>CM056947.1:37248202-37543747 GCA_029856935.1 Cyclocarya paliurus | reverse complement strand
AGGCAGCATAAACATCTCAAATTGAGGCTTCTTGGAAGGATATGGAGTTTAGAGCAACCAGAAAAATCCAAAATAGAAAGATGTTCCAAAGATCCAACAGAATCATGCACCTCAACTAATCCTGTACAGTATGTGGCAATCAATTTCTTCAAATTTGAGGTGCTTGAAAGATCCGGAATCTTTTTTAAGAGTTCACAATGATTGAAAGTCATACTTGTCAAATTCTATAAAAGAAAAAGAGGAAAAGTTTAATAATGGACTTTACTACATAATTCAAAAGAATAAAAAAAAGTCGTCGATGATGATTATGATTGTGTACGTACCTTGGGTTTGAATCCATCCCCTAACTTCTTGACCAGGCTATCACGCATGTTAAAGACAACGAGATTCTCCCCTTTAAAATTAAGTGGCAAAGACTCTGCACGATATTGAGGCCAATCAAGTACTCTTAACTCCTCTGAGAGATAATTGGGTCCACAAGAAAAACGTGCATTACGATTTATAAAGATTCGAAGTTCTTCCATATGTCCAAATGCTTCCGGATGCAAGCTTATCTCCCCATCGCCTTCAGGTAAATCTACTAGCATGCCTTCAATTTTGTTTGACCCCTGATGTAAGTGCATGAAGATGCTTAAGATATTTTACGAAAAATAGTACTATGTACTTATCAATTAATATTACTCTGCTAAAATCTCCAATGCTAAATAGATAGAATGCTAAAATATAAAAGATTATCTTTTTACCAACTTATGTACTCTCCTATAACTTTCAATAAAACAAACGCTAGCTTGAGGAGATAGTAGACATGAAATTAGAAAAGATGGGATATTTGGAACGAAAAAAGGACATCTAGACTAATTTGGTACTTTTATTGACTCAATTTAATTATTAATAAACGAATTCTATATATATATATATATCTACAAATTCATATTGATAATTTAGAGCATATATATATGAGTACTGCTATATGTACAAAAAAATTATACAAAAATAATCTTACAAATTGATGTATCTTCATCTGATCCATTAGATCTACTTTACAAAAAAAGTGATTTTATAATTTAATGAATCATATCAAACTACATCAGTTTGTGGAATTACTTTTATGTAAATATATTTATTTAGGTATAAATTCATATGATTTATAATTTCTCAAAAAAAAAGAAAAAAATTCACTAGGTTTCACTTTTGGAAAAGGAAATAAATGTAAAACCCAAGATATTCTTTTTAACTCTTACCTTACTTTCTTTCAACACTTTACGGATATCCTTATGAAACCACAATCTACTACGTTTGCTAGGTTCTTTGGGTGATTCTAGTCGAACAATTTCTCGTCCCATATCTTGTAGCAAGTCATGCATCTGAACACATTTATCATAATGCCATTGATACATAGTAATTAGACACTTGTCCGTAAGCCTCTTGATTCCAGAATCCGGATGAAAACCACAAGAAGCAAATATTTCCATGACCTTAGTCAAAGGTTCTCCTTTGAAGAAAAATGCAATGTCTAGGAACATTTCCTTCTCTTTATCATCCAGATCTTCATAACTCACTAAGAGTACTTTCTGAACATCACCATTGGGAATCTCGCTATATTTATCCAATGCACTTTTCCAATAATGTATACTTTGACCTTTTAGATCGGAACCTAGCACTTCTAAAGCTAGTGGAAGACCTTGAGCATATTTTGTTACTTGTTTAGAGAGTTCCATATAATCCTCCGGTGGTTCTTTTTCCTCAAAAGCATGCAAACTAAAGAGTTGAAGAGCTTCCTTGTGATCCAAAGCCATCACCTCATATTTTGAATCAACTTTAAAGACTTCTAATAAGTGTTGATCTCTTGTTGTGATGAGAATTCTACTTCCTGAACCAAACCAAACACGATCTCCAGCTAGTTTTTCTAGTTGGACCTTCTTATCCACATCATCAAGAACTAGTAGAATCCTTTTAGAGCGAAGTACTCTATCTCGAATCAAATTGACTCCTCTGTGAACATCATCAAATTTTGGTATTGTTCCTAAGATCTCGGACAGAAGTTTATTTTGCAGCTGAAGTAGACCTCCCACTTGGTTTGAAGTTTCTCTAATATTTCTCAAGAAACAACTTCCTTCAAATTGGGAAGAAATCCTGTCATAAATATATTCTGAAATAGTTGTCTTACCAACTCCACCGGTTCCGAATATCCCTACCACGCGTATAATATCATTCCTTTCAATACTTAAGCCCTGATAAATGTCTCGTATACGAAACTCTATCCCAACTGGATACCTGACAACACTTAAAGGTGTTTGATTTACTATTCTTGAGTCCACCCACCGTATGATATTTTGGATAAATTCTGACTCATCCCTATCAATAAAAAAGAGAAGAAGAATTTAGGCTTTGCATCGGTAAATGACATCTGAATATATTCATCAAAAGACACAAACGGCAAAAAAAAAAAGTATTTTTATTTATTTCATATTCTTCTATTTCTCCAATGAACTTTATGTACATGAAACTAATCTTGTCGTAGCTTATCATGTACATGAAACTAAACTTTATGTACATGAAACTAATCTAGATACTAAATCCCTGAATCAGAAAGGATTTCTAAAACTTGACCATGTTTTGTATATAATTATTCAATGCCAAAAATAATCAGAATATCAAATAGTTTTCCTTTAGTATGGTATTTTATCTTCACCAGTTCTCCCATGCAGTCAGATCCTGGAATATTTGTCTCAATTTTTCCCATAAATATGTCAAATATATATTTATATATATAGCATCACATACGTATACACATGATCATGACAAAGTACATATAGGCAAAGCTTACGGGAAGTCCGCCAGTGGGAAACCAGACAAATCAGCTACTCTTTTCAAAGCTACCTTCCATTTCCGCATCTTTGCTTTATCCTTGAGCTTAGCTCCAAGTTTATTGAAGGATTCTCCAAAAATCCCTTTCTGATGCCGTACTTCCGATGGATCTACATCGTAAAAAACTGGTAGAACAATTTGATTCATTGTTTCCATGCAATTAAGAATCTTCAATAGCTCATCTAAGCACCATCTAGATTCTGCATAATTTCTAGATAGTACAATGATAGAAATCATTGACCCTTCAATAGCTTTGAAAAGTGCCGGTGAAATCTCTTCCCCTCTTTCAAGATTGTTGTCTATGTAAGTAGTGATTCCCCTTTGATTCAAAGCTTGGTATAGATGGGAAATAAAGTTATGGCGAACATCTTCACCTCTAAAGCTCAAAAATACATTATGACTCCATGGACGGATGGAAGAGGATGAAGAAGAGGAAGAAGCTCCTGATTGAAAGGCCATGGAGATTCTTTTAATAAATTGGAGGTGCAATCCTCGTTTATAAAAAAAATAAAAAAAAATAAAAAGAAAAAGAAAGGCCATGGAATAAGAAGACATGCTGATCTCAGTACGTATGCGCGATTACAATTTAGCAAGAGGTCCATTTATAGAGTTGCAGAACTTATCCCAAATAAATAATTATAGAGATAAAGTGGGTCAGAGAAAGGAGAAACTCCTCGGAAACTCCTTGGCAACAACGTCGAACATGCATGCATGTGTTTACTCTGTACGATTGCAGAACTTTCAACCTTCAAAGTTGTATAAAATGATCAATTTGGTCCCACAGCAATCAACTTTACTCTGTTTTAGCACATATGATGTTCCCACGTCTGGAAATTGATAAAGAAGTATCCAAAATAGAAAGTGTGGTTCTACTTTCACTGAAAATTCGTATCGAATAGTGTAAAGGTTTTTGAAAATATTAGATATATGTTTCTCTTAAGTTTTTCAAGAAACAACTGCCTTCAAATTTAGAAGAAATAATGTTATGTACCGATTTCGTAATAGTTATCTTTCCAATTCCACCAACTCCAAAGGTCCCTACCATATGTATAATCCTTTACACTATTCGATGCTTAAAAGGGAATAAGTTTATCTCAATCACCTCCAAAATTAAAACATTTTACAGAAAAAAGAAGAAGTCAATTCTATAACTGTCCACTTAAGAACTATATAACAAGGATGCTTGCCATTTTCCCTCTCTCTTTTCTTATCTCTTTCCTCTCTTTTTTTCCCCTTCTCCTCCTTTCTTTTTCTCTTTCCCCCTGTGTTCCATTACTATCCTTAAAGTGATCAATTTGGTCTCAAAACAAGTTGATACCTTTTGAAAAGAAAAAAAGATGTCCAAGTTGGTCCAGTGATTTCCATTAGATGCTGTAAAAATTTATTTAAAATGATCAACTAATTGGTCCCACATCAATTGACTTTACTCTGTTTTAGCACAGATGCTTGTTGAAAAAGATGATCATGAAAATCATTCTGTGCTATTCCCATACGGTGCAAGTTTATTTAATTAAAACAGAACAAAAATATTCATCATCCTATTAAATATGATAATTGGTAACTTTGGTACTTTCTACCAGCTTAAGCTACTAGGATTCGTGCATTGCACCTTATGACCATCATTGACTGTTAAATAGCACAATCACCCAATTATTATTTTAGTTTTTCGTCTCTTCATATGGTTGTTCATTTCTCTATGGATCATGAAGGTCTTCCTTCTATTCGGCACTAACATATCTATGTTAATTCTTAAGATCAATGTTTTCTGTTTTTATGTATATTATTTAGTTATTTTATAGGAACTTGGTTTTGAGACTCTCTCTTTTTATCGACGTGACCCCCAAGTTTTCTCTTTTTGTATAAGGTATCCCTCTATCATAAATGATGATAATCAATAAAATTAGGTACAATCCTCTTCTTTAAAAAACAATTGTTGAGCAATATATTTCTTTATTGATAAATATATTTGTATCTTAAAATATGTTTATATTATTTTAGTATTATACAAATTAAAAGTACACATTATGATTTATGAGTTTTTTACAACAAAGTTATGTTGTAAAAACTCATGGATTTATGAGTTTTTTTTTTTTTTAAGTTATTGTAGCTTGGTATGGTATTTGAACCTATTAAAATGCTGTGTATACTCAGATACCTGGTTTGATTTCTCCAAAAATAGAAAAGAAACCTCATAATCTTATGTTGTTCAATGTTGAAATCCAAGAAAAAGGTCATCTGCAATTGTTGTATTTATTATATATTCACTGCTATGAATGTATGAACTAGCATCGCACCTCCTCTCCGAACTGCCAATGGGGACTCCAAACCACACCGATCAAGGCCCGAATCATCACCTTGTGCCAATAATGACTCTTTCTTAAAGAAGTGTCAGATATAAAGATCCTGTAAAATCGTTCTTTATTTAAAAATATTGAAATCATAAGAGAGTGCGCAAAATCATTTATTAAATTTCTCGAAGTTTGAGCTATAAATATTAAATTTCCCTTGATTTAATTTCCCAACAAATGTCTCCGAAGTGGGTCTGAAAAGGAAGAGATCAACCTTCTCGGCAACTTCTAATGGGCAACAACCTACATATGCTAGCCATGCAGCAAGGTTAATAATTAAATGAGAAAGGAAAACAGGTTTGAATATTGACAAAAGAGGTTTCTCAAAAGAAATAAGATGCATGGACAACACTAGGAAATAAAGTTTGGAGTGTGGGGTCCCAAAATTATTATAAAAGAAAAATGGGAAGAAAAAATTAGTTAAATAAATGATATAAACTACTGTAGTTTAGGTTAAGTTTTGCACCCAATGTTCAATATATGAGAGGGAGCTGGATGATGTTGGATGTTGAATTTATGTAGAAAATAGCATAAAAAAAAGAGAAATTACGATTGATATGCATTTTTTAGATCAATAAAAAGTTAAATGGATTCTAGTTTCTTTCAAACAACATTATTGGCATTCCCGGCCAAAAAGATGTTGGAGTAGGTCCACGTACAATGATATACTTTTGTTTTGTGACTTCCAATAATGCTCTTTTAACGTTCGTGATCCATTCGGTGCGGCTGAAAGCAAATTAGTGAACTTTACAACGATAGACTTTTATGATTTCCAATAATGCTCTTTTAATGTGGTTGATTCGATCCGAAAGCAAATTAGTGGTCGGAAAAAGGCTGTTGAGGAAATCAATAAATTAATTATGAGGAAATCAATAGTAGGTCCATAAAAGATTCAATGGCTAATTTTTCTTAATTATCAACCCAATAAAATTTCATAATCCACCAAAAAGAACTATTTGGACTATTTATATATAAGTTATAGCTTGTAGACTTGTCTAAAATGGCACATTAAACTTAAATTAGGCATAATAAAATCGTTTATATTTTATCCTTAGCTGCCTTTGTGTCTCCGTTTAAGGGAAGTAGACATGAGACTGATCAACCCCAGGACTATGAGCATATAAATTAGGCTCTTGATCGACATGATTACAAAAAACGAAAGAATACAAGCTGGTCATGAGTGTAGTACGCAATAATTTCTATAAATAAATAAATAAAATAGACAACTTGTAGGCAACTTCCTTATTTTGAAGAAAGTGTATTAATCAGGCCAATGTCATGTGCCTTGTCTTCAATTTAGGGGGAAAAAAAAAGAAAATTTAAAGAAAGATGAGAAGCTGAGAAAAAGAAAGAAAGAAAGATGAGAAACTGGTTGGCAACTTCTTTCGAGCTTCTTGTCACTTGGAACCGGAAATCAAGCACCAACTTTTCAGTTTCACCTCTCCATTTTCCCTCTTCTTTCTTCCCATCGTTCCCCCTCATTTCTTTCTCATTTCTTATCTCTTTCCTCTCTTTTTTCCCCTTCTCTTTTCTTTTTCTCTTTTCCCCTGTTTTCCATTGCTATCCTTAAAGCGATCAATTTGGTCTCAAAGCAAGTTGATACTTTTTGAAAACAAAAAAAAGATGTTCAAGTTGGTCCATTGATTTCCATTAGACGATGACTTTGTTATAAAAACACAAAAGAATATCCCACAAAGATACAACTTTAAATTTTCAAAGTTGTTCAAAATGATCAATTAATTGGTCCCACAGCAATTGGCTATACTCTGTTTACCTGTTTTAGTCTGGAAATTGATAAAGAAATATCCAAAAATAGATATACTTGATACCTGGTTTGATTTCTCCAAAAATATAAAAGAATCCTCATAATCTTAGGTATCATTTTCGATGGCCCCTGTTTATTTTATTTTATTGTCATGAGGGGTCATTCTTGTATTAAATATGCGCATGCAAGAGTTTCTTTATTTTATGTGACCTGTGATGCTCATATACTTGCTTTCAATTGGTCTTTATTATTTATAATTGCTTTCAAGAGTTTCTCCTCCTTTCTTTTTCTCTTTTCCCCTGTTTTCCATTGCTATCCTAAAGTGATCAATTTGGTCTTAAAACAAGCTAATACTTTTTGAAAAGGAAAAAAAAAAAAAAAGTCCATTGATTTCCATTAGATGATGACTTTATTTAAAATGACCAATTAATTAGTCCCACAGCAAATGATAAAACTTGTTTAGCACATGAAAATCATTATATGCTGTTCCCACATTTGGAAATTGATCGTGCTAGTTTATTTAATTACTATATATAATATTCGATTCTTATAAAGCCAATAATCCACCCCGATCCCTCATTATTGCCGTGAGGAGAAGGAAAGACTTTGGAGTAGGTAGTCTAAAGTTGATGGTAGAATTTAATTAAAATAATCCAAATCAGTGGAAATTAATTGAAGTTCCCCCTCCAACTCCTTTAATTTTTGTCTTTCTTTTCTCTTTCCCCCTTTCTTCCCCACTCCCATTCGCTCCCCTCCTTTCTTTCTCCTTTCTTTCTCTTTTCCCCTCCTTTTGTATTTTCTTTTTCCTCCTTTCTTCCTGACCCTTCCCCTGCTTTCTTTCTCTTTTCTGTTTTCTTCCCCCTTTCTTCCACTCTCACAACTTCTCTACTGTTTTTCCTCTCTTTTTCTTCTTTGCCTCTTCCTCCCACTTCTTTCCCTTTTCTTGATCTCTCCTTACTTTAATTATATACATATGTATTCTATGATTACTTTCACACTTCCTGATTGAAAAAAGAAAAAAAAAAATATGCAATGCAACCGTTTTTGAATGATATAAAATTTTTAAGTTGAATTCATGTTGGTTGGTCAATATTGTCCTCTTTATATTTATGTGTATATGTATTTGGTTAGAAGATTTTAGTGAAAATTTAGGAATGAGAAACATTTTTCATATGACTTTTTAGATATTTGTTTATCGAGGTTTGCACCATTTGTTGAAGATCAAACTCCAATTATTATATAGATGATAAGAAGTATATACAAATAATCAGAATAATTTTACAAGTTGGTCATAGGGGTGAGCAGACTTAGTTTGAGTAGAATATTTTGTTAATTAAATGATATAAACAAGTGTGTGTAATATTTTGTTTTGCTGAATCGTTCAATAGATTTATAAAAAATTATATAAACGCAAAATACACAAAGAGATTACTTAATATATATATATATATATATATATATATATATATATATGAGAGGGAGGCTGATGTTGGATGTTGAATTTATGTAGAAAATAGCACAAAAAACAGAGAAATTACGATGAATATGCATTATTTAGATCAATAAAAAGTTAAATGGATTCTAGGTTCTTTCAAACAACATTATTGGCACGCCCGGCCAAAAAGATGTTCGAGCAGAATATACTTTTGTTTTGTGACTTCCAATAATGCTTTTTCAACGTTTGTGATTCATTCGGTGTGGCCGAAAGCAAATTAGTGAACTTTACAACGATAGACTTTTTTGACTTCCGATAATGTTCTTTTAACGTGATCAATTCAATCCAAAAGCAAATTAGTGGTCAAAGGCTGTTGAGGTAATCAATAAATTAATTGAGAGGAAATCAATAGATTCAATGACTTTTCTTAATTATCAACCCAATAAAATTCCATAATCCACCAAAAAGAACTATTGGGACTATGTTCCTTGTTAAAATTCATACCCAACCTTAGTAAGTTATAGCTTGTAGACTTGTCTAAAATGGCCCATTAAACTTAAATTAGGCATGGGCTATCATGAATCTCACCAGAAATGCAAGGAAAATCTCACCAGAAACGCCAAAGAAATAGTAGCAACATGGGCTATCATGAATTCAATCCATTTTTCTTCTTACTTGTGCTTTTCAACTGCAGTGCAATGTAGATATAATGTACTTACACCCAATTCAGGAAAGTCAGAGAGGCTTGAGCAATAACTAAGATTAAGGCCATTTGAAAGGAATGGAAATCTTAGAAATAGTAAGTCCATAATGAAGAGGTAACAATCTTAGAATTGCTTATACAAATTGGCCATATCATTGGCAAAAAAAAAATGATAAAGAGGTCTTACAGGGTGATACTTGCATTTGCCACATAACACATATAGTACAAAACTCAGAGTAAAACCAGAACCATACATGTGGCATTGCAGGGGACATTCAATAGTTGGGTTGCCTTGCACAAAATTTTTCTCAGTCAAAGGTTGGATGGAGGTCAGTGTCATTGTAGCATCAACAGTGGGTGGTAAGGCTCAAATGCTCCAAACATGGATAAACCCAAAAGAAAATTACTAGTCATTATGATGAAACCATTAGTGAAGAAAAGCCAGGGGGTTTTAGATTAGGTGTAATTCAACTGAGGCCTCTTCTGTTGTGGATACCAATTCGATTCATCTTTTAAAAAGTAATTCTACTGATTTTTCAATTTCTTCATCAGATACATCCAAATGAACATCGACATTTTCAAGGAGCACATCTTGATTGTGATCGTTTGCATTCTCTTCATGCTTGTGTATCAGATGGATTCTGCAAGTTTTAAAGAACACAAATTTTGAGTAAGTATACAAGATCATGATCTGAGCTTGTTAAAGCAAGAACTCTTTGAAATACAACACCATCAGGCATCACTAATGATTTCAACATCATAACCAATATCAGGAGTTCTATATGAGGAGATCGCAGATACATATGGCGATTCCTCTAATTTTGTTCAAACACAAAATCCCATTAATGCCAATTTCAAACGAATTATTGTTTGACGTCTCTTTGCAAAGGTAAAACCAGTCTCGAATCCAATTTCCAGAAAATATAATGCCACCTAAAGTTCCCTCAACATGTTCCTATTAAATTTAACCAATAAATCGAAGCATATTTACACATAAAAGAGACAGATAATAGAGAGAAAGAAACATAGACAGACACTTACTTCATCTAATAAAAGATTTTTCACATGATCCCCTACACATTTTGCTGATTCAACTTCATTGTTTGCTCTAACACATATCAATGGGACCCACAAAACCCACAAAACTTGGTAGTAGATTTTTTAAGTTATTGTAGCTTGGTATGGTATTTGAACCTATTAAAATGCTGTATCTTTCCAATAACAGTGTGGTTATTTTGCAAAGAACATGACTAACCACACATATGGCGATTCCTCCAATCTCACTCGAACACAGGATCCCATTAATTTCGAATGCCCTATAAACCTTGAAACTCTATGGTGTTCAAAGTGGACGTTGCTGCCTTTTGAATTTCCAAATCACACAAATTCTACAAAATACACAATCCAAAGACAAAATGAAACCCTTGGAATATGACTACTACGAATTCCCAACATCAACATCACTTATCATTGGTGGTGAATTTGTGCCTAGAATGCTAAAACGCAGAAAAACCATAAAATGGAACAAGACCCTGATAGCAGAGCAATATTTACCTAAAACAGGGGAACAGAAAACAAAAATTGAAGATTCCGCCTAAACAACCATCTTCACGCAGCACACCTGGATGATTTTTCGCTCTCTGATCTTCTTGCTTTTGTACCATATGGATTCTGAAAGCTTTGAAGAACACCGATTTTGAAGTGCAAAAAAGTTTAACTCGGAGGTTGTCTCCCTCTATCTTCAAAGATTCCCCAGCAAAGTAGTCCAGCAAGACATGTTCTGAACACATTTCATGATCTGAACTGACGGAATTGATCAATCTGGAATCCTGTTTCCCACAAAGATTATGCCAAATCGGTGGTGCTTAGAATGCCCTGCAATACGAAAATTATAAATGTTTAACAAGAGATAAGCTTGCAAATTTTGAAGAATACCATTTTTTTTTTAAATGAACCATTGGCATTCATATTAATAGAATCAAGCAAGACCCTAGAATGAATAAAATCTGGACATTGAAGCCACCATTGTATAGTATCATCCATAAAGCAAGCGTGCCTTGCAAGTAAATGAGCTGCTTCATTTTCTTGTCTACCAACATAAATTACATCCTACACTACAAACCGAGAAAGGAGACTTTGAATTTCAAAAACCAGATTCCCTTGTCTTGAAAAATTTGGTTCTTTAGGACCAATAGCATCAATAACTGACAATGAATCTCCTTGCAATAGCAAACTTGAGAAATCTAAAGTCAAGATCATTTGAAAATCCCTTGGCCCCCCAGAGTTGTTTCCTCCACTGCTGCACATGCGCTTGCATGTTCTCACACTGCTACATGAAACTTCTATGTCTTTTCCCATCTGAATGAAAATTGAACCCAGGTAACAACTTGAACTAAAGGAATGGACCAGAAACTGATTTCTCTTGTATAATGACATCATTAAGTCTCACCTTGGCACTTCTTTAATGACATCATTAAAATCTTTCATAACTGAGATATATTATTTTGGATTTCCCATCTGATTTCTCTTGTACAATCACATCATTAAGTCTCACCAAAGCATCCTAGACAAGACAGATTACTAAAATCTATAAAAGAAGTCCGTATGAGGTAAATCCAAAAATCTATATCTCAGTTTCCAAGTACATATACTCTAGAGACAGAAACCGGATATTGAAGAAATGACAACTTACTCAAAAGTAAACCACCATTAGAGCAATAATATTCTTTGCATCAATGTGGTTGTGCTTTTTCCCATCTAACATGAGCAAACTGCAAATACACAAGCAACCTCTGTAGATTAAGGGAATTTTATTTCATTGAAGAGTGCGTGTAGTTCTATCTCCAATAACAAGTCAATATTGCTTTAAGCAAAGGTCACAGAAGTCAATATGTGAAGGAATATGTTATATCGAACATCACCAAGTTCATGGGGCATAGAACAGGGCAATGTCAAAAAAAAGGCCAGAGATGCAAGCTAATCTTTGAAAATGCCACCGCCGGTTTCTTTCTCCTCTTTTGGTATCTAGACAGAAACTAAAACAGAAAGAAAAAAGAGAGAACGGACACATTTTAATGGGAAATCCTACCTGCAATCCAAGGTCATCATCAGTGACCAACATGGGCGAGTTAGTATATCATTAATTCATCCATTTTTAAAAGCAGTGCAAGTCGAAATGAAGATCATTTCAAGTCAACATTATTTGGCTGCAGCCTGCATACGCCAAACAAAACCCCACAATGCCTCTTAGATTCCCATAGTGGCAAAGATCCTTAACCACTCTGTATCAACGAGTTTTGAATCTTCTAGAAAAGAATAAGTTTAAATTGTTTTTGCAGACAGTGTCCCAGAGCCAAAAAGGTCAGATTAAGTCTTAAAGATCAGATTTCATTGCTAGAGTATATATAGGTCTATGATAAAGTCATTATACTAAAATATAAATTGTTATCAACATGGTGTGAGACGTCTCAAACAATAAGTCAATATTTCTTTAAGCAAAGGTCATAGCTGATAGCTAGAAGTGGTCAATACGTGGAGGAACAAGGAGCTAATATGTTGTGTGGAACATCAGACGCAAAGTTTGGAGTACGGATCATCCATTTCATTTTCAACAGATATCCCAACCAAGTCGAAGAATGCCTCTTTCTTTGAAACTTTCCATCTTTGCTGAGGCCTTTTAAAGGATGGGTTACAACCTTGTTTCTTTTTCTTCCCTTGCTTTCCTTTCATGCTTGTATACCACATTGGCTACGCAACACATTGGAAACCAAGAGGAATTTTGTCTGTGCGGAGGTGTGAAATGGCTTGTTTTGCTGATTGTTCCGTTTGATATGGCTTTGGATTAATTTTCAAAATGCTTTAGTCTCTGCTTATGCCTACTGTTGGAGAAACGGACGGTTGGTTGGAGTATAGGCCAAGCCACATGGTCTATACTCCAAAAGGACTAGCCAATGACACAATTGGAGTCCTATTGGAACATTATAAATATCAAGAACTTCTCATTTCTAAGAAATGTGGGATCCCATACACAACTTATCGTTATCATATTGCAGATTTTTTTGCTAAAGAAGGTGCAAAAGGGAATTCAGGGCTGTCTCAACTTCCTGAAAGTGTCAAGGGGTTGGTTGATATTAGAAAGAGCTGATTTAGTATATTTGAGATGTAAGTAAGTCTGTATCAAATATTTCGTTGTTTTGTATATGTACTTAATGGGAGTTTTTGAATGAGATAAGTGGTGTTTTCTGGTTTTTCAGCAAAGTGTGTTTAGCAGAAACTTGCTGTAATAAGGCTATAGAAGAAATATTTCAGGGCAGCACAACAATTGAATTCATCATGCAAGAAACAAACTAATGGCTATAAGTAAACGACGTACATGTCATTATCCATCTCAAACAAGTCGAAGCTCTAACTCCAAATCTACCTTTGGATCATCATAGTCCTTCACTACCTTATCTGGAACAGGTCCCTTGAAAATTAAGACATGTTACATCAGTGCACATGTTGTACAGGTCCCTAAACCCAAAAGTTGAGATCAATAGAGTTGAGTTCCCATAATCCCAACCAACCAACATGACCAATGCTGCCAGTGTATATGCAACCCCACGAGTCGATTCCTGGCAATTTGTTAACATCATATATGAAACAAATGACAACACCTGATTTCAATGGCAAATACCAAATCAAGTCCTAAAGACCAGAGAGAATAAAATTTGGGGTACTGTCTTTTTTCTTTTTCTTTTTTTTTTTCTTTTTTTTTTTTACAGTGTGGTGAAAAAAACTAATAAAAAACACTTCAATTTATAAGGATACTTGCCGCTATTGTTTAGCACAACACTTAAATTCATAATCCAAGAAACAAACCAATGGCTACATGCAAGTAAACGAACAAAGTGAAAAGCTTACAAGCTAATCAAAATCCACATGTTCTACAGGTCTTTGAGTCATTCTAAAATCATTGAGCAAATAAATTGGGCTCTTGTTTCTTAGGATGATTATGATTGTTGCAAATCATAAGATTATATTTGCATATATAGCGTTCCTAAATCCAAAAGTTGAGATCAATAGAGTGAGTTGCCCATAATCCAAACCATCCAACATATATGAGCAATTTTAACATTATATATGAAACATATGACAGCTCTTAATTTCAGTGACAAATACCAAATTAAAAAATTAAAAACAGTATCGAGAAAGTGTCACGGGACCACCTCTCGGTGGCCAAAGCATTTTCCATATCCAATATCCGATACCGACCAAAAATGAGTGGTTGTAGTCGCGGTCGTCGACATGATTAAAAAAATCGAAAGAATACAAACTGGTCATGAGTGTCAGTACGCAATAATTCTTATAAATAAATATATAAAATTGCCAACTTGTAAGCAACTTCCGTATTTTTAAGAAAGTGTATTAATCAGGTCCAATGTCGCATGCGTTGTGTCTTCAATTTTTTTTAATTAAAAAAAGGAAAATTAAAAGAAAGATGAGAAACTTGTTGGCAACTTCTATGGAGCTTCTTGTCACTCGGGAAATCAAGCACCAACTTTTCAGTTCACTTCTCCATTTTCCCTCCTCTTCTTCTTCCCATCGCTCCCCCTTATTTCTCTCTCTTTTTACTTATCTCTTTCCTCTCTTTTTTTCCCCTTGTCCTCCTTCTTTCTCTCTTTTCCCCTGTTTTCCCTTCTCCTCCTTTCTCTCTTTTCTTTTTTCTTTCCCTTTTTCCAGCGTCAAAACAACCAGCAATTCTATGACAAAATCAGTGTAATTCTATACTGCGGCATCATGAGTGGGGGGGCTCTTAGCTAACTTTTAGAGACTTATCCACAGCAACAACCAGCAGCTCCTCACAAAGCAGTTGCACGAAGATCAGTTCAAATATTGGAGACTAATCCACAGCAACAACCAGCGGGAAGACCAGTTCAAATACTTCACAGGATCCTTGATACGTTTGTTTAGATATGTAATTAGTTTAAATTCAAATGTATTCCTCTGTTTTTATGCCATATCGATGGTGCTTAGATGCCCCTGTGATACGAAAATTATAAATTTTTAACAATATAAGCTAGCAAAATTTGAAGAATACCAAAGCATCAAATGTTCTTACGCTTGTTAGAAGGCTAACAATATCAGTCCCTGAAAGATCTAATTCTTGCAATGTGGAATTACAATTAATGTTATAAAGAACTCCAATTTTGATATGGCAGAGTTCTTAAGATTGAAAACTTCCAGTGCTGGAAACAACTATTGAGGAAGATGGAATAAGATTTGAACAATCATAGGCATAAAGTTCCCTTAGGTACTTAAACTGAAACATGCTGCTTGGTAAATGCATAAGATCTTTACAGCCTCCTAAATTCAAACGAAGGAGTTGAATATTCCTGATAAAGCTGAAAGTGCGTCCTCAAGTTGTCCAACCCATAAACATTAATGGAATACACAAATACGTATTAGAGAGAGAGAGAGAGAGAGACGTCAACCAATGATCATGTCATAAGGCACCTCAATCCAACAAATCTTTTGATGCTTGCAGGAAGAATAACAATATCACTCCTTGACAGTTCTAAAGATTCCAAAGTGGATGAGAAATTAAATGCTGTAAAGAAGGCAGGCTTTGATAGGACACAATCACTGAGATTCAAATATTCTAGTGCTGGCAATGGAGGTGGCGGCCTTAAGAGCAGTTCTTCATTTGATGAAATTTCAATTTCTTCTGTTGACATGACACAGGGCGTGGAACGTCATTTCTCCTTCTCCTTCTTTGGAAGCTTAACAAGTTTGGTTGCTGAGACAACAGGGGAATAGAAAACAAAAATTAACGAATACCAATTTAAGTGCAAAAAAGAATACCAAATGAAGCTATTTTGGTAGCGCTACAATGTGATGCTTCAAACAAGCACCATGGAATCGACTATGAAATGGCTATAACTAAATCATATATCATTCAAGAAACAAAATTAAATGTACAAAATGAAAAAGTAAGGGAACAGGGGCGACTTACTTTCTTCATCCATTTTTCATTCTTGTATACCACTTTGACTCTGCAACTTTTATAAAACCCCACCATCTCATGCGGATATAAAGGAAATTCAAATTGCACTCGCAAATTGTCCAAAACCTTTAGTTCAAAAGATTGTAAATTGGAGTACCCCACCCATACAACATATCCAGGCGTATTTACCCTTATACCCCCATTAATATTAGCCAATTGTACCCCTTGTGGACGACACATTACATTTGAGCCGTTACTGGTTATACTAGGATTACACCAAATATGCCCTTTAGGATGTTTAAAAAACATTACGGCATATAATATAATTCCGCTTATCTCCTCCAAATGGTGTGGCCCCTCAATATCTATTACCCACTCTTTTTCTGCCCTCCGTCTGCCATCATCATCATCTTTTAAAAACTCATGAACATAACTCAACCACTCTGGAATCTGATTTTCTGGAAACAAAGTAGCATCATATTCACTGACTCCCTGTTAAACGTTAAATATTAACATCAATTTAATTTAAGCAATACATGCATACTATTAAAAATGAGATCACACATACATACATACATACCTTCCACAATAATGGATTTTGCACTTTATCATTCCATATATTCTCATGCATTTTGTCGCAGCCGCCCATTTCAATTGTGTTAAGCGATCTGTTGTGGCTTCTATTGAATTCCAATATTTTTGATACTTCAGGAAATCTCTCTAATGACTTGCATCCACTAACATCTACGTACCTTATATGTGGTGGAAGCTTTAGTATTTCTGCAAGTTTCTCACAATTCTGCAACGAAAGACTACCTAGTGCAACGAATTCTTTGATGCTCGTGGGAAGGCTAACAATTTCAGTCCCCGATAGACTTAACTCACGCAAACCGGCGAAGGAGTTAAACATGGTAAAGAAACTAGATATTGGAAAGAAATTTGTTTCTGATTGGAAACAACTTTGAAGATTCAACAATTGTAATGCAGTGCTCCCATTGCTTGAATTCGTTGGAGGCACAAATTCATGGATTGGTTCTTCACGTAATGATATCTCCTCTTCCATTTTTGTAGACTCAATAGCCATAAGGGATTGCCCATCATCCCTCATCTTCTTTACAATATTTGGACAACCATTAAGATAGAGATGGACTAAATGTTGCAACTGAATGCAAGCAGTTGGGAGACGCATAAGGTTTTTGCAGCTCGATAGATATAAACTGTCAAGTCCAACGAGGTTCCCTATGGATAAAGGCAGTTCTTCTATTGCGGTGTCACTTAGATACAACTCTCTTAAACATTCCATTTTACACTCGATTTCAGGAAGATAACGAAGGCTTGAGCAACACATAAAATCAAGGGAGCATAAAGATCTCAAATTGAGGCTTCTTGGAAGGATATGGAGTTTAGAGCAACCAAAAAAATCCAAAGTAGAAAGACTTTCCAAAGATCCAACGGAATCATGAACCTCAACTAATCTCTTACACCCTGAGACAATCAATTCCTTCAAATTAGGGGTGCTTGAAAGATCCGGAATCTTTTTTAAGAATTTACATTCAGAGAAAGTCATGGTCGTCAAATTCTGTAAAAGAAAAAGAGGAAAAGTTTAATAATGGACTTTACTACATAACTCAAAAGAATAAAAAAAAATCGTTGATGATGATTATAATTGTGTACGTACCTTGGGTTTGAATCCATCCCCTAACTCCTTGACCAGGCGGCTATCACGCATGTTTAAGACAATGAGTTCCTTTCCTAGGAAATTACGTGGCAAAGACTCTCCAGGATATTGAGACCAATCAAGTACTTTTAACCCCTTGGAGAGATAATTGGGTGCACAAGAAAAACGTGCATTACGATTTATAAAGATTCTAAGTCCTTTCATATTTCCAAATGCTTCTGGATGCAAGATTATCTCCTCATCGCCTTCACCTTCAGGTAAATCTACTAGCATGCCTTCAATGTTGTTTGGCCCCTGATGTAAGTGCATGAAGTTGCTTAAGATATTTTACGAAAAATAATACTCTGTACTTATCAATTAATATTACTTTGCTAAAATCTCCAAAACTAAATAGACGCATGCTAAAATATAAAAGATTGCCTTTTCACCAACTTCCGTACTCTCCTATAACTTTCAGTAAAACAAACGCTAGCTTGAGGAGACAGTAGACATGAAATTAGAAAATATAGGATATTTGGAATGAAAAAAGGACATCTAGATTTAGTACTTTTATTGACTCATTTTAATTATTAATAAATGAATTCTATATATATCTACAAATTCATATTGATAATTTAAAGCATATATATATTAGTACTGCTACATCTACAAAAAAATTACACAAAAATAATCTTACAAACTACGTCAGTTTGTGGGATTACTTTTATGTATATATATATATATATATATATATATATATATTTAGGTATAAATTCATACGATTTATATTTTCTCAAAAAAGAAAAAAATCCACTAGGTTTTACTTTTGGAAAATGAAATAAATGTAAAACCCAAGATATTCTTTTTTACTCTTACCGTACTTTCTTCCAACACTTCACGAATATCCTTTTGAAACCATAGTCTACTACGTTTGCTAGGTTCTTTGGGTGATTCTAGTCGAACAATTTCTCGTCCCATATCTTGTAGCAAGTCATGCATCTGAACACATTTATCATAATGATCAATAGTAATAAGACACTTGTCTGTAAGCCTCTTGATTCCATCATTCGGAAAAAAATCACAAGATTCAAATATTTCCATGACCCTAGCCAAAGGTTCTCCTTTGAAGAAAAATGCAATGTCAAGGAACATTTCCTTCTCAGTAGGATGAAGACCTTCATAACTCACTAAGAGTACTTCCTGAATATCATCATTGGGAATCTTTCTATATTTATCCAATGCACTTTTGCATTCATCTATACTTTTACCCTTTAGATTCGAACCTAGCACTTTTAAAGCCAGTGGAAGACCTTGAGCATAATGTGTTACTTGTTCAGATAGTTCCATATAATCCTCCGGTGGTTCTTTTTCCTCGAAAGCATGCAAGCTAAAGAGTTGAAGAGCTTCGTCTTCATCCAAAATCATCACCTCGTGCTTTGAATCAACTTTAGAATTATCGAGTAAACATTGATCTCTTGTCGTTATGATGATTCTAGATCCTAAGCCAAACCAATCGCGAGCTCCAGCCAACTTTTCTATTTGATCTAACTCATCCACATCATCAAGAATGAGTAGAACTCTTTTAGAGAAAAGTCTATGCCTTATCACATTGATGCTTTTGTCAACATTACGAACATCCAAATTTTCTTCTAAAATATCGTAAAGAAGGGTATTTTGCAACTTCTTTAGACCTTCTACCTGTTTTGAAGTTTCTCTAACGTCTTTCAAGAAACAACTTCCTTCAAATTGAGAAGAAATCTGGTTGTAGATATATTTTGAAATAGTTGTCTTCCCAATTCCACCAGTGCCAAATATCCCTACAATGCGTATAATATCATTCTTTCCAATACTCAAATGCTCATAAATTTGTCGTATACGAGACTCTATCCCAATTGGATACTTGGCAACGCTTAGAGGTGTTTGGTTTATGATTCTTAAGTCCACCCATTGAATAATTTCCTGGATAAATTCTGACTCTTTCCTATCAATATTAAAGAGAAGACAAATCGAAATAGTTAGAGTACTTTTCACAATAGATCACATATGAATATAATTAAGTTAAAATATATAGTGTTTTTCATTTTTTTTTTCTCTCCATAACAAAGTGACAGCAGTAGATTACGATGTACAAGGGTACTCGTGCTACTTCCTTAATCTGAACATTGTTTCATAACAAACTTAATCTGAAACTTATAATTTAAGAGAATTAATTGTGAGTCTTTATATCTAGAAACAAATTGAAACTAAAAATCACTACTTATTTAAAGTTGTTTGTTTTCTTGTCAGGCCGGTACTATGATTCCAAATCTTATTCTTTATATATAGAATCCAAATAATAAAAAATTCCCATACTTTTTCTCAAGTATTTTTTTTCTAACTATCATTCAGTTATTTTATGGAAGAAACTCCCGATCGATATTCCTCTATTCCTAGATTTAGATTTCAATTTTTCATGGTTTCTCCAACAAATTTTATAAGGTGAAATTAATATGGTAGTGTCATATCTTTATCAATGCCGTAATTGTCTCAGTTTTCTTCATAAATTTCGCTTTAACATCATATAGACAAACACACATACATACATACATATATACATAAATATAGTCAAAGAAATCAGAAGTACCTGTAATTCTTTAATTCGAGCCCAGCGATATTGGCTAGTTCTTTTAATGCTTCCTCCCACTTCTGCACTTCTACCTTGCCCTCATACCTGACTTTAAGTTTAGCGAATGCTTCTCCAAAACTTTCTTTTTGATTTCTTACATCTGATGGATCTACCTCATAAAATACTGGTAGAACAATTTGTTTTGTTGTACCCAAACACTCACAGATCTTCAACAATTCGTTCAAGCACCATCTTGACCCTGCATAGTTTTTAGAGAATATAATGATGGAAATCATTGATCCTTCGATAGCTTGGAAAAGTGCTTGTGGAATTTCCTCTCCTCTTTCGAGCTTGTCATCTATGTAAGTGTTGATTCCTCTTTTATCCAAAGCATTATATAGATGAGAAATAAATTTTTGGCGAACATCTTCACCTCTAAAGCTCAAGAATACATCGTGAGTCCACGGATGTACGGAAGAAGTTGAAGCGGAAGAGAGCGAGAAAGAAGCTCCGTGTAAGGCCATGGAAGAAGTGGTCTTCTCCTCTGTATGTGTGATAAATGATCACAACAGAGGTGCAATTATAGAGATGTGGGTAAAGAAAGGAGAGATGGAAACGTGTTAAAGCTTCACTTCAGGAAATCGATAAATAGGAATCCAAAGTCTACAGAGCATCATGAAATTATGTAAAAACTTCTCGCGCGGTAACTTCTTGGCAATTACGTGCATGTCGATCAAAATTCATAGGACACACCAATGCACATGGAAATCATTGATACTAGAATTTAATTAAAATAATCCAAATCGGTGGAAATTAATTAAAGTTCAAAACCGTGTAGATGGGTGCATGTTACTTTGGAAATAAATTTCTTAGAAAAAAGATAGAAAGACGGGCCCTAGAATTATAAAAAGGATTCAAAGAAAGATGATGAGAAACTTCTTGGTAACTTCCTACCTGCCAACTTTGCTACTCAATATTAGAGCTTTGGCCAGAAAACCATCGATTGGATAACCTAAAAGTCTCTGGTTTATTTTGGTTTGATGATTGTCTCTTTTTTAAAAAAATAAATTATATTTTACTTTCTCATATTACTATTCTTTTTAGAGAATGATTTTTAAGTAAAGAAAAAATAAAAATAAAAATAAAAATCATAGCGGTAATTTCCAGCAGTAAGAACCAGCAGTAAGAGTAGTATTTTTCAATTTCTAGACTGTCAATATCTTCTATACCCGAAAAGCAATAGAATTATTTGGTTAAGCTTTTTTTTGACGATTTTATCCCTCGGCTTTCTCATTTTTCACTTTTGTCCTTCTTCAAGTAGTAGCGAGTCAGCGACTCTCTCGATTTCTCAGCAATCGTCGTGTAGTTTGTTATGGTTCTAATTGTGAATGGATAAGTAACCTTGTGAATTCAAAAAGTGTAACAGAAATGGATGAACTAATTGTAATTGAATTACTATAAAAAAGATAACAGGGCATTTCGAGGAACCCTAACCTAGTATATGTAGGGAGAGGAGGGTCTAGAAGTGATGGGGGCTAGAACATCAGATTTTAGTGCAAGAGTATAATTGTATAAATTGGTATCAACATATATAATTACTATCAAATTTTAGTGATGGTGGAAATTAATTAAAGTTCAAAAGCGTGTACGTAGATGGGTGCATGTTACTTTGGAAATAAACTAATTCCATGCAACTTTATTATTTAATTACTATATATATTCTCTTATTAAGCCAATCCATCATTATCCCTTGAAAGGAGTGGGTATTGTGTCAAATCCAATTGAAAGTTTGATATTTAATTATTTCCTTTTTATATCTAATTCGTACTATTAATTCAAAATGCGAAGCCCACTGAGATTACCAACAGATGGCGGCAGTTCTTTTATGGCAGTGTCGTTAAGATATAATTCCTGTAATCTTTCCATTTCACATTCAATTTCGGGAAAGTTTTATAGGCTTGAGCACCCTTCAGGGTCAAGCCATTCTAGAGATTTCAAATTGACGCTTCTTGGAAAACTGATCTTAAGGCTACAACATCCATCCAAACGCAAACAATTATGCTTATTAAGGAATCCAACAGTCAGTTCCTTTAAATTTGGACTCCTTGAAAGATCTGGGATTTACAATTATAGAATTCTATAACTGTTAAGTTTTGAGAACCCTGTTAAAAAAAAGAAGAAGAAAAATATATTAGCTTGAAGGAAGTCTATAGAGGCTTCTTAGTTGAGAAATTCTGGAGGGTTTTCACAAATCTGAAATTTGCTCGCCCAAGGTTAAAGGATCCCTCTTGTGTTGAGGGTACAGAATGGACTCCCTGATGCCATCGTCTTCATCCTCCTGACACCTGTTAGAAAGTTGAATACCATTGACTGAATCCGACTCAAGAGGTTTCAATCTCTTCATTGGGTACATCCAAATGCACATTAACATTCTCATGGAGTAGAGCTGGATCATGATCTTTCACATTCTCTTCATGCTTGTGTACTAGATGGACTCCACAACTTTTGAAGAACACCGGTTCATCTAAATAACTATAGAACTTTACTTGCATATTGTCCTCATTTGGCTTAAAAGATTCTAAAATGACATACTCTAGCTATACATGATCTGATCCCATTAAATCAACCACTCTTTCTTGGACTTCATTATCATTGATCTTAACACCAATAGAATGAAGGGGCTTTTCCCGGCCAATCAAAATATTGGGTCCAATAATAGCACATAGAACAATTCCCACGACCTCATCCTTGTACAGAAGTCCATTAATATCCATTTCGCACGAATTAATATTTGAAGTCTCTTTACGATGGCTGAACCAGTCCGGGATCCTATTTCCTGGAAGTATTATGCCGCCTAAAAGGTCCTTAAATTGACCCTGTTAACAAATATCATCAACTTTCAGCAGTACAACCTACACACCAAGTGGCACATGAAAATGTTTGTGAGAGAGAGACATACCTTGCCCAATAAAGGATCTGCCACATGATTACCTATGTTCACAAGCATTTTATGGCATCCACACAAGTCAATCCATTCTAGTGCTTTTAAGTTGCATGCATTGAATTGAAATTTCTTTGATGCTTCAGGAAAAAGTTCCAATGACATGCACCCACTAGCATCTACCTCCTTGATATTTGGTGGAAGTTCTACAATTTCTTGAAGTTGCTTGCAATCTTGCAATATAAGGTGCTTCAATCCAATAAATCTTTTTATGCTTGCAGGAAGGCTCACAATATCAGTTCCCGAGAAATCTAAAACTTGTAATGTGGAAGAGCAGTTAAATAGCTTAAACAAATTCGATTCTGATAGGACACACTTCCCAAGATTCAAAAATTGCAATGACAGAAACACTATTGGGGAACAATCACCATTAGAAACGCTTGAATTCTTTGGAGTTTTGCAAAGAGAGTAATTCTACACCTGATAAAATTTCTGATCCCTCTGTGGACACAAAAGAGGGTATGGATTGTCTTTTATTCCTCACCTTCACTGGGAAACGATCCTTGAAGGAAAGAGACCCTAGATTTTGCAACTGAAGAATGGAACTTGGTAGATTCAAAAGATTTTTGCACCCATCTAGACATAAATCTTCAAGGCCTGTGATGTATCCAATGGATGAAGGCAATTCTTTTATAGCAGTGTAGGCTAATGAAATGGAACTCAAAAAATGCATTTCACACTCAATTTCAGGAAAGTTCTGAAGGCTTAAGCAATCTCTACTGTCAAGCCATTCTAGAGATCTCAACTTGAGGCTTCTTGGTAAAGTGATTACGTTAGAGCACTTGGAAAATGACAAATGGGTAAGTTTCTCCAAGTAGCCAACAGAATCATGAACCTCAACTAAACTTTCACAACTAGAAAGAGTTAATTTCTCAAGACTTGGGATCCTTGAAATATCAGGGATTTTTGTTAGGAACTTACAATCAGATAATTCCATGATCTTCATGTTTTGGAAATTCTGTAAAGAAAAAGGGGTATAAATTAGCTTCAAAGTGGTTTACATCAAAATTTAGAGGATAAGAACATCGATAATAAGATTGATTGTACCTTGAATACCTCCTTCAATTCTTTGAAAAGGCTATTCCTGATCCTAAAAACAAAGAGTTTCTTTTCATGAAAATTGGACGGCAAAGCTTGTAACGGATATTCAGGCCAATCAAGAAATCTTAACTCGTTAGATAGATAATTAGGCCCTCCAGAAAAACATGCATTCCGATTTATAAAGAGCCGGAGCCTTTTCATCTTCGTGAAGGCTTTGGAACTCAAGTGTATCAAGTCTCGTTCAGGCAACTCCACCAATATGCCTTCAATATTGTTTGTTCCCTAGTAAGACAAAATAAAAGCTAACAAAATCAAAACATTTAACTTCTCCATCCTTTCATCGTGTGCTAGAAACAATTGTTTTGTTTTTGTACAGGAACATAAAGTTAAAACAATTTGTATTTTTTTTTCTTTTTCTTTTCCTATTTTCACAAAGGAAAAATTGTTTTTATCATTGGCATGTACCAAAGTAAGACTACTTCCAAAATGGCAGTGTATATATACAAGAATGAATGTCTATAGATATACACACAGCCGGTAGATTTTTCTAGTAAGCTTCTCTTGTGGAAAGGAAACAATTTTAAACTTTTTTTTTTTAAGAGAAGAGTTAAACTCTTACCGTGTTTTCTTCTAGTACATAGCGAACATCTTCATGAAACCATAACCTACTACGTTTGCCAGGTTCTTTGGGTGATTCTTGACGATCAATTTCTCTACCCATTTCTTGTATCAAGTCATGCATCACCAATCTGTTATTCTCTTCAATAGTTATAAGAGACTTATCTGTAAGAACTTTGATCCCAATATCAGGGCAAAACCCACAACTGTCTAATATTTTAACAACATAATCTGCATCCTCACCTTTGAAAAAACATGCAATGTCAAGAAAGATATCCTTCTCATTGTCATCCAAATCATCATAACTGATTCTAAGTATTTTGTGTATATTTTTGTCAGGAGGACTTTTGCACTTATCTAATGCACTTTTCCATTCATGCAAACTTCTATCACATAGATTTGAGCCGAGCACTACTAAAGCCAGTGGAAGGCCTCTAGGACAATGCAATGCATGCTCTAAGAGTTGACAAACCCATCATTGGGCTTGTCTTTTTTGTAGGCATGCCAACTGAAGAGCTGAAGAGCTTCATTGTGATCCATTTCCTTCACCTTGTATGTTAAATCAACTTTATGTTTGGTTAGTAAATGTTTATCTCTTGTTGTTATGATGATTCTACTTCCCATACCGAACCAACGACTTTCTCCAGATAATGCTTCTAACTGGACCAACTGATCTACATCATCAAGAACTAAAAGAATCCTTTTACAGTAAAGCCTCTCTTTTATGATGTTGATTCCTCTATCAACATTGTCAACCTTTAAACTTGAGTCTCCTAAAATGTCATAAAGAAGCTTCTCTTGTAACCGGACAAGACTGCTTTAAAGTTTCTCTTACATTTGCAAGAAAACAACTATCTTCAAATTGATAAGCATTCAAGTTATAGATTGCTTTGGTAATTGTTGTCTTTCCAATTCCACCTACTCCAAAGACTCCTATCATGCGTATGTGATTCATCCTAACACTTATAAGCATATTGATGCCATGTACACGAGATATTACTCCAATCGGATGCTTGGCAACATTCAAGTATGTGCGATTTACTATTCTTGTGACTGCTTGAGCAATTTCTTGAATAAATTTGGATTCATTCCTACCAAAACCATACATATACTAGCATTGCAGGTCACGTTCAAACTTAGCACAAGTACTAAAGCTACGGAAATAGTTAGGTTACCCTTGTTCTCAATCAAATGCTGGATGGAGCTCAGTGTCATTGTAGCACCAATAGTGGGCAGTAAGGCTCCAATGCTACAAACAGGGAAAAGCCCAAAAGAAAATTGCCAGACAAAAGGCAAAAGTACAGTCCCAACTTTATTCATTCCATACATTCATTACTCTGATTCAATCTCCTCATGCGCATGCGTCTCTCCATACCAAGTTTGAAGTGCAAAAAAGAATACCAAATGAAGCTATGTTTTTATTATAAGGAAAGCCATTACTCTCCCACAAAATCAGCCCTGAACAGAATCAGCTCTTGCAAGTTTAAATTTGAATGTTTAAATTCGTGTAGAGCTCATAGTTGACATTGTATACAGCTTAGGTAGTTAGTTATAGAATAGCATAATTTCAGGCTTAACTAAAGCCTTAGAACTTTGTATTTATACCTGCTAATGTAAATGGACAATGTGTGTGAGTCATTACCTTCAAATCTGCTCTTCTATTTTCTATCTATTTATTGGGGCCTAAATCAGGGCAATATCACAAAAACAGCACAGAGATGCATGTTATTTTGGTAGCTATACATTGTGAAGCTTTGAAGAAGCCCCATGGCATCGACTATGAAATGGCTGTAAGTAAAATCATCATCCAAGAAAAAAAATTAAATGTACAAAGTGAAAAGATTGTAAACTGGATATAATGTATGTGTATTCTAGACAGATCAATAATGTCAACAAAAGTTCCTTTTTTTTTTTTTGGTATCAAAAAAGAAAGGGAAAAAAATATAATACCTAGAGAGGAAATTGAATATTACTTGAAAATCAAAGGAACAGGGCGACTTACTTACTTCATCCATTTTCTTGTTTTATTTGCTCCTTTCATTCTTGTATACCACTTTGGCTCTGCAACTTGTATAAAACACACTCCCAAGATAACGATAATGGAGATAAAATTGCACTCGCAAATTGTCCAAAACCTTTAGTTCAAAAGATTGTAAATTGGAGTACCCCACCCATACATCATATTCAGCCCTATTTCCAATTTCAAGTGGATCGATATCAAGCAATCGTACCCCTTCTTGAATATGACATACATGATTTGAGTTGTTGCTTGTTATCTTACAAGCATCACCCATATCACTGTCACAGTCAGAAATATCTTTAAAAAATATTACGAGATATAATACAATTTCGTTGATCTCCTCCAAATTGTGCGGCCCCTCGATATCTATTACCCACTCTTCTTCTCCCCTCGGTCTGGCATAATCATCAGGCCCCTTCACCATTTCATTATCTTTTAAAAACTCATGAACATAACTCAACCACTCTGGAATAGGATTTTCCAGAAACAAAGTAGCATTATATTCATAGACTCCCTGTTATACGTCAAATATAATCATCATCATTATCAATTTAATTTAAACAATACATGCATACTATAAAAAATGAGATCACACATACATACATACCTTCCACAATAATGGATTTTGCACTTTATCATTCCATTTATTCACATGCATTTTGTCGCAGCCAAACAATTCAATTCTTTTAAGCGATTTGATGTGGCTTCCATTGAATTCCAATATTTTTTATACTTCTCCAAATCTCTAATGACTTGCATTCACTAACATCTACCTCTCTTATATTTGGTGGAAGGTCTAGTATTTCTTCAAATTTCTCACAAACGCACAAGTAAAGGTGAGTTAGTGCAACGAATTCTTTGATGCTCGTGGGAAGGCTAACAATTTCAGTCCCCGATAGATCTAATTTAAACAAACTGGCGGAGGAGTTACATTGCTCCCATTACTTGAATTCGTTGGAGGCGCCAATTTATGGAGTGGTTCTTCACGTAATGATATATCGTCTTCCATTTTTGTAGACTTAATAGCTAGACAGGATAGCCCATCATTCCCCATCTACTTTACAATATTTGGACAACCACCAATGCTGAGCAGCCGTAAATGTTGCAAGAGAATGCAAGCAATTGAGAGACGCATAAGGTTCTCGCAGAAACATGGATCTAAATCCTCAAGTCTAACGAGGTTCCCGATGGATAAAGGTAGTTTTTCTATAGCGGTGCCACCCAGATCCAATTTAATTAAACATTCCATTTTTCACTCGAATTCAGGAAGATAATGAAGGCTTGAGCAATCACGAAGAAGAAGCTCTCGTAAGGATCTCAATTTGAGGCTTCTTGGAAGGATATAGAGTTTAGAGCATCCTTCAAAATCCAACCAATAAAGATTTTCCAAAGATCCAACGGAATCATGCACCTCAACTAATCTTATACAATTTGTGACAATCAATTCCTTCAAGTTTGAGATGCTTGAAAGATCTGGAATCTTTTTTAAGAATTCACAATCAAAGAAATACATAGTCGTCAAATTCTGTGAACAAAAAAGAGGAAAAGTTTAATAATGGACTTTAGTACATAATTCAAAGAAAAAAAAAATTGTTGATGACTATAGTTGTGTACTTACCTTGAGTTTGAATCCACCCCCTAATTCCTTTATGAGGCTACGCCGCATCCTAAAGTCGATGAGTTTTTTTCCATGAAAATTGGATGGCAAAGATTGCAATGGACATTCACCCAAATCAAGCAAGCTTAACTCATTAGAAAGGTAATTAGGCCCTCCAGATAAACATGCATTGCGATTTATAAATATTCTGAGTCTTTTCATCTTCATGAATGCTTTGGAACCTAAGCATATCAAGTCTCGTTCTGGCAAATCTATCAATATCCCTTCAATTTTGTTTGTTACCTAGTGCAACAACATATACAACATGTATTAGCAAATTAACTCACATCTAGACTGTACGTCTTTATACCTTGCTTTTCTGCTAATATTTTCCAAATTGAGTAATTTGTTCTAATATTTGAGCTTCCAGAAGCAATTAATCACATTCAAAACATCAAAAATTAATGTCTCTTCAAAATCTGCATGTCATTGAAAACTATTCATAAATGAAAACGGAAGATGCTCATAAAAAAAGTAAAATTCCTTTTTTTCTTCATTTACTCTCTCACCGTATTTTCTTCTAGTACAGAACGAACATCTTCATGAAACCACAATCTACTACGTTTGCCAGGTTCTTTAGGTGATTCTTGTACAACAATTTCTCTACCCATATCTTGTAGCAAGTCATGCATCCTCAATTTTCCACTCTCAACACTTATGAGACACTTATCCATAAGCCTTGGAATACCATCAGCTGGAAAGAAACCACAACTATCTAATACTTTGATGACATAATCTACATCGTTTGTTTTGAAGAAACAAGCAATATCAAGGAAAATATCCTTCTCATTGTCATCCAATCCATCATAACTTGTTCTAAGTATCATTTGAATATCTTTGTTAGGAATTCTCTTGAGCTTATCCAATGCACTTTGCCATTGATGTATGCTTCTACCTTTTAGATATGAACCTAGAATCGTTAAAGCTAGTGGAAGACCCCCTGCATATCGTACTGCATCTTTTGTTAGTTCCGCATAATCATCAATAGGCATTTCTCTCTTGAAGGCATGTAAACTAAAGAGATGAAGAGCTTTGTCGTGATCCAACACTTTCATCTTGTATGTTGAATAAATTTCATGACTAGTCAATAAATCTTGATCTCTTGTTGTTATGATGATTCTACTTCCTAAACCAAACCAATCATGATCTCCAGCTAGAGTTTCTAATTGGACCAACTTATCCACATCGTCAAGAATCAGTAGAATCTTTTTAGAGCAAAGCCTATGCTTTATCACATTGATTCCCCTATCAACACTACCAACTTTCAAATTCTTACAGTCTCCTAAGATCTCATAAAGAAGTGTCTCCTAGGAGGCTATATGTATTTTATTTCCATCAATCTTTAAAGAGAAGTTAATGCACTCTCCTTTATAAGTTTTAATGGTGTGTACTGATGCATTTTATCTTTAACTGTCAGATTGGAGTTTGTCTGATGGAAACATCAAATATCCCACAAGTATGAGGGCATTGATGCAATCTTGTAATCTGTTTTATTGTTCTGCCCACCCGTCATGCCCAGGTGCAGATTTTATATATCTGACTAGATAATTTATAAAGATAGAGGAGTAGCACAATTGACATATTTGAATGATATATTATCAGATATTGGTCTACCCCATGGATATACCCCATAACTACATTAATGTGAATTCCCCACCTCAATGGATAAACTGAATGTCATTAATTTATTAAATTAGATGGAAAGTTCAATCTTTTTAATGAAAGTTCAATCTTTTTCTTTTATGTTTTCATATTTCTAAGTATTTAATATAGGTATGGATACTATTGGATAAACACTCTTAACACTTTACAGTTTTTATATAGCAATGAGATGATATTATTTTTCTGTATACATTAAGTGCAGTTTATTTTATTAACTTAATATTTATCTTATTATTTCAGGTCATTTACTCAAATAATATTCTAAATAACTGATGTTTTAAGTAATATTGTTTAGTTAATTACCTGAAATAATAAGATAAATATTGTGTAAATTAGAAATATAATGTTAGAGGAAGGGCGGAAATGAGGCCCCAGGAACGTCTGGGCACAAGGAAAAAGAGAAAAAAAAGAAGCATAAAACACACAATTTGCAGCGAACATCAGTAGCCGAAAATAATGTAAGTCCCCGCGGCGATGTAAATAATCGATTAAAAAACCTAATTTCGGCGATTCTAACGCGCCGCAAATACAGATGATAGACATGTATATTTATAGTGGCGCTAACAAAAATCGTCGCCAATATTTTTATGCAGTGATTATTGTTATATTTCTGGCGAATAACATACGTCGCAAAATTATATTCGCAGCGATATTTATTCGTAACAAATATTCTCTACTGACGATTCTGAAAAATCGCTAAGAAATACTTACCTTATAGCGGCGATTAATTCTATATTTTCGATGATTTTTTTCGTTGGTGCTAGTGTTTCTCGGCGATTTTGTTTGAACTGGGACCCCTATTTTTGACCTTTTTTTAGACTATTCCGGCGAGTAATAATCGTAAAAAATAAGGATTTTCCAGACGATTTTTCGTTATCGCTGAAAATTATCAGAATCGTCACTTTTATTTCGTCGAATATGCGGCGAGTTTAAAATCGCCGAGAAAGAGGAAAACCAGCGATATTAGTGGGTATTTTCGACGATTTTGCGCGCTGAGAAAGACTTGATTTCTTGTAGTCCTGCAGGTGCATTAGGCCACCCTCTCGATTTGAAGTTTCTCGAATATTTGCAAGAAAACAGCTAGCTTCAAACTGATGAGCAATTGAGTTGTAGATTGCTTTGGCGATGGTTGTCTTTCCAATTCCACCAACTCCAAGGATCCCTATCATGCATATGTCATTCATCCCAATACTTAGAAGCAAATTAATATGTTTTATATGAGACTCTATTCCAACTGGATACTTGGGAACGCTCAAGTTTATACGATTTACTATTCTCAAAACCACTTCAACAATTTCGTTGATGAATTCAGATTCGTTCCTACCAATACAAAAGATGTAACGCCCGGCCCTAGCACAAGTCTGTGTTATATATTTTTGGGTTAGACGTATGAAAAGCCACTTATTGTTTTTTTTTTCACTACCAGACTTAGCCTAGATTTTTGAAATGGCCAAACAGCCCAAGCCCGTAAGATCTTGTGCCAGACTCCACTGCATGCACGGCTTCGATCACGTCCGTTTCCCTCGGCATGCCCGTTTCACGTCCGTTTTGATCATGGCCCCCTTTCCCTCATCTCTAGGGTTTTGAGTTTAGTTTTCAACCATCTTATTAAAGATCAGTTAGTGTGATGTTTATTTCCTAGGAACTCTTCATGTTCCTATTTATGTTTTATTATTCCAAGCTTTCTTAATATTAGTTTGTGTTGGAAGTTGTATTTCTGTTTTTAATGTAGTCTGTAAGTTTCAATGTAAGCTTTTATAAACTGGTTCAAAGGAAGGTGAAAAGCAGAACCTTGGGAATCAATCCGTGAACAGTAGGATTGAGGTTTCTCAGAAAATACCTTACATTTCCTCTATTTTTCTCTGTTTTTCTGCTGCTGGTTTGCTGTTTTTGGCTTGTTTGCTTAATCCAACAATTGGCATCAGAGCTTAACCAGGTTCATCTGAGGGTCGATGGCTGCTTTTGGAGCATCAACACCAGTTCCTGTATTCAGTGGTGAAGGATACAAGTATTGGAGCATTAAAATGAAGACCTACTTCATCTCTCAAGATTTGTGGGATGTAGTTGAGAAGGGGGTGACAGTTCCAGCAGAAGGAGCCTCGGCTTCAACTCGATCCAAGCAAGAAACCACTAAGGATGCTAAAGCATTGTTCATCCTTCAACAGGCTGTGTCTGAATCAATCTTTCCAAGATTGATGAGGGCTGAAACTTCAAAGGCAGCATGGGAGATTCTGCAGACAGAATTTCAAGGAAATACTAAGGTAAAACTTATCAAACTTCAAGGCTTTAGAAGGGAGTTTGAAAACTTAAAAATGAAGGAATCTGAAGTAGTAAAAGAGTATGGGTCTAGATTAATTGATCTAGTAAATCAGATGCGTGCTCTAGGTGAAGAACTGACTGATCAAAAGATAGTTCAAAAGATTTTGATTAGTTTGCCTGAGAAGTATGATCATGTAGTGGAATAAAAATATGTATTATATGTTTTGAAAAGAAGTGTGAAAATAATCTCAGTTATTTGTTCGTCATTACTCATTGAACTCTGATGAAAGAGAAAGCATTTTTGTCATGACTGATTTAGACATAAGCTTAATTCTGGCATTTTGTTTCTGAACTGTGCAAAAGAGAGCGAGTAAGAAATTTTGTTGATAAATTATATTTTGTGATCTGATTCTGTTCTATTCTGAAGATTTTCTATACTCTGATATGATATGATATGATTTCTGAAAACTTTTGGCATAACATTCTGAATCTGGGTTTGGTTTGTGGATGGTGATCTGTTTGACCTGCCACGGGTGCTAATAGTGGTTTCTGTTTGGGTTGGTACCAACTGTTCTGTTTCTGGTGCACCCACTTTGGAAATAAAGTGGTTTTTCTGGTGGTCTTTCCTGTGTGCACACTCGGGGCTCCGAGAATAAATAAGGGGAATATTCACATTCTGTTTCTGCTCCGTTAACTACCGGGGTTTGCACAACCCTACCATGGGGGTTAAATATGGCCTCTGATGTGATATGATGTTTTGGTATGATGGTGGTCAGTTATGCTATGCCAATAGATTTTGAATAAGAATATTTTTCTGAAACTTTTATAACCACATTACATCAAGGTAATGTGGTTATATAACTGAGATTATTTCCCATCATCAAAAACCCCAAGAAGACCGAGAATGATAGTGCTAATGTGGTAATTGAAGAAGTACATGATGCACTATTGCTTGCAGTTCATAGCTCAGTTGAAGACTGGGTACTGGATTTAGGGGCTTCTTTCCATACATCTTCCCACCGGGAGTTAATGCAAAACTACGTTGCAGGTGATTTTGGGAAGGTGTACCTGGCTGATGGGGAGGCTTTGAATGTGGTGGAGATGGAAGATGTTGACATTGCACTCCCTAACAAGAACATATGGACCTTACAGAAGGTCAGACACATTCCTGAGTTGAAGAAGAATCTCATCTCTGTTGGGCAACTTGATGATTGTGGCCATTCAGTGGTGTTCTCAAATGGCACCTGGAAGGTCACTAAAGGGGCATTGGTACTGGCTAGGGGTAAGAAAACTGGTACACTCTATATGACTACTGGTTTAGATAACACTATTACTACTACCGTTGCAAAGAACACATCAGATTTGTGGCATTGTAGACTTGGCCATATGAGTCAGAAGGGCATGAAAGAACATCTGTCTAGAGGCAAGCTACCAGAACTGAAGTCAGTTGATCTCAGTATGTGTGAGAGTTGCATTATGGAAAAACAGAAGAAGGTCAGTTTCTTGAAGAGTGGTAGAACACTGAAGACAGGAAAACTGGATCTTGTGCACACAGATATGTGGGGACCTTCCCCAGTGGCATCCCTTGGAGGTTCTCGTTATTATGTCACGTTCATTGATGATCACAGCAGGAAGGTATGGGTTTATTTTTTGAAGCATAAATCTGATGTATTTAATGTGTTCAAAATATGGAAGGCCATGGTTGAGACAGAGACAGATTTAAAGTTGAAATGCTTAAGGTCTAATAATGGTGGTGAGTACATTGATGGTGGGTTCAAGGAGTACTGTGCGACTTAGGGTATCAGAATGGAGAAGACCATTCCTGGGACACCACAGCAAAATGGAGTTGCTGAACGCATGAACAGAACCATTAATGAGAGTGCTAGAAGCATGAAGCTGCACGCTGGATTACCACCCACTTTCTAGGCAGATGCAGTCAGCACTGCTGTCTATTTGATAAACAGAGGGCCGTCAGTTCCGTTGGATTGTGGATTGCCTGAGGAGCTTTGGAGCGGGAAAGAGTCATGTAAATCATTGTGTCGTGGGTGATTACTTCGTGTGTGTGATTGTTTTTACGTCATTGTCATTATTTTTCTTAACATGAATATCATTATAAGTTTCAGTAATACAACCCATAAACATTACTGACATACACAAATACGTATTAGAGAGAGAGAGAGAGAGAGAGAGAGAGAGAGACCTCAACCAATGAAGGATTTGTGACATGATTCCTGATATTCACAAGCATTTTATTGCATGCAGACAAGTCAATCCAATGTAGCGATGGTAAGGTGCTTGTATTGAACTCAATTTTTTTTGATACTTCCGGAAAGGTTTCCAATGAAATACATCCACTGGCAAACACCTCTTCTATATTTGGTGGAAGTTCTAGAATTTGTTCAAGTTGCTTGCAATCCAACAACATAAGGCACCTCAATCCAACAAATCTTTTGATGCTTGCAGGAAGAATAACAATATCACTCCTTGACAGTTCCAATGCTTCCAAAGTGGATGAGAAATTAAATGCTGTAAAGAAGTCAGACTTTGATAGGACACAATTGCTGAGATTCAAATATTCTAGTGGTGGCAATGGAGGTGGTGGCCTTAAGAGCAGTTCTTCATTTGATGAAATTTCAATTTCTTCAGTTGACATGACACAGGGCGTGGAACGTCATTTCTCCTTCTCCTTCTTTGGAAGCTTAACAAGTTTCGAAAAAATTTCGACACAAATGCTGCTACTCAAGAATGTTAGTTGGGAGATGTATAAGGTTTTTGCAGCCTTTTATGTAGACATCCTGAAGGCCAGTGAGATACCCAATGGATGAAGGCAGTTCTTTTATAGGAGCTTGGTCGAATTTAATGAATCTTAAGCATTCCATCTCACACTCAATATCAGGAAAACTTTGAAGGCTTGAAAAATCTTCAAGGACAAGAGATTCTAGAGATCTCATCCTGAGGCTTCTTTGAAAACTTTTAAGTCTAGAGCATCCGAAGAATGATAAAGAGGTCAGATGATCATGGGAACCAACAGAATCATGAACCTCAATTAAATCTTCACAATTACGAAGATACAATTCCTCTAAATTTGGGATCCTTGAGATATCAGGAATTTTTGTTAGGAATTTACAATTAGAAAAACTCATAAACTTCAGGTTCTGAAAATTCTGCTGATCAGTAAAAAAGAAGAGAAATTAGATTCAAACAAGTTCAAAACTAAATTGAAAAGAAATTAGATTCCATTTTATTAATTGCTGCTTAATCACAATTCAATATATGTGTTCATTTAGTTTGCCCATTGCTGTCTTAAAGTGATCAATTTGGTCTGAAAGCAAGTTGATACTTTTTGAAAAAAAAAAAAAAAAGATGTTCAAGTTGGTCCATTGATTTCCATTAGATGATGACTTTGTTGTAAAAAGACAGAAGAATATACCACAAAAATACAACTTTAAAACTTTCAAAGTTGTTTATCAATTTCCCACGTCTGGAAATTGATAAAGAAGTATCCAAAGTCTAAAATTCCAAAAAATAGAAAAGAAACCTCATAATTGAAAATCAAAGGAACAGAAAACAACAGAGGAATAGAAAACAACAATTGAAGATTCCGCATAAACAACCATCTTCACGCAGGAAACCTGGATGATTTTTCACTCTCTCTTAATGCTTTTCTATTATATGGCTTTGAAGAATACCAAGTTTGAAGTGCAAAAAAGAATACCAAATGAAGCTATGTTATTATTATTGGGGCCTAAAACAGGGCAATGTCTCAATGCTTTTCAATATTTTGGTAGCGATACATTGTGAAGCTTTTTTTGGCTCTCCTTTCATTCAAGAAACAAAACTGGATATAATGTATGTGTATTCTAGACAGAGCAATAATGTCAACACCAGCACCTTTTTTTTTTTTGGTATCAAAAAAGAAAGGGAAAAAAAAAATTACTTGAAAATCAAAGGAACAAGGCGACTTACTTTGTTCATCCATTTTTCTTTTTTTATTTGCTCTCCTTTCATTCTTGTATACCACTTTGGCTCTGCAACTTTTATAAAACTGCGCCATCCCTTCGATAGAAAATTGGAAATCAAATTGAACTCGCAAATTGTCCAAAACCTTTAGTTCAAAAGATTGTAAATTGAAGTACCCCACCCTTACAATATATCCAGTCCTATTTTTCGTTGAGCTGGACCAATTAACCAATTGTACCCCTTGATGAATACAACATACATGATTTGAGCTGTTACTAGTTATCTTAGCATTACGAGTACCAGGATGTCAGATTTCAGCATCTTTAAAAAGCATTACGACATATAATACAATCCCGCTTATCTCCTTCAAATAGTGTGGCCCCTCAATATCTATTACCCACTCTTCTTCTTTTTTTCCTCTGTCTGCCATCATCATTATCTTTTAAAAACTCATGAACATAATTCAACCACTCTGGAATCTGATTTTCTAGAAACAAAGGAGCATCATATTCATAGACTCCCTATTAAACGTTAAATATCATCATCAATTTAATTTAAGCAATACATGCATACTATTAAAAATGAGATCACACATACATACATACATACCTTCCACAATAATGGATTTTGCACTTTATCATTCCATATATTCTCATGCATCTTGTCGCAACTGGACAACTCAATTAGTCCAAGCGAACTGATGTGGCTTCCATTGAATTCCAATATTTTTGATACTTTAGGAAATCTCTCTAATGACTTGCATCCGTCAACATTCACATCTCTTATATTTGGTGGAAGCTCTAGTATTTCTTCAAGTTTCTCACAATTCTCTAATGAAAGTTTAGTTAGTGTAATTAATTCTTTTATGCTCATGGGAAGGCTAACAATTTCAATCCCCGATAGATGTAACCAACGTAAATTGGCGGAGGAGTTAAACACAGTAAATAAACTAGATATTGGAAAGAAATTTGATTCTGAATGGGAACAACTAATTTGAAGATTTGATATCTCCTCTTCCAATTCATGGAATGGTTCTTCACGTAATGATATCTCCTCTTCCATTTTTGTAGACTCAATAGCCAGAGGGGATAGCCCATCATTCCCCATCTTCTTTACAATATTTGGACAACCACCAATGTAGAGCTCCCATAAATGTTGCAACTGAATGCAAGCAATTGGGAGACGCAAAAGGTTTTTGCAGTCCCATAGATATAAATGCTCAAGTACAACGAGGTTCCCGATGGATAAAGGCAGTTCTTCTATTGCGGTGCCTCGTAGCCTCAATTCAATCAAAGATTTCATTTTACACTCGATTTCGGGAAGATAACGAAGGCTTGAGCAATTACCAAGATGAAGCCGGCGTTAGGATCTCAAATTGAGGCTTCTTGGAAGGATATGGAGTTTAGAGCATCCTTCAAATTCCAACATAGAAAGATTTTCCAAAGATCCAACAGCATCATGCACCTCAACTAATCTTGTACAGTATGTGGCAATCAATTCCTTCAAATTAGGGGTGCTTGAAAGATCCGAAATCTTTTTTAAGAATTCACAATGATCGAAAGTCATACTCATCAAATTCTGTAAAAGAAAAAGAGGAAAAGTTTAATAATGGACTTTAGTACATAATTCAAAGAAAAAAAAATTGTTGATGATTATAATTGTGTACTTACCTTGGGTTTGAATCCATCCCCTAATTCCTTTATGAGGCCATGCCGCATCCTAAAGTTGATGAGTTTTTTTCCATGGAAATTGGATGGCATAGATTGCAAAGGACATTCACCCAAATCAAGCAAGCTTAACTTATTAGAAAGGTAATTAGGCCCTCCAGATAAACATGCATTGCGATTTATAAATATTCTGAGTCTTTTCATTTTCATGAATGCTTTGGAACCTAAGCATATCAAGTCTCGTTCTGGCAAATCTATCAATATCCCTTCAATTTTTTTTGTTACCTGCGACATTGAAGGTACGCCATATCGTATATTCAAATGGTCCACTGATTTTTCTGAAGAAAAGGAACCATCTTTGGTCCTTGTTTGGGTTTTTTTTCATGGCTTGCCTCCCAACTTTTGCCATGAGGATTTCTTGCGAAATCTTGTGTTGCCTATGGGGAATTACTTGCGTAGTGATAACAGCACGAGGTGTGCTACTAGGATAGATGGAGCAAGAGTATGCATCGAGATGGATGCATCGTTGAAGCCTTTAGAGGGTTTCTGGATAGGTATTCCGAGGACCCCTCTCAGTCGGTACCAATCGGTGATTTATGAGACTCTACCAGCATATTGCCCCAGGTACAATATGCAAGGGCATAATACTAGTACATGTAAAAAGTAAAGTTAGATAATAGAAAAGGTGATGAAGGAAAGAAGAGGGCAGTGTTTGATGGGAGAAGATGGGAGAAGAAAGGCCCTATTACAGAGGAAGAAATGGCTAGAAACCTGTCGCTAAACCCAGAAAGTAATGTGGTCCTAGAGGAAACTAGAAATTTAAATGATATTGGTCTGGTTGGAGAATCAAGTGTACAAAGAGACAAGGAAGGGGTAGAAAAGAATCAAAGCTCGGATAAGGAATTTATGGAAAATGGTAACACTATATTGATAGAAGAATTAGAAGAAGAGGAATTAGAACAGGAAACCGAAGAAGTTGGTGGATAGATAAGTCCTCGAGTAGAGTTGGCAGATGGAGGCCCTATCTTATTACAGAAAGACTGTTTGTCTTTGGAGGGTAATTTGGTTGCACTCAAGGAAGTAGATCAGTAGGGGACTGGAGCATATGTTCCTACCACAAACACACAAGAGGGTGATTTGCTATTTTCGGTGGTAAGGTGCTCCTTATCAGACTCTGAAGAACCAAATGTACTGGAGAATCTACAAAAAGAACATGATATTTGCGCAGATCAAGAGGGGGAAGTGGGAAAAAAAAAGAAAGAGAAGCTCCATTAGGGCCAAAAGCAGACCCTCCAAACTGGACCTATGAATCCAATTCTGTACTGGAACTTAAGAGGACTTGGAACCTCTAGAAAACACTTGTAAAAAATGATTAAGAGCCACAAACCAAGTCTGATAGCTGTGGCTAAACCTTTTGCTGATGAACACGGGATGAGACGACTTCAACAACGTATAGACTTTGGGGGAAGTATTTCAAATGAGGGAGATGGAGGGAAATTATGGGTAATGTGGAAAACCAATGGGAGTATAACAATGTCTTGTATTCCGGGTCAAAGTATAACAATATTAGCGAAAGAGAAGGAAAAGCAAGTAGCTATTACTTTTGTGTACGCTAAATGCTCATATCTGGACCGTAGAAAGCTTTGGGATGAATTGAGTAGTGTGCGTACTGGTAACACCCCTTGGATCATCATGGGAGATTTCAATATCATTCACGAGGATGGCGAGAGGATTGGAGGGAGGCCTAGACCGAATATTGCTTTGGGGGAATTTAACGATTTCATTGATGGGTTGGGATTGGTTGATGTGAAGCACGAAGGAAATATGATGTCTTGGTGTAATGGACAACAAGGTAGAGCTAGAAGTTGGGCTAGGCTGGATAGGACCTTGGAAAATTCCTCCTTGCTTCTGGATTGGCCAGGGGTATTGCTTTCTTACTTGCCAAGACAAAGCTCGGATCATTCACCTATGGTAGTATCTTTTGAGCAAAGAAATAAGATGTACGGATTTATCCCTTTTAAGTTCCAACAAATGTGGACCTCTCATGAGTTATTTCATAAGTGTGTGTGAGATGCTTGGGGTGAAACACAGTCTGGCCATGGCATGATGAGGCTGGGAAAAAAACTAAAATATCTGAAAGGGGTGTTGAGGAGATGGAACAAAGAAGTGTTTGGTTGGACAAGTGAGCATCTGCAACGGCTAGAGGAGAGGATAGTTTGTTTGGAAGAACAACTTCAGGTTGGTTTCTCTGAAGACGTGGAACTTGATTTATTGGCCTCGAAGGCTGAGTTACAAACTTGGGTAAGTAGAGAAGAGACCCGCCTTGCTCAGCAAGCTAAGCAAATATGGCTTGAGAAGGGGGAAGGAAGCACCCAATTCTTCCGTGCCTTGGCCTAAAAAAATCACAGGGTGGTAAGGGAGATGAAAATAGGGGAGGATAGATGGCTGAGGACTCCAGAAGAAATCCATTTAGGGGCTGTAGATCATTTCTAGAATTTCCTGGCAACCACCTCTACTTGGGTCTCTCCTGACATATCTGGTATAGTTTCACCTGTGGTGAGCTCCTCGGAGAATCAACGGATTCTTGAGAGTCCCTCAGTCCAAGAGATAAGAGAAGCTGTGTTCTCTATTCCAGTTGATAGTAGTCTAGGTTCGGATGGGTTTGGCTCAGGTTTCTATAAATATTGCTGGGAATTCGTAGCGGATGATGTTGTAGCAGCTGTCCATGATTTCTTCAGAGGTAACCCGCTACCGAGAGTCTTCTCTTCTTCTTTCTTGGTCTTGATTCCAAAGGTGGAGAACCCAAAAGGTTTTGATAAATTTTGACCCATAAGTCTTTGCTCAGTATTTTATAAAATCTGTACAAAGATACTAGTGGGTCGACTATCCCCTTTACTGCCCCGAATAGTTTCCCAAGAGCAAGGAGCCTTTATAAAAGGGAGAAGCATACTTGAAAACATCAGCTTGACACAGGAGATGGTTTAGTCTATTAATAAACCTGTCAGAGGTGGAAATGTAGTCTTGAAGATTAACATGGCTAAAGCATATGATAGTGTGGACTGGGAGTTCCTAATTCATGTCTTATCAACGTTTGGCTTCTCTCACCAAGTTTGTATTTTGTTTCAGCTATGTATCTCTTCCCCATGGTATTTTGTGGTTATGAATGGTACTCCTAAAGGCTATTTTCAAGGGGGCCATGGTATGAGACCAAGGGATCCTATCTCCCCTTATCCTTTTATTGTTATGGAAGAGATCCTCTCAAGGTTGCTGAAGTCAAAATTCCAAGAAGGAAAGATTAGGCCATTCTATCATCCAAGAGAGGCTCCCATCATCTCTCATCTATTGTATGCAGATGACATCGTGATTTTTGCAAATGGGAGCAAAAAGTCCCTTCGCACTATTTCTGAGATGCTTGCAGTATATGAAGGTTGGTCGGGACAAATGGTGAGTAAAGAAAAATCGTCTGTGTTTTTCTCCAAATATATATCCCCAATTAGGCGAAGGGAGCTATTGGGGCTCACGGGTTTCTCAGAGGGAACTTTTCCTTTCAAGTATCTAGGAATTCCTATCATAGAGGGCAGACTAAGGCATGTCATTTCCAGGAGTTGGTGGCGAAGATTCAGGAGAAAGTTGGGGGTTGGTCAGGCCGATTATTGTCTAATGGAGCTAGATTACTTCTTATCAGGCATGTGCTCAGTAGCATCCCTATTCATCTTCTTTCCATACTGCAAATTCCAAATTCTGTCATAGCCAAGATCAATAAGTGCCTTAGTGATTTTTTCTGAGGTTATAAGGATGGGAAACCAAAAAAACATTGGAGAGCTTGGGACAAATTATGCAAGCCAGTGGAGGAAGGAGGCATTGGGGTACGGGTCCTTCAGGATGCCCAAAAAGCTCTACATATGAAATTTGCATGGAGGCTTCTAACGGATAATACTTTATGGTCAAGGTTCTTCAAGGCAAAGTATGGAAAAAATGATCATGTTTCCTTAATAAATCCGAATAAAGGAAGTCAGTTTTGGAAAATGGTATTAAGAAGTGTTCCATTTATCCTAGAACAATCAAAGTGGAGACCGAGAGAAGGTTTGGTTTCCTTTTGGTTTGACAAGTGGTTGGGAGAGGAGACTTTAAGGGAGATTTTACCTATCATTGGTAGGCCGAGTTTGAAGCTGAAAGAGTGCAGGTTGAATGATGAATGAGATATAGAACTCCTAACTAGTCTTGTCGGTAGCCAAAAAGCGGGAGAAATTGTTCAAACTTTGAGTCGCCGAAAAGAAGGAGTGGATATGCTTATCTGGACGGCTAAGGATGATGGGATCTTTACTACTAAAAGTGCCTGGGGGGGTCGTGAGGGTCAAAGCTTCCAAGCTTACTTGGGCCCCATGGATATGGCATCCGAGTCTCCCCAAAAATACTGTTGTTACCATGTGGAAAAGCATCAACAATGCGCTAAGTGTGGATGACCGCATTAGACGTACATGTATCCCTATTATTTCAAAGTGCAACTGTTGTGAAAAAGGAGGTTACGAGGACCTGAATCACGCAAATCTGGTTTAACAAAGCTTCCAAGTCCACTACGAAAGGTCAACTAATCGGTATAATCCCATCTATAGTCACCTGGCAGCTGTGGCTAAGAAGATGTAGGGTGAGAATGGAAGGAAGAAGAATTAACGTAGAGGAAACCTGGAGACAAATAAAATATTGGATCCGGAAATTAAGTGAAAAACTAAAGGCTGCTAAACCATTAAGTGTAAGGGATGAAAAAATCCTTGCGGATCTTAAAATCCCATATAAAGCTTCGAAGGTGAAACCTGTTATGTTCGTTGCCTGGGAGAGACCACGTTCAAGTTGGTATAAACTTAATGTAGATGGGAGTAGTAGAGATAACCCTAGTATGGCAGGTGTTGGAGGGGTAGTTAGAGATGAATTTGGGAGGTTGGTTTCAGCGTTTGCAGCGCCTATTGGGCATGGCACAAACACAAGTGCAGAATTCTTTTCACTTCTACATGGGCTCAGAATGATTCGACAAAAATTCATTACAAGAGTGGAGATCGAAATGGAGTCTCAAGTGGTTATTAATTGGACAAAATCTTCCTCTTGTGGTGTGTGGTACCTTGAAGATTTTTGGGAGGAACTTTAGTCTCTTTTAAAACAACTCTCATACAACTTGCGACATATTTATAGGCAAGCTAACTCAGCTGCTGATTTCCTGGCTAGGCTGGGATCCCAAGGAATTACAAAAAACTGGGAGTCAATGGAATCAATCCCCCATCTTTTGAGAGGAGTTCTCCTTACTGATAGGCTTGGATTGCCTCAGATTAGATGATTGTATTGTTTTTTAGTGTTAAAGGAGTTCTCTGCTTTTTGGCCTATGTAGTGCTTGCTGCTTTGATGGTTTTGTTTCTTTATGAACTAAGTTTTTCTGCACTTAGCAATGTAACTGGTTTCCCTCCACCTTAAGAGAGGATATATATAGAATACAGGGGCTCTGTATCCCCCTTTTTGGAAAAAAAAAACCTCACGTCTAGACTGTCTTTATATCTTGCTTTTCTGCTAATATTTTCTAAATTGAGTAATTTGTTCTAATATTTGAGCTTCCAGAAGCAATTAATCACATTCAAAATATAAAAAATTAATGTCTCTTCAAAATCCGCATATCATTGAAAACTGTTCATAACTGAAAACGGAAGACGCTCATAAAAAAAGTAAAATTTCTTTTTTTCTTCATTCTCTCTCTTACCGTATTTTCTTCTAGTACAGAACGAACATCTTCATGAAACCATAACCTGCTATGTTTGCCAGGTTCTTTAGGTGATTCTTATCGAACAATTTCTCTACCCACATCTTGTAGCAAGTCATGCATCCTCAATTTTCCACTCTCAATACTTATGAGACACTTATCCATAAGCCTTGGAATACCATCAGCTGGAAAGAAACCACAACTATCTAATATTTTGATGACATAATCTACATCGTTTGTTTTGAAGAAACAAGCAATATCAAGGAAAATATCCTTCTCATTATCATCCAATCCAGCATAACTTGTTCAAAGTATCATTTGAATATCTTTGTTAGGAATTCTCTTGAGCTTATCCAATGCACTTTGCCATTGATGTATGCTTCTACCTTTTAGATATGAACCTAGAACCGTTAAAGCTAGTGGAAGAGCCCCTGCATATCGTACTGCATCTTTTGTTGGTTCCGCATAATCATCAATAGGCATTTCTCTCTTGAAGGCATGTAAACTAAAGAGATGAAGAGCTTTGTCGTGATCCAACACTTTCATCTTGTATGTTGAATCAACTTCATGACTAGTCAATAAATCTTGATCTCTTGTTGTTATGATGATTCTACTTCCTAAACCAAACCAATCATGATCTCCAGCTAGAGTTTCTAATTGGACCAACTTATCCACATCGTCAAGAATCAGTAGAATCTTTTTAGAGCAAAGCCTACGCTTTATCACATTGATTCCCCTATCAACACTACCAACTTTCAAATTCTTAAGAGTCTCCTAAGATCTCATAAAGAAGTGTCTTCTGCAGGTGCATTAGACCACCCTCTCGATTTGAAGTTTCTTGAATATTTGCAAGAAAACAGCTAGCTTCAAACTGATGAGCAATTGAGTTGTAGATTGCTTTGGCGATGGTTGTCTTTCATTTCCACCAACTCCAAGGATCCCTATCATGCATATGTCATTCATCCCAATACTTAGAAGCAAATTAATATATTTTATATGAGACTCTATTCCGACTGGATACTTGGCAACGCTTAAGTATATACGATTTACTATTCTCAAAACCTCTTCAACAACTTCGTTGATGAATTCAGATTCATTCCTACCAATACAGAAGATCATAAGCAACAATCAATGAGATGGACTCTTCAAATGAAAAGAAATAAATATAGTGAACTTCCTAATATACTATTTCATCATCTATTGCCAAAAAAAAAAAGAGTTTAATTCTAAAGTCACACGATGATCATTATAATTAAGCAGTACATGTTCCCTAAATCAAACCCGAACAAGTTGGCCACCTCTTCGAGTGTTTCCTTCCACCTCCGCACCTTCATGTCATCATTAAACCTATGTTGATGTTTTGCAAATGCTTCACCAAAACTCTTTCTTTGATGTTGTACTTCTGATGGATCTACGTTGTAAAACACAGGAAGAATGATTTGTTGCCTTGCTTTATTACAATCAAGGATCTTCATCAGCTCGTCTAAGCACCATGTGGATGATGCATAGTTTTGAGAGAGTATAATGATCGCAATTCTCGACTCTTCAATAGCTTTGCAAAGTGCCGGTGAAATCTCCTCCCCTCTTTCAAGATTGTTGTCTATGTAAGTATTGATTCCCTTTCGATCCAAAGCTTGGTATAGATGGGCAGTAAAATTATTGCGAGTATCTTCACCTCTAAAGCTCAAGAATACGTCATGATTCCATGGATGGATGGAAGGAGATGAAGAGGATGAAGAAGAGGAAGAAGCTCCTGATTGAAAGGCCATAGAAGAAGAAGACATGCTCTCAGTACGTATGAGCGATTACAATTTAGCAAGAGATCCAATTATAGAGTTGCAGTACTTATGGCAAATAAATGATTATAGAGACAAAGTGGGTCAGAGAAAGGAGAAACTTCTTGGCAACAACGTCGACCATGCATGCCTGCAGCTAATTAATCACCATACAACTGCAGAACTTTCAACCTTCAAAGTTGTATAAAATGATCAATTTGGTCCCTTAGCAATCGACTTTACTCTGTTTTAGCACAGATGTTGTTCCCATGTCGGGAAATTGATAAAGAGTACCCCAAATAGAAAGAGTGTAAATTCTCCCAAATGATCAATTTGGTCCCACAGCAATGGACGTTGTTTTACACAGTAGGACTTGAATTTGAAACAGTGTAGTATGGAACGTACACAATGGAATTATGAAACCATAGGACCCAACGATGCACATGGCTAGTTGGGCTTCGCCAATTTAATTCTCCCATAAATATCTCAGAAGTGGGATAAAGAGAAACTTCTCGGCAACTTCTTTGCCAACAACCATGCTAGCTATTATGAGTTTATCTCAATCACCTCCAAAATTAAGACATTTTATAGAAAAAAAAGGTCAATTCTACATTCCCAAACTACTATAAACCATGTTCCAAACAGGGTGTACAATAACATTTATATACAACTGTTCACTTAAGAACTATACACAAGGATGCTTGCCGCTATTGTTTAGCACAACACTTAAATTCATAATTCAAGAGACAAACCAATGGCTACAAGTAAACCAACAAAGTGAAAAGCTTACAAGCTAATCAAAGTGCACATATATGAGCAAATAAATTATTAGGCTCTTGTTTCTTAATCAACGGACTTGAGATCAATAGAGTGATTATGATTGTTGCAAATCATAACATTATATTTCACCGCTTCATTTCAAGCTCTGTCTTTTGGCTCTCTCTGTTTCGATTTTTCTACATGTCTTATTTTCTTTATTTTTCGCTTTGTTTTTCTACAATTGTACCCAGATTACTAAATTTCTAAGAGGTGGTGACAGTAAGGAATTTATAGAAATTTTTATTGGGTTTTTGAGTTTTTTTTTTTATATAATTTGGGGAAGGCCGGACCTTCCGTCTTTATTGAAAACACCTCACATATGGCGGAGGGAAACCGTGGTTACAAGACTTTCATGGACTTTGCCAAAACCAGCAAAATTACAAGACTAGAATAACAAGACTTTGCCAAAACCAGAAAAAAAATTACCAGCAAAAATACAATATTAGAATAACAAGACTTTGCCAAAACCAAATATAGATTAGGAAAACATGAAGTGAGGAAAACCAAGCTTATCTGTTTTGAACAGACCCCCTAAGTTCCAAGGCAGCTCTGCATATGAAGTCCACTTTGAATTACAACCCTCTGAAGCCATTCTTGCCAACATGTCTGCTGGGCCATTTCCTTCACGGTACACATGTGAAATGTTTAAACTCATTCCATTCAACAGCTGTTGCAGCTCCTCCCAGTAATCTTCAACATACCAGAGTCCACATACTGATTTATGCAGCCAGTTCACAATAGTAATAGAATCAAGCTCCACATCTAAATTATTAAACCCCAATTCTTTTGCTATTTTGAGGCCATGATAAACACCCATAAATTCTGCAAAGGAACTAGAGCCTTGTCCTATAGAGATCGCAAAAGCAATTACCATCTTCCCATTAGAATCCCGAATGAGACCCCCTGCCCCTGCTGCACCCGGGTTTCCTCTGCTACTGCCATCTGAGTTTAGTTTATACCGTCCTACACTTGGTTGACTCCATCGAACTAGCTTAATAGTTTTCTGTTTTCCAAGCGAAGAAAGGATGTTCCACCCCTTTAGAATTAACTCATCTTGTCCCGAAAAAAACTTCCATGTTTTGAATTTTTCTCCAATCTTTGTCACCCAAAATTTTATACTCCTCCACACTTGTTCAACAGATTCTTCAATCCCTTCCATCCGAGCTTTACATCTCCTAATCCACAACCTCCAAGTGATGATGGAAGGTAATAAGCCCAACAAATTCCCCATGGTGGTCGACTTTTTTGCTCTATTGTACCAATTAGCAACAACTTCTCGCCAAGTCCAGCCATCCCTCACTGTCATGCCAACCTGATGTGCACACCTCTTCCAAATATTCCTTGCAAACTCACCTTCGGCTAGCACATGACTCTGACTCTCATAATCTCCATTTTTACAACAATTGCATTTAGAGACAACTTGAATGCCCACCTTTCTAATCCTATCATCCACACTCAGAGCATTATTAAGACCCTTCCACATAGTTACTGCCATAAATTTGGGGAGACTAGCTTGCCACACCCAATCAGCCCACAATATTCTAGGCATTTTTATCTGAATCACCTCCCATGCACTCTTCGTGCTAAACTTCCCATCAGAATTAGGCAGCCAAATAAGAGTATCATCACCAGCTCTCTTCCCCTTCAGCGTTTTCATTATCACCTCCATCATTTCAGGTCCAACCAGTCTACTAATCGACTCATAGTCCCATCTATCATCCACCACTAATTCCTTTAATCTCAAGTTTGAATTAGTAATTGTATCGTATTGTTCGTTCAATGCACCATTCTCCAGCCATTTATCTTGCCAAAAAAAAGCCTCACCAGATTTTATTTTCCATCTTGCATGTTTAATGACCTCCGGAATACAGCCAATAACCAATTTCCAAAAACTCGATCCCGATGAAGGACTAACCAAAGAAATTGGAGAGTTTTTTACATACCTTGCTTTGAAGTAGCGAGTCCATAAAGAGTCTTCCGTGAGCATTTTCCAGGCAAACTTCATGTGCATAGATTTTTTGGTCTCCTCCATATTTCGCATCCCGATACCACCTTCATTTTCTGGTTTACAAACTGCCTCCCATGACCTCCAATGTTTCTTTGGTTTACCTTCATGAAGACCCCAAAAGAAATTACTAAACAGCCTATTCATCTTGCTCAGAATAGATTTTGGGACCTGCAGAATAGAGAAAAGATGAATAGGCATGCTACAAAGAACATGCTTTAGTAAGAGGACCCGTGCGCCACTTGATAAAAGATTGGCCTTCCAACCACCAATTCTATCTCTAATTTTTTATAACATCTCATCAAAATGAATAGCTTTAAGCCTTCCTGAAAAAATGGGAGCACCCAAGTACTTAAAAGGCAAAAAACCTTTAGCAAAACCTGTAATTTGCAGACTGTCCCGTTTCCTAGCAGCTGAGAATTGTTTTGAGAACATTATGGAGGATTTTTCTTTACTAACAGATTGACCTGACCATTTTTCATATGTCTCTAAAGTTGCCGAGATATTCCTCAAGGATGACTTCCTTCCATTGGCAAAAATGACAATGTCATCCGCAAATAAGAGATGGGAAATAATTGGAGTACCCCGGGGGTGATAAAACCCTCCAATGTTTCCTTGATCAAATTTTTCCTTTAGCAACCTAGACAAAATTTCTTCCACCACAATGAATAGGTGAGGCGAGATTGGGTCTCCCTGCCTTAAACCCCGCCCAGCCTTAAAGAAACCCTTAGAAACACCGTTCATAACAATTGAGAACCAAGGAGAAGAAATACAGTTTTTAATCAACACACATACTCTATTCGAAAACCCAAAAGCCTTCAAAACATGGATTAAAAAATCCCATTCAATGCTGTCATAAGCCTTGGCCATGTCGATTTTGATAATAACATTACCTCCCCGGGTTGGCTTATGTAAATTGTGAGTTAACTCTTGTGTCAAACTGATATTGTCAACAATGCTCCTTCCAGAAATGAAAGCTCCTTGTTCCTCGGAAATAAATCGTGGCAGCAAGGGGGTCATTCGTCGAACCAAAATTTTACTACAGATTTTATAAAACACAGAACACAGGCTTATAGGGCGGAAATTATCAAACTTCTTGGGATTTTCGACCTTCGGAATAAGAACTAACGAAGTTTCCACGAAAGCTCTTGGTAGAGGAGAACCTTGGAAGAAATCATGAACCGCCTCCACTACATCCACAGAAATGATGTCCCAACAGTATTTAAAAAAGCTGGCTCCAAAACCATCCGGTCCCGGACTACTATCCGAAGGGATGGAATCGATCGCCTCTTTAATATCTAGGGTCGAGGGGAGCTCAATGATCTCCTGGTTTTCACTGACCATAACGACCTACATAGCCAATCTAGATAGGTCCGGTAAAGGATTGGAGTTCTTTGACGACAAGAACTCTGAAAAATATTCCACTGCACCATTATGGACCTCCTCTGGACTATTCAATCTTCGCCCATCAATTAAATTCATTTCCCTCACTACTTTAAACTGCCTGGATATATGAGCTTTGAAAAAAGAAGCATTTGCCTCTCCTGAAGCAAGCCAATGTTGCTTAGCTTGTTGAGCTAGACGAAGTTCCTCCCTTCTCTCCAGGTATCTAACTCCAAGTTAGTAGTTAGAAGGTCAAGTTCAGAATCCTCATTGTAACCACCTTGCAGGTGTTCTTCTAAGTTCATCACCCGTTCCTCTAGTCTTTTTATATGTTCGGTAGTAAAACCAAATATATTCTTGTTCCATACCTTCAGACCTTGTTTCAACTCTTTTAACTTCCTAGCTAATCGAACCATACCCTGACCTTCCCTTGGCTTTTCCCAAGCTAGCCGAACACAATTACGAAATTCCGAGTGGGTCTCCCACATTTTTTGGTACTTGAAACTAGGAAATCCATATTTTGTCTTATCCCTCTCCATCCATACAACCATTGGAGAATGATCCGACGAAAATCACGGTAAATATTTCATTGACGCCTCCGAGCATCGAAGTAGAAAAGGGGAATTAATCATCACCCTATCCAACCTAACCCAACTTCTTGAAAGTCCTTGCTGCCCATTGCACCACGAGTACATATTTCCTTCATGCTTCATCTCCAACAGTCCCGAATCATCAATAAAAGAATTAAATTCACTCATAGCCACTGCAGCTCTTGGTTTTCCACCCTTACGTTCCTCTTGGATTTTTGAGTTTTAAAATGCCGAACGTAGCTGAAAATCAATATGGATGCCTACTCCCAAATCCAAGGGAACATATTAGCTCTGCTTATGTTATTAATTACTTTGTTAGGCAAATCTAAGGCCATGTTTGGTTGGAGAATTTTAAATGTTTTTCCTTTTAAATATTCTATGCATTTTTTTTTTAAATTCAAAATTCTCAAATATTCTCTTCATTTTTTAGAACCAAACATGACCTTGTTAGTTTTTCAGAGCATGGAAGGGTTTCAATAATGACAGTAGGCATATGGCTACCAACACAAAAACTGCACTTGTTTCTCTTGGTGTTTTGATGATATCTTTTGAAATTAATGGAGATTAATGTGGCAACGTAAGGGACGCGCAAGGACTATGTGAGTATAATGTGACCACTTGGCAATGATCGCAAAGAAAATGAATGGTTCAGATGTGAACCCTCTTACTGATATGGCCATTTGCTGTGGCCAAACAGATGCATTTCAGCAGTAGTGTTTGCAAGTAATTCATACTAATATTTTAATTGTATTTTTAGCTCTACGTGTGTGGGTAATTTGGCTTAATGAGTGATGTGTGATTTGTTGCTTGAGATATAACTAGATTATGACTAAATCTTCTCCATTATTAACTGAGTAATAAGTATTGCAAGCCTTGCATCAGGTTATCTTCTCTCAGTACCATTTTGTACGCCAACCTTACAGTTGAAAGTATATTATGGCCATATAACATGTTGCACATGCAGTACCTGAAGTCATAACTAGACTGACCACATAGAACAGTGTACGTTGTATTAATTTTATTTTATTTATTATTTTTTTTTTGCAAAAGGAACATGATTATGGACCACTAATCTAGAATACTTATTGAAGAATATGACTGAGAAGATACGTCTACTGCTATATCTTTCCTGTCTTTTACCCTAAAAAACATATATCAGTAGATATGATTGAATGCTCCTAAGGGATAGGAAAATCCGAGTACACCCGGTCTGGATACTGGGTTTGAAACTCGGAACCAGGGTTTACAATCGGTACCTGGTTTTTTTTTTTTGTTGGTTTCAATGTTTGGATGTTTCTTTTTTACTAATTGAAATTCCTGGAAATTAAAGATCAATCCTAATGCTAATAGATGATGATCATTTGATTGATGAATATTCAAAATGCATATAAACAATGTTATATGTGGTTTTCATATAAATAATATAATATTATTTTATAAGCAATTTTATTTTAAACATTGTGAAGAATTCTAGATTTTGAGGGTTATCCTGTTGTAATTTGGTGTTCAGATTTGTTCTTCATATGAATACATTATACAATGCTAAAAAAAAAAATGAAATGGACAATCTTTTATTTTAATTTTTCTGAACTTGGTGCTCCATACTCTTCAATTGATCAGAACATCTTAAATATGAATTTTCTTGTACCATTATTATGTCATTTCTGATACCTGATTTACACAATTGCAAAGGCATTGCATTTTATACATGAAAGAGGAATTGCTCACTTAGATGTCAAATCTGATAAAACTAAAAATTCATGCATATAGTACTAAAAGTTTATATTTATTACCAATTTATAAAAGTAATTATATATCTAATTACTGATCTACCACTATAATTCACATCACAATACCATGGAAAGTAAATCTTAGTCTAAACGGAGCTTACTAATAATTACTACCTTGCTCACTTCGTTAAAAATATCTCTGAAAAGATTTTGTTCTAATTTGTTGCTCGATGTTTTTCCTGAGTTCAAATTTCAAGCTCCACTAAAATTAAGTTTGAGAAGTGTCACCTTTCCTTTCCTCTTTCGAGGTGCTCATCAATTTGAGTATCGATTCCCTTTTGACACAAATTAAGCATCATATAAATGAGAAATACAGTTTTGTCGAACATCTTTATATACCTCTAAAACTCAAGAACACATCATAAGCCCATTTAGGGGTACTGAAAGAAAAAGAAGTAGAGAAAGAGGGAAAAGCTGCTCGCAAGGCCATGGAAGAAGTTAAGAGTGTATGAAATTAAGGCTGATGATCAGCAGCGACTACAAGAAAGTATGCCTTTTGGGGCCAAATTATATATATCCAACCAAACATATATACAATCCTCACACAGCATCTTTTGAAAAGCATAACAGCAGATGTCTTGGAATACATCACACACAGAAACATTTATAAAGCAAAAAATGCAGATGATTCTGCAGAATGGATCATGATCAGTATCCTCTGAAACATAATACCTGGTCGGCTTCCACATATTTGATGGATTATAATTGTGTCCGAGGGAGAATGTGTTTTGATAAAGAGGTCAGATGATCATGGGAACCAACAGAATAATTAACCTCAATCAAACTTTCACAATTACAAAGATACAATTCCTCTAAATTTGGGATCCTTGAGATATCAGGAATTTTTGTTAGGAATTTACAATCAGAAAAGCTCATACACTTCAGGTTCTGAAAATTCTGCAGATCAGGAAAAAAAAAAACAGAGAAATAAGATTCAAAGAAGTTCAAAACTAAATTGAAAAGAAAAATATTGAGAGCATAGTTTTATCTTGATTCCCTCCCCCAATTCGGGCAAATCTATCCATATCCCTTCAATTTTGTTTGTTACCTAGTCCAACAACATATACAACATGTATTAGCAAACTCACATCTAGAGTGCTAATATTTTCCAAATTGAGTAATTTTTTATAATATTTGAGTTTCCAGAAGACATTAATCACATTCAAAATATTAAAAATTAATTTCTCTTCAAAATCTGCATATCATTGAAACTGTTCATAAATGAAACGGAAGATGCTCATAAAAAAGAGTAAAATTAGTCTTTTTTTCTTCATTTAGGTCCCGTTTGGATATAAATAAGAAAGAGACGAATGAGCAAGATAGATACCTCATTGGAATTTTGTGCCAGCTTAGTCCGTGGTTGGTCTCGTGGTTGACTTATAAAGAAGTGCGGTTTTTTTAATCCATCTGGAAATCTTTCCAATGACATGCATCCAGTTATATCTACGACTTCTATTTTTGGTGGCAGTGCAGGAATGTCTTGAAGTTTCTTGCAATTCATTAACCAAAGGGTCCTCAACTCATCAAACTTGTTCAAGCTTTCAGGAAGCCTAATAACATCACTCACTGATAGATTTAAACGCTGCAGAGTAAAGTAGCGATTGAAGCTAATCAGGATATCTGGGTCTGGCAGGTGACAATTTTCAAGATCCAAACATTCCAGCTCCGGAAGATCTATTGAGCAACAATCATCCTTCAAGATATTTGGAACAAAAACGAGTTCTGAACAGCCAGCGAGATGAAGAGCCTTCAGATGTCGAAATTGATGAATTCCAGTCGGGAGATGCACAAGATTTTTGCAGCCACTTAGATCTAATTGTTCAAGCCCAGAGAGGTGCCCAATGGATAAAGGCAATTCTTTTATATCGGTGTATGCTAAAACTAAGGTTCCTTAACCATTCCCTTTCAAACTCGATTTCAGGGAAATTTTGAAGTCTTAAGCAACCTTCAACGGCGAGGAATTTAAGACACCTAAACTTGAGGCTTGTTGGCAAACTGGTAAGCTTAGTGCAACGGGCAAATGAGAGATGCTCAAGCTTATTAAGGGATCCAACAGTAGCATGCACCTCAACTAAGTTTTTACAATCAGCAAAATCCAACCACTCTAAATTTGGAATCCGAGAAGGATCGGGGATTTTTGTCAGAAATTCAGAACGAGAGAAGTCCATTCTGGCCAAGTTCTGGAAATTCTGTAAAGCAAAATTGGAGATCAAGTTCACTTCAAATATGATTACAACATAATTAAAATTATATAGCAAAGATTGCAAAGATTGCGACGGATATCTGTTCCAATTAAGCACTCTCAACTCGTTAGAAAGATAACTAGGAGCCTCAGAGAAGCGTGCATTACGATTTATGAAATATCTCAGGTTTTTCATCTTCATGAATGCCTCCGAACTCAAGCATATCAAGTCTTCTTTAGGTAAATCATGACTTCAATTTGGTTTGTTCCCTGCATGGTGAGACAATACAGTAAAGCATTAAATCCTCTACATAATAGTTCAGTAACTGCTAGAATTATAATATATGCACTTACAACTGCATTTCTTCATGATCACCATTTACTCGAAAATAATTATAAGAAAAATCTACATTTTTCTAATTGGTTTCACCGCAACATAAATGAGTTTTGTGGACAGTTTTTGGTTGCAAAAAATCCGTATTTTCTTGTAAATTACCAAATATGCTTAAACTAAAATCATTTTTGAAAGTTATTCTTACCGTATTTTCTTCAAGTACATGGCAAATATCTTCATGATACCACAATCTACTGCATCCACCGGGCTCTTTTGGTGATTCTTCTCGAACAATTTCTCTACCCATATCTCTAGCAAGTCATGCATCTCAAATTTATTACAAGCATCAATGGTAATGAGACAATTATCCATCAGTTTTTTTATTCCAATATTTGGACTTAAACCACAACTATCCAATAATTTCACAACATAATCTACGTTCTCTCCCTTAAAGAAGCATGCAATGTAAAGAAAAATATTCTTCTCACTTTCACGCAAATCATCATAGCTCATTCTATGTATTTTTTGAATCTTCTTGTGAGGAATTCTTTTGTATTCTTTCAAAGCACTTTCCCATTCATGTATATTTCTACCACGTAGATCCAAACCAAGCACTTCCAAAGCTAAAGGAAGGCCCCCAGCATAACGCATTATACGTTGGGAAAGTTCCACGTAATTATCATAATTATACTTATTATGAAATTATTAAACATACAAGAGCTATTATGATCATTACTCGTTAGAACCATTATTAATGTAAAACAATATTATTCCACTAACACGATCCTTTTAATAGAAATAATTAATTACCATACCATAAAGACATAAGAAAAACAGAGATCAAAGAGATTAACAAACAATAAGAGTTCGGAGTTAATATACATACATGCATATATATATATATATACACACATGACACACATATCCACGCATGTGTATGTATCTATGATTTAGATGGATGAGAATATAAAATAAATATTCGAAAATCTTAATTGAAAGGCCTTAGAGCGGTTCAAATACCCATCCTTCTTTAAATGGAACCCAGACAAATTGGCCACTTCTTTCAGCGCAGACTTCCGGCTATCCACCTTCGTATCATCATTCAACTTGTCTTTGTAGTTGGCCAATGCCTCTCCATAGTTTTCCTTTTGGTTCCGTACTATTGATGGATCCACTTTGTAAAATACTGGTACAATAATTTGTTGTTTCATTTCTTTGCACTCGAGAATCTTCGTCAGCTCGTCTAAACACCACGTGGATGATGCATAGTTTTCAGAAAGAACGATAATCGAAATCCTTGACTCCCCAATAGCTTAGAGAAGTCCTCGTGAAATTTCCTTCCCTCTTTCAAGCTGTTCATCAATGTAAGTATTGATTCCCTTTCGACACAAAGCATCATATATATAGATGAGAAATAAAGTTTTGTCGAACATCTTCACCTCTAAAACTCAAGAACACATCATAAGCCCATTCAGGAGTACTGAAAGAGAGAGAAGTAGAGAAAGAGGGACAAGTTGCTTGCAAGGCCATGGAAGAAATTACAGTGTATGAAATTAAGGCTGATCAGTAGCGACTACAACCTGAAAGTATGCCTTTTGCGGTCAACAATGAGTGCCTGAAGTATCAGAGTTACATATTTGCTGAAATGCTCGATGATTTTCATTATGATTTCAAGTGTTTATATACACATACTGTAGAGCTTCTAGAAGCTGAAAAGGGAATAAAAGTTTGTTACAAGCATTGGAGAGAATAACAGAAAAGATTTCCTACGGTTATTCCTGCACTCTACTCTGCTGTACAGTTCGTAATACATCTATGCTAATACACTCCCTCGAGTCCAATGGGGTGTCAACTACATTGAGACTCGACCTGAAATTATAAAATTTATGAGATACTAAAGGCTTTGTAAAAACATCCGCAATTTGATCCTTAGAGCTGAGGAAAGAGACTATAAGAGACTTAGCAGCAACCCGATCCCTCACAAAGTGAAAATCAATGTCCATGTGCTTGGTTCTTGAGTGGTAAACTGGATTGGCAACAAGATAATTGGCACCAATATTGTCACACCATAATATTGGAGCTTTAGAGAGATTAATTTCAAGTTCACAAAGCACAGTTTGTACCCAAATTAATTCTACAGCAGTGGCAATGGATTTATACTCAGCTTCTGTACTTGATCTTGCCACTGTCTTTTGCTTTTTAGAACTCCTAGAGATTAAGTGCTGGCCAAGAAAAATGCAAAAACCCCCTGTCGACCGTCTATCATGTGGGCATCCCGCCCAATCAGCATCGGAGTATGCTTGCAAATTGAAGGAGGTTTTGAAAGGAAACAACAAGCCATGATTAATTGTGCCTTTAAGATACCTCATGATCCATTTAACAGCACTCCAATGTGGCAATTTGGGTGCATGCATAAATTGACATACTTTGTTCATAGCAAAACTAATATCTGGTCGTGAATGGGACAGGTATTGTAAGGCTCCTACAGTGCTTCTAAATAATGTTGGATCATCAAAAATGGGTGAATCACAGTTGGACAGTTTTAAAGAAGCTGCCATGGGAGATGGCATAGATTTAGCATGCAACATGTTGCAGCGAGACAGAAGATCTTTGATGTATTTTCTTTGAGTAAGCAGCAAACCATCATTCAAATAATCAATTTCCAGACCCAAGAAATACGATAGAGGACCTAAATCCTTAACTGGAAATGCATGCCCCAAGTCAGTAATGAGTTTATCAATGGCAGATGAATGAGATGATGTAATCACTATATCATCTACGTATTCCAGTAGGTAAAGTCTCATATCACCATTTGCAAGAATAAACAGAGACGGGTCAACTTTTGAAGCTGAGAAACCATACCCAAGGAGCCAGGAGCTTAACTGAGCAAACCACACTCGTGGCGCTTGCTTGAGTCCGTAGATTGCTTTCTTCAATTTGCAGATATAATCAGGATGAAGAGGATCGATGAATCCTTGTGGTTGCTGCATAAACACCATGTCAGTCAATTCTCCATGGAGAAAGGCATTTTGTATGTCAATTTGACACAGAGACCATCTTCTAGCTCCGACAATGGATAGAATCATTCGAATAGTGGGTGCCTTGGCAACTAGACTGAAGGTATCGTGGTAATCGATTCCTTCTTGTTGATGGTAGCCTTTAGCTACCAATCGGGCCTTTCTCCTCTCAATTAAGCCATTCGCATGAAATTTCATCCTGTAAATCCATCGACAGCCAAGAATGTTAGAAGCATTATTGGGTGGAACCAGAGACCACGTGTGGTTTTGTAGAAGAGCATTGTACTCTTCGATCATGGCTTGACGCCATTCTGGGAGTTTGGACGCAGGAGAGAAGCTCGAAGGGGTATCGGACTGGGTGGTTGTGATGGTGAAACACTGTCGAGTGGGATATAGTACTGTACCGTCAGTCATAACACGGGGACGAGATGAGTTTGTGTGTGCTCTTGTGATAATAGGAGATCGGGGAGGGACAAGAGCAGTAGAAAGGGAAGGATTCGGAGAAGAGGACTTTGTCGAAGACAAAGACCCAGAGGAATTAGGGATTGAAGAAGTGAGATTGGGAATGAGAGAGGAAGGTGGGCTTGGGCTGGGCCCCAAAATGGAAGGTGTTAATAATGGTAGAAGCGTTTCAGTAGATGTTGAAGGAGAGTTGTTGGGTTAGGCCCGTGTTTTTAGATAGGGAAAAGAGGTCTCATTGAACACAACATCCCTAGATACATAGATTCTGTTGGTAGCTAGATCTAAGCACTTGTAGCCTTTGTGTGATGAACTATAACCAAGAAATAGACATGATTTGGACCAAAACTCAAGTTTATGTTTATTATAAGCACGTAGGTGAGGCCAACATTCGCACCCAAAAACTTTTAAAAAATTGTAATCAGGATCTTTATTGTAGACAATATTATAAGGAGATTTGTTGTTTAAGGTGGGAGAGGGAAGAAGATTTATTAAGTAGACGGCAGTCCCAAATGCTTCGGCCCAAAAGTGAAATGGCAAAGAGGCATGGGCTAGGAGAGCAAGTCCAGTCTCGACAATGTGTCTATGCTTTCGTTCAACAAGCCCATTTTGTTGATGGGTATGTGGACATGTAAAGAGATGCGTGATGCCCATTTTTTGACAAAAAGGGGTGAGTGGTTTGAACTCACCACCACCATCAGTTTGGAGAGTGATTAATTTTGTATTGAATAATCTTTCAAGGTAAGGAAGGAATGTAAGAAAAATGTTATAAACATCTGACTTCAATTTTAATGGAAAGAACCAAGTAAACCGAGTATATTGATCAACAAAAGACAGATAATATTTAAAACCATTGCTAGATAGGTGTGGGGATGGACCCCAGAGATCGGCACAGACAAGTTCAAGAGGTTTAGTGGCTTGGGCCAGAGATGATTTAAAGGACTGTTGATGACTTTTGGCCAGGGGGCAATCCGGGCACATGAAATCTTTGTCTTTGGAAGAAAACTTCAAACACAACACTGTTGATGCAGAATGCGAGAGATGAGAGTGAGAGAGGGGTGACCCAGACGTCGGTGCCACTGAGCAACAGAGGTCCTTTCGCCAACATGAGTGGATGGTGAAGAAGATGAAGACGAAACCGGCGCTGGGGGAAAAACATACAGTCCATTATGGTTGGGACCGGTGAGGAGCAGCTTCCCCGTCAAAGTGTCCTTAACAGAGAAATGGGATGCATGGAATTCAAAAAAGCAACAATTGTCAGTGCAAAATTTACACACGGAAACAAGATTCTTGGTGATTAAAGGTACATGCAGAAGATTTCGAAGTTTGAAAGAAGAAGAAGCAGAGAAAAGATTTGACTCACCAATGTTTTGAATAGGCAGTACAGAACCATCTCCCACTCTAATTTGATCACCATCGTTGTAGGGTTCAGAGGACAGATTCAGATGTTGAAGGTTGTTCGTGATGTGGTGAGTAGCTACCGAATCTAGATACCAGTTGCCATCAGAATAACTGTTTGATGTGGTGAAGTTTGCAGAGAAGGATGGAGGAGCTTCATATTGATAAGAGTAGTTGAATCGGTGACGACATTGCAGGGCCACATGTCTTGGTTTATTACAAACTTGGCAAGTTGGATGAGTGTTTGAGGAATATGACTGATTGGGTGAAGGTGAGTGGGTACGACCACCTCTGTGGTTAAAGTTGAAACGACCTCTACCATTGCGTCCAAAGCGACCACCTTGGTCACGACATCCAGATGTTGTGAGGTTCACTATTGGCTCCAAAGGAGAAAAGCTCCTGGTATTATGAGAGAGACGACTCTCATGCACAAGCAATAGTTGAAAAAGTTCATGAGATGTTATAGGTTCAGCTCTTGTTGTAACTGAGGTAATAAAGGATTCATAGGAAGGGCCAACGCCTGTGAGCAAATATGTAACAAAATCTTGATCATTCAAGGGACTACCTGTTGCTGCTAGGATATCTGCTAGGGCTTTAACTTTTCCAAAGTAAGAGGTGATGGATTGATCGCCTCTTTTAAGATTTGCTAACTGAAAATGTGTTTGGAATTGCTTGGCTTGAGAGCGGGAGCTAAAAAGAGAGGTTAAGGAATTCCATAGTTCTTGAGAGGTGGTTGCCGAGAGAACATGGCTAACAACTGATTCAGATAGTGAAGAGAACAAGATGCTCAGCACAAGCTAGTCTGTTCTTTTCCAAGCGGAAAAGGCAGGATTGATGGTTGTTTGGTTGGGAAGAAATTGTGGTGGACAGGAGAGTGAACCATCAACATATTGATAAATGTCATGGCCACGTAAATAAGCACTGATCTGAACTTTCCACAGAGAGAAGTTTTCTGTGTTAAGTTTCGTAGTCACAATGTGAGAAAAGGAGGAGGCAACAGATGAATTTGGTGTGGAGAGAGATGAAGAAATTGGAGGAGAAGGAGTAAGAGCCATTTCAAAGACCAGTGATCGAAATGCTCTGATACCATATCAGAGTTACATATTTGTTGAAATGCTCGATGATTTTCATTATGGTTTCAAGTGTTTATATACACATACTGTAGAGCTTCTAGAAGCTGAAAAGGGAATAAAAGTTTGTTACAAGCATTGGAGAGAATAACAGAAAAGATTTCCTACGGTTATTCCTACACTCTACTCTACTGTACAGTTTGTAATACATCTATGCTCATATGAAGTCGTCAACATGATTACAAGAAAATACAATAATGATGATTGTCACGCAATATTTCCTAAAAATAAATAAATAAAAGAAGAAAGTTGTTGGCAACTTCCTTCTTATCAAGTCATTATTCTCATTATAGGAAATTGTCATTATGGTATGATAAATTCATGGGTGATAGTGCGCTATTTGAAAAGGTAAATGGGGTGGAGGACTCTTTAATCCAAGTGAAAGATTTAATGATTAGTGATGGTTGGGATGTGGAAAGATTACAGGGCATGATTGGGGAAAGGTTGGCCAGGGAGGTGATGGAAGCTGTGGGGCGGTTAAAGGATGGAAAAGATATGCTAGTATGGCTTCCAGATAAGCATGGAATTTTTTCATCTAGATCGGCATGGGAGTTAATCCGACGGAGAGGGCAGCAGTTTGGATGGGCAAAATGGATATGGAATAAATGGCTTCCATCTAAGATAGCTTTGTGTATGTGGAAAGCATCTTTTAATTGTTTATCTGTGGATGCGCAGGTCCGGAAAGTAGGTATGCCAATGGCGTCCTGCTGTAATTGTTGTGAAGAGAGACAAGAGGAGGACCTGGATCACATTTTAAATAGGGGAGAATTTGCTCAAGGGATCTGGAGGAAAGCGTCGGTGGAGACTGGCATTCCTTTTGACCAACATCTAAGTTGGCGTGCGAGAGTTAAAGCTTGGTTTGATCAGGCTTCAAAACTTTCTCAATTGGGTGTTACCATGGGATTAATTCCTTCCATTATTGTATGGAGATTATGGAAACGTAGGTGCTTAGCCCGGATGGAAGGCAAGATGGGGAGTAGCTACACTGTGTGGAATTCAATAATATATTGGGTTCGATTGTTGGCTGGTAATATGGCAAAAATTGGAAGGCTATCAGCGGCTGACAAAATAATCTTGGCCCATTTGGATATTCCGATGGTGTTGCCGAGTTGTAGAGTGCTGAAGGTGGTTAGATGGGTCAGGCCGAATTCAGGTTTCTTCAAGTTGAATTTAGATGGAAGTAGTTTGGGGAATCCACGACCTGGTGGAGGAGGTGGGGTGCTTCACGATAGTGATGGAAGGTTCATTTTTGCATTCTCAAAGTCCTTTGGGCTTTGCTCAAACACCGAAGCTGAGTTGAGGGCGGTGCTAGAAGGGGTGAATTGGTGCAAACAGTTGGGTTTTTGAATATAGACATTGAATGTGATTCAATGGTGGTGGTGTCATGGATTTTGTCTAAAGTTTGTAAACGTGGTACCTTTGGGATTTTTGGGATAAATTGATGTTATTACTTGTTGATTTTGGTTTCTGTATTAACCATTGTTTTAGGGAGGGAAACAAGGTGGCGGACTTTTTAGCACATAGAGGTGCCGAGGGGGAAAATACATTGTATAGAGAAGTAGACCAGCTGGAATGGGAGGTTAGAGGTTTGTATAGGTTGGATAAAATGGGTATGGCCTCTATTCGGTATAAAATATAAATAGAGTGGGTTTGGTTCCTAGATTTGGTTTTACTGGTCTAGTGTTTGGGATATTTGTTAGTCCCAAGTGTTTTGTTGTTTATGGTATTCTTTCGCCACAAGTGAGGATTATTAATATGACTGGATTATTTTTTTGAAAAGAAAAAAAGTCATTATTCTCATTATGTATATTTTTAATTTTTTTTTAAATGTATATTATTCTCATTATCAAGTCTTATTATTCTCACACACTATATATTATGTATATTTTTTTATTTTTAATTTTTTTTAAATGTCTTTTGTTTATTATTTTAATTCTTCTTAAATTAATTGAATTCTTTTACTCATTATTCATATATGCCTTGCTTCTTCAAAAAAAAGAAAAAGGAAAAATCTGGTAAAAGAAATATGAGAATGGCAACTTCTTTCGAGCTTATTGTCATGTGGGACAGGAATTCAAACACCGACTTATTGCCTTTCCAATTGCATGATAAACACGCCGGATGTTCATGCGTGTTTATATATGCACTTACAAATGCATTTCTTCATCACCTTTTACTCTAAAATAATTATAACAAAAATCTACATTTTTCGAATAGGTTCCACTGCAACATACTTGACTTTTGTATTTTCTTGTAAATTACCAGACATGCGAAAACTAAAATCATTTTTGAAAGTCAGGCATCTTACCGTATTTTCTTCATGTACATGGCGAAAATCCTTTCTTTTTCTCTTTTCCCCTGTTTTCCCTTGTCCTCCAGCTTTCTCTCTTTCCCTTTTTCCAGCATGTACGTAGTTAGAATTTCTTATACAAATTGGTCATATCATTGGCAAAAACAATCATGAAGAGATCTTACAGGGTAATACTTGCCTTTGCCAGATTAGAAAAATAGTGCAAAACTCAAAGCAAAACCAAAACCAAAACCAATACCATACATGTGGCATTCAATACTTGGGTTGCCCTGCACAAACTTGTTCTCAGTCAAATCAGTCATATACTGGATGGAGCTCTGCGTCATTGTAGCATCAATAGTACAGTCCCAACTTCATTCACTCCACACATTCATTGCTCTGATTCAATCTCCTCATGCGTATGCATATCTCCATACACAGTTTGGTTGCTGAGACAACAGGGGAATAGAAAACAAAAATTGAAGAATACCAAATGAAGCTGCTATTTTGGCAAACGTTCATGGGGGCCTAAGACAGGGCAATTTCTCAAAAATGGCATAGAGATGCAAGCTATTTTGGTAGCGATACAATGTGATGCTTCAAACAAGCAACATGGCATCGACTATGAAATGTCTATAAGTAAATCATATATCATCCAAGAAACAAAATTAAATGTACAAAGTGAAAAGATTGTAAACTGGCTATAAGGTATGTGTATTCTAGACATAACAATAATGTTGACACCAGCACCATTTTTTTTTTTTTGGTATTAAAAAGGAAAAGGAAAAAAATATAATACGCAAAGAGGAGGAAATTAAATATTACTTGAAAATCAAAGGAAGAGGGGCGACTTACTTACTTCATCCATTTTTCTTTTTTTATTTGCTCTCCTTTCATTCTTGTATACCACTTTGACTCTGCAACTTTTATAAAACTCCACCATCGGACCACAAAGGATGACAGAAGTCATCAAATTGAACTCGCAAATTGTCCAAAACCTTTAGTTCAAAAGATTGTAAATTGGAGTACCCCATCCATACAACATATCCAGGCGTATTTACCTCTTTTTGCCAATCCATATTAACCAATTGTACCCCTTCTTTAATATAGCATACATGATTTGAGTTGTTACTGGTTATCTTAGCATCACACAAACCTTGACTCCAACACTCAACATCTTTAAAAAATATTACGAGATATAATACAATTCCGCTTATCTCCTCCAAATAGTGTGGCCCCTCAATATCTATTACCCACTCTTCTTCTCCCCTCGGTCTGTCATCATCATTATCTTTTAAAAACTCATGAACATAACTCAACCACTCTGGAATTTGATTTTCTGGAAACAAAGTAGCATCATATTCACAGAGTCCCTGTTAAACATTAAATATCATCATCAATTTAATGTAAGCAATACATGCATACTATTAAAAATGAGATCACACATACATACCTCCCACAATAATGGATTTTGCACTTTATCATTCCAAATATTCTCATGCATTTTGTCGCAGCCATACAATTGAATTCTTTCAAGCGATCTGATGTGGCTTCTATTGAATTCCAATATTTTTGATACTTCTGGAAATCTCTCTAATGACTTGCATCCACTAACATCTACGTCTCTTATATTTGGTGGAAGCTCTAGTATTTCTTCAAGTTTCTCACAATGGTTCAAGGAAAGCTTAATTAGTGTAACAAATTCTTTGATGCTCGTGGGAGGCTAACAATTTCAGTCCTCGATAGATCTAAATGATGCAAACTGGTGGAGGAGTTAAACATGGTAAATAAACTAGATATTGGAAAGAAATTTGTTTCTGATTGGAAACAACTTTGAAGATTCAACAATTGTAATGCAGTGCTCCCATTGCTTGAATTCGTTGGAGGCGCCAATTCATGGAGTTGGTCTTCACGTAATGATATCTCCTCTTCCATTTTTGTAGACTCAATAGCCAGAAGGGATAGCCCATCATTCCCCATCTTCTTTACAATATTTGGACAACCACCAAGAAAGAGGTGGTATAAATGTTGCAACTGAATGCAAGCAGTTGGGAGACGCATAAGGTTTTTGCAGTCCCATAGAGATAAATGCTCTAGTCCAACGAGGTTCCCGATGGATAAAGGCAGTTCTTCGATTGCGGTGCCAACTAGATTTAAAAACTTTATAGATTCCATTTTACACTCGATTTTAGGAAGATAACGAAGGCTTGAGCAACCACGAAGAATAAGCTCGCGTAAAGATCTCAAATTGAGGCTTCTTGGAAGGATATGGAGTTTAGAGCATCCTTCAAAATCCAACCTAGAAAGATTTTCCAAAGATCCAACGGAATCATGCACCTCAACTAATCTTGTACAATTTGTGACGATCAATTCCTTCAAATTAGGGGTGCTTGAAAGATCCGGAATCTTTTTTAAGAATTCACAATCTAAGAAATCCATAATCGTCAAATTCTATAAAAGAAAAAGAGGAAAAGTTTAATGGACTTTACTACATAATTCAAAGAAAAAAAAAAGCCATTGATGATGATTATAAATGTGTACGTACCTTGGACTTGAATCCATCCCCTAACTCTTTTACGAGGCTATAACGCATCTCAAAGGCAATGAGTTTCTTTCCTTGGAAATTCAGTGGCAAAGACTTTCCAGGATATTTAGACCATTCAAGTACTCTTAACTTGTTCGAAAGATAATTGGGTGCACAAGAAAAACATGCATTACGATTTATAAAGATTCTAAGTTTTTCCATATGTCGAAGTGCTTCTGGATGCAAGCTTATCTCCTCATCGCCTTCAGGTAAATCTACTAGTATGCCTTCAATTTTGTTTGGCCCCTGATAAAAGTGCATGAAGTTGCTTAAGATATTTTACAAAAAATAGTCCAGATCTGTACTTCTCAATTAATATTACACACTATTTTTCTTTAAGATAGTTTAAAAATAAGTAGTATTTATGGATTGCTGAAATCTCTAATACAAAATAGATGCATGCTAAAATATAAAAGATTGCCTTTTTACCAACTTCCGTACTCTCCTATAACTTTCAATAAAACAAACACTAGCTTGAGGAGATAGTAGACATGAAATTAGAAAATATAGGATATTTGGAACGAAAAAAGGACATCTAGATTTAGTACTTTTATTGACTCATTTTAATTATTAATAAATGAATTCTAAATATATCTACAAATTCATATTGATAATTTAAAGCATGTATATATATGAGTACTGCTACATCTACAAAAGAATTACACAAAAATAATCTCACAAACTATGTCAGTTTGTGGGATTACTTTTATGTATATATATTTATTTAGGTATAAATTCATACGATTTATATTTTCTCAAAAAAGAAAAAAATGCACTAGGTTTCACTTTTGGAAAAGGAAATAAATGTAAAACCCAAGATATTCTTTTTTACTCTTACCGTACTTTCTTCCAACACTTCACGGATATCCTTATGAAACCACAGTCTACTACGTTTGCTAGGTTCTTTGGGTGATTCTAGTCGAACAATTTCTCGTCCCATATCTTGTAGCAAGTCATGCATCTGAACATATTCATTACTCCTTTCAATAGTAATAAGACACTTGTCTGTAAGCCTCTTGATTGCAGGAACCGGAAAAAAACCACAAGAATCAAATATTTTCATGACATTAGCCAAAGGTTCTCCTTTGAAGAAAAACGCAATGTCAAGGAACATTTCCCTCTCAGTATCATCCAGACCTTCATAACTCACTAAGAGTACTTTCTGAATATTACTGTTGGGAATTTTTTTATATTTATCCAATGCACTTTTCCATTGATGTATAGTTTGACCTTTTAGATCCGAACCTAACACTATTAAAGCCAATGGAAGACCTTGAGCATATTTTGTTACCTGTTCAAATAGGTACATATAATTCTCCAGTGGTTCTTTTTCCTCGAAAGCATGCAAGCAAAAGAGTTGAAGAGCTTCATTGTCATCCAAAATCATCACCTCGTGCTTTGAATCAACTTTAGAATTATCGAGTAAACATTGATCTCTTGTCGTTATGATGATTCTACTTCCTGAGCCAAACCATTCACGATCTCCAGCCAACTTTTCTATTTGGCTCAGCTCATCCACATCATCAAGAATTAGTAGAACTCTTTTAGAGTAAAGTCTATGCCTTATCACATTGATGCCTTTGGCATCATCATGAACATCCGAACATGTTCCTAAAATATCGTGAAGAAGGGTATTTTGCAGCTTAATTAGACCTCCTGCCTGTTTTGAAGTTTCTCTAACGTCTTTCAAGAAACAACTTCCTTCAAATTGAGAAGAAATCCGGTTGTAGATATCTTTTGAAATAGCTGTCTTCCCAATTCCACCGGTCCCAAATATCCCTACAATGCGTATAATATCATTCTTTCCAATACTCAAATGCTCATAAATATGTCGTATACGAGACTCTATTCCAATTGGATACTTGGCAACGCTTAGAGGTGTTTGGTTTACAATTCTTAAGTCCACCCATTGAATAATTTCTTGGATAAATTCTGACTCTTTCCTATCAATATTAAAAAGAAGACAAATAGATTTCACAATAGATCACATATGAATATAATTAAGTTAAAATCTATAGTGTTTTTCATTTTTTTTTCTCTATGTAACAAAGTGACAGCTGTAGATTACGATGTACAAGGGTAGTCTTGCTGCTTCCTTAATCTGAACATTTTTTCATAACAAACTTAATCTGAAACTTATAATTTAAGAGAATTTGTGAGTCTTTATATGATCTAGAAACAAATTGAAACTAAAAATCACTACTTATTTATAGTTGTTTGTTTTCTTGTCTAGCCGGTGTGATTCCAAATCTTATTCTTTATATATATATATATATATATATATTTATATATATAGAATCCAAATAATAAAAAATTCCCATACTTTTTCTTAAGTATTTTTTTTTTCTAACTATCATTCAGTTATTTTATGGAAGAAACTCCCGATATTCCTCTATTCCTAGATTTAGATTTGAATTTTTCATGGTTTCTCCAATAAATTTTAGGTGAAATTAATATGGTAGTATCATATCTTTATCAATGCCGTAATTGTCTTAGTATTCTTCATAAAGTTCGCTTTAACATCATATAGACAAACACACGTACATACATACATACATGCATACATATATACATATATATATAGTCAAAGAAATCAGAGGTACCTGTACTTCTTTAATTCAAACCCCGCAATATTGGCCAGTTCTTCTAATGCTGCCTCCCACTTCTGCACTTCTACCTTGCCCTCGAACCTGTCCTTAAGTTTAGCGAATGCTTCTCCAAAAATTTCTTTTTGATGTCTTACGTCTGATGGATCTACATCATAAAATACTGGTAGAACAATTTGTTTTGTTGTACCCATACACTCAAGGATCTTCAACAATTCATTCAAGCACCATCTTGACTCTGCATAGTTTTTAGAGAATACAATTATGGAAATATTGATCCTTCGATAGCTTGGAAAAGTGCTTGTGGAATTTCCTCTCCTCTTTCGAGCTCGTCATCTATGTAAGTGTTGATTCCTCTTTTATCCAAAGCATTATATAGATGAGAAATAAATTTTTGGCGAACATCTTTACCTCTAAAGCTCAAGAATACATCGTGAGTCCATGGATGTATGGAAGAAGTTGAAGCGGAAGAGAGCGTGAAAGAAGCTCCATGTAAGGCCATGGAAGAAGTAGTCTTCTCCTCTGCATGTGTGATAAATGATCACAACAGAGTTGCAATTATAGAGATGTGGGTAAAGAAAGGAGATGGAAACGTGTTAAATCTTCCCTTCAGGAGATAAAGAGGATTCCAAAGTCAATCCATCATTGTCCCTTGATCCATCAATATTATTGGCGTGGGGCCCGAGTGGATTGATGCAATTGAAATGAGTGGGTATTGTGTCAAATGCATTGAAAGTTTGATATTTAATTATTTCCTTTTTATATCTAATTCCTACTATTAATTGAATTTATAAGAGTTCAAGAATATTAAAGGTCCTTGCCTCATATCCATACTTTAAAATAATTATTAACTAATCCCAAAATTTAGATGCGATAATACGTTATATTTATTTTGAGTGCTTATTAAATATAAAAACACACACGCACACACACACATATATATATATATATATAGATGATTCTGGGAGAGAGAGAACAATTCTGGGATATTCAAATGGCAGGCTAATGGGTTTATTTATAGATGATCAAAAGTTGTGAACCAAAAGTTATGACTTTTCATTTTGCTAAAAACTATTCAGAATAGGTACATAAATTGTGCTTGTTGCCATGTGACACAACACACAACTTAGTCTTGGACTTATTGGACTAAGTCCAACGGTTGCCTTGTTTCTTCACCAACTGGATGGGACCAATTCGAATCACAGTTGGCGCGCTTTGGGAATTTAAATTGATTTTTCCTATGCATCGCAGCCTCGCGCATGGAGTTGCACCTGTTGCATTGCTACGCCTCTTGCACGCCCGCACGCAGTGCATCGATTGAGCCCATGCTTTGCATTGCTTTACACATGCATGCTTGTGCCTGGCCGCATGCCCCTTTGAGAGCCTTCTTCATGAATCATTTAAAAATCCCAGGGTGACCCCTTTGAGAGCCTTCTTCATAAATCATTTAAAAATCCCAGGGTGACTTGAACTCAAGCTCTGAGAGCAAACCAATGGCACTAACACCACCAAGCCAGTGAATGCCTTGTGACCAATTATAGACCCAATAACATTATAATTCTCATAAACTTTCTATATATTCTCTCTTTCCAAAATAATTCACAACTTTCAAAATCAACTCAAAAATATTATTAATAAATATAATATATAATTAATTAATTTGAAAATATTTCTAACACCACTCTAGCTCTAAAGTCCACATGGAGAATATAAAGTCCGATGCAGAACTTTCAACCTTTAGCACAGACGCTGTCTCCAACCCTTAGAGAAAATATAATCTAATCTGTGGTTCAATGTTGAAATCCAAGAATCTCTTTCGTTTCCATGCAATACCAGTCTGTGTGTGGTTATTTCGCTTATAATTGTCCAAAGAAGATGACTAATTTAATAAACATATGTGGCCATATGAAAGGAATAACAATTTGATTGCTGAGACAACAGGGGAATAGAAAACAAAAATTGAAGAATACCAATTTAAGTGCAAAATTACTCTTATATTTATATATATATAATTATAGTATGCTCCTAACCATTAATTCTACCATTCAATCGCACCAACTATAGTCACAAAAAATTTGTATGTGACTAAAAATAAAAACCGCCCAAAGTATAATAAGGAAGATCTGATCACTACGTAAGTATATATCAGTAAATTTCATTAAAATCGGATCACAAATAAATTCTAATCTTTTTATAGTAGTCATGAAAAAGGCTAAAATTTCTTTTCTTCTCTCTCTCTCTCTCTCTCTCTCTCTCTCACTGCACTATCAACGTGTAGACTTTTAATTGAGGGAAGAAAAATGAATACAAAAAGTAGTTGGATGAAACATCAAGCACTTAATTGAGAGAAGAAAAATGACACAATAATTAATTAAGGAATATAGACTGAAAATTGAATTGATCACTCGTGTCCAAGAATTCCAACAAAAAAATCAGTCGAGAAAAACACCTCAAATGTCAAGATATTAGCTGCTTTATGAAGTACTCATCAGAAAAAGTGCTTAATTTAAAAGCTATAGCAAACCAATTAGAATGGAAAGATTTGGTAATATTAGAATGTTAGAGCCAATTAGTAATATTTATTATATATATATTGAGAGAAAAGTCTGAATTAAGTCTACACGGAGAAAAGTCTTAGAGTTCATACAGAAAATTAATGGGTATCAGATCTGGACGCGTTTGTTTTACGCAAGAGTAGGACTTGAAAATGCCCTATAAACCTTGGGACCCAATTGTGTTCAAATTGGAAGTTGCAACCTTTGAATTTCCAAACACAAAATGAAACCTTGAAACATCATATTTATCATTGGTGATGAATTTGTGCATAAAAACTATAAAACAATATTTACCCATCTTTATTCATCCTTTGGAACAAAAGGCAAAAGTACAGTCCAACCTTTATTCCTCCAATACATTCATTGCTCTGATTTAATCTCCTCAAGCGCATGCGCCCCATCCACAGTTTGGTTGCTGAGAAAACAGGGGAACAGAAAACAATAATTGAAGATTCCACCTAAACAACCATCTTCATGCAGCACACCTGGATTATTTTTCAGTCTCTCTTCATGCTTTTGGATTATATGGATTCCGAAAGCTTTGAAGGATACCGATTTTGAAGTGCAAAAAAGTTTAACTCCGAGGTTGTCTCCCTCTATCTTCAAAGATTCTCCAACAAAGTAGTCCAGCCAGACATGTTCTGAACACATTTCATGATCTGAACCAATGGGATCAAATGTTTTGTCTGTAACAAACCTTTCGAGACGCACACCATTGATCTCAACACCAATAGAGAAATTATCATTGACTTTTTGTGTAGAGGTCGAGTGAATGGGTCCGATAACAGCACAAAAAACGATTCCTCTGTTCTCAGCCAAACACAGGGGTTCATTAATTTGAATATATAATTCCTCCTTACGATGGATGGCCCAATCTGGAACCCCACTTCCCACAAATCCAGTGGTAAATTGATGGTCGTTAACTTTTTCAGGACTACAACCTGTATCAGATAACGTACCATGTACAATCACCTTACGATGGTTAAACCAATCTGGAATCTTGTTTCCCACAAAGATTATGGCAAATCGGTGGTGCTTAAGATGATCCTGTAACATGAAAATTATAAATGTTTAACAAGGTAAGCAAGCTATAAATGTAGAGCCTACTCTCACCCTGAGGCCCTCAAGTTTTGGCAAGAACGTAATGCCCTCAAGTTCCTAGAAATAAGACAGAGAGAAGAGGGGCATACTTGTTCCCATAAAGAACTTGGCACATGATTTCCAGTATTTACAGGCATCTTGTTGCATCTAGACAAGTCAATCCAATGTAGAGGTTCCGAGTCAAATGCAATATTGAGTTCACACGTTTTTGATATGCATCCAGCAGCATACACCTCTAATATATTTGGTGGAAGTTCTAGAATTTCTTCAAGATTGTATGGACTGTGTAGAGTCCCCCACCTGCTTTAGAAACTTAAGTCCTGAAGATTCATCGAGATGAATAGACTTTAGATGTTGCAGCTGAAGAATGCTAGTAGGAAGGTTTTTGCAACCTGGTAGATTAAAGATCTCAAGCCCTGTAAGGTATTCAATGGATGAAGGTAGTTCTTTTATCCTAGTGCCTTTCATCTCGAGGCGGCGTAAACCTTTAATTTCACACTCTATTTCGGGGAAGTTCTTAAGGCTTGAGCATCCTTCAAGATTAATAGATTCCAGTGATCTCAACTTGAGACTTTCGGGAAAATTCCAGAGGTTAGAGCATCCATGAACACTTAAGGAAACCAACTTATTAAGGAACCCAACAGAATGATCAACCTCAACTAAATTTATACAAAAATCAAGAGATAATTTCACTAAATTTTTATTGTTTGAAAGATCTGGAATTTTCACTAGGTATTTACACTTGATGAAGTTCATGACTGTCAAGTTCCGTAAAAAACAAAACCAAAACCATATTAGCATAGGAATTAAGATTAGAGCATAACCTACCAAAGAAATAAATACGAAAAGTGGTGTTGTACCTTGAATCCCTCCTTAAGTTCTTTGAAGAGACTATTTTGCATTTTGAAAACAACCAATTTTTCTCCACAAAAATCTGATGGTAGAGATTCTGAAGGATATTCAGGCCAATCAAGTAATCTTAACTCATTAGAAAGGTAATTTGGCCCTCTAGAAAAGCGAACATTACGGTTTATAAACAGCCTAAGACTTTTCATCTTCTTGAACACCTTCGGACTCAAATGTATCAGTTCTTGTTCAGGCATATCTACCAATATACCTTCAATTTTGTTCGTTCCCTGTTGAGACAATATTCCACGTTTTACCACTTAATGAGAAACATCTTAAACTTCATGCCTGTGCACGTGTGTACTGAATTATTCTGTTTACTACCATAATACTCATTTTAATATGATAATATACGATAATGTGGAATTACAATTAAGTGTTATAAAGAAATCCAATTTTGATATGGCAGAGTTCTTAAGATTGAAAACTTCAAGTGCTGGAAAAAACTATTGAGGAAGATGGAATAAGATTTGAACAATCATAGGCATAAAGTTCCCTTAGGTGCTTAAACTGAAACATACTGCTTGGTAAATGCATAAGATCTTTACAGCCTCCTAAATTCAAAATGCGAAGCCCACTAAGGTTCCCAACAGATGGAGGCAGTTCTTTTATGGCAGTGTCGTTTAGATATAATTCATGTAATCTTTCCATTTCACATTCAATTTTGGGAAAGTTTTATAGGCTAGCACCATTCAGGGTCAAGCCATTCTAGAGATTTCAAATTGAGGCTTCTTGGAAAACTGATCTTAAGGCTACAACATCCATCCAAACGCAAACAATTAAGCTTATTAAGGAATCCAACAGAATTATGAACCTCCACTAAATTTTCACTACCTTAAAGAGTCAGTTCCTTCTAAATTTGGACTCCTTGAAAGATCTGGGATTGACAATTATAGAATTCCATAACTGTTAAGTTTTGAGAACCCTGTTAAAAAAAAGAAGAAGTAGAAGAAGAAAAATATATTAGCATGAAGGAAGTCTATAGAGGCTTCTTAGTTGAGAAATGCTGGAGGGTTTTCACAAATCTGAAATTTGCACGCCCAAGGTTAAAGGATCCCTCTTGTGTTGACGGGTACAGAATGGACTCCCTGATGCCATCATCTTCATCCTCCTGACACCTGTTAGAAAGTTGAATACCATCGACTGAATCCGACTCAAGAGTTTTCAATCTCTTCATTGGCTACATCCAAATGCACATCAACATTCTCATGGAGTAGAGCTGGATCATGATCTTTCACATTCTCTTCATGCTTGTGTACTAGATCAACTCCACAACTTTTGAAGAACACTGGTTCATCTAAATAACTATAGAACTTTACTTGCATATTGTCTTCATTTGGCTTAAAAGATTCTAAAATGACATACTCTAGCCATACATGATCTGATCCCATTAAATCAACCACTCTTTCTTGGACTTCATTTATCATTGATCTTAACACCAATAGAATGAAGGGGTTTTTCCCGGCGAATCAAAATATTGGGTCCAATAATAGCACATAGAACAATTCCCACGACCTCATCCATGTACAGAAGTCCATTAATATCCATTTCACACGAATTAATATTTGAAGTCTCTTTACGATGGCTGAACCAGTCTGGGATCCTATTTACAGGAAGTATTATGCCGCCTAAAGGGTCCTTAAATTGACCCTGTTAACAAATATCATCAACTTTCAGCAGTACAACCTACACACCAAGTGGCACATGAAAATGTTTGAGAGAGAGAGAGAGAGAGAGAGACGTACCTTGCCCAATAAAGGATCTGCCACATGATTCCCTATGTTCACAAGCATTTTATGGCATCCACACAAGTCAATCCATTCTAGTGCTTTTAAGTTGCATCCATTGAATTGAAATTTCTTTGATGCTTCAGGAAAAAGTTCCAATGACATGCACCCACTAGCATCTATCTCCTTGATATTTGGTGGAAGTTCTACAATTTCTTGAAGTTGCTTGCAATCTTGCAATATAAGGCACTTCAATCCAATAAATCTTTTTATGCTTGAAGGAAGGCTCACAATATCAGTTCCCGAGAAATCTAAAACTTGTAATGTGGAAGAGCAGTTAAATAGCTTAAACAAATTCGATGCTGATAGGACACACTTCCCAAGATTCAAAAATTGCAATGACGGAAACACTGTTGGGGAACAATCATCATTAGAAACGCTTGAATTCTTTGGAGTTTGCAAAGTGAGTAATTCTACACCTGATAAAATTTCTGATCCGTCTGTTGACACAAAAGAGGGTATGGATTGTCTTTTATTCCTCACCTTCACTGGGAAACGATCCTTGAAGGAAAGAGACCTTAGATTTTGCAACTGAAGAATGGAACTTGGTAGATTCAAAAGCTTTTTGCACCCATCTAGACATAAATCTTCAAGGCCAGTGATGTATCCAATGGATGAAGGCAATTCTTTTATAGCAGTGTAGGGTAATGAAATGGAACTCAAAAAATGCATTTCACACTCAATTTCAGGAAAGTTCTGAAGGCTTAAGCAATCTCTGATGTCAAGCCATTCTGGAGATCTCAACTTGAGGCTTCTTGGCAAAGTGATTAGGTTAGAGCACTTGGAAAATGACAACTAGGTAAGTTTATTCAGGTAGCCAACAGAATCATGAACCTCAACTAAACTTTCACAACTAGAAAGAGTTAATTCCTCAAGACTTGGGATCCTTGAAATATCAGGGATATTTGTTAGGAACTTACAATCAGATAATTCCATGATCTTCATGTTTTGGAAATTCTGTAAAGAAAAAGGGGTATAAATTAGCTTCAAAGTGGTTTACATCAAAATTTAGAGGATAAGAACATCGATAATAAGATTGATTGTACCTCGAATACCACCTTCAATTCTTTGAAAAGGCTATTCCTGATCCTAAAAACAGAGAGTTTCTTTCCATGAAAATTGGACGGCAAAGCTTGTAACGGATATTCAGGCCAATCAAGCAATCTTAACTCGTTAGAGAGATAATTAGGCCCTCCAGAAAAACATGCATTACGATTTATAAAGAGCCGGAGCATTTTCATCTTTGTGAAGGCTTTGGAACTCAAGTGTATCAAGTCTCGTTCAGGCAACTCCACCAATATGCCTTCAATTTTGTTTGTTCCCTAGAAAGACAAAATAAAAGCTAACAAAATCAAAACATTTAACTTCTCCATCCTTTCATCATGTGCTATAAACTATTGTTTTCTTTATATACAGAAACATAAAGTTAAACATTTTGTATTTTTTTTCTTTTTCTTTTCCTATTTTCACAAAGGGGAAATTGTTTTTATTATTGGCATGTACCAAAGTAAGACTACTTCCAAAATGGCAGTCTATATATACAAGAATGAATGTCTATAGATATACACACAACCAGTAGATTTTTCTAGTAAGCTTCTCTTGTGGAAAGGAAACAATTTTAAACTTTTTTTTAAGTGAAGAGTTAAACTCTTACCGCGTTTTCTTCTAGTACATAGCGAACATCTTCATGAAACCATAACCTACTACGTCTGCCAGGTTCTTTGGGTGATTCTTGACGAACAATTTCTCTACCCATTTCTTGTATCAAGTCATGCATCACCAATCTGTTATTCTCTTCAATAGTTATAAGAGACTTATCTGTGAGAACTCTGATCCCAATATCAGGGAAAAACCCACAACTGTCTAATATTTTAACGACATAATCTGAGTCCTCACCTTTGAAAAAACATGCAATGTCAAGAAAGATATCCTTCTCATTGTCATCTAGATCATCATAACTGATTCTAAGTATGTTGTGTATATTTTTGTTAGGAAGCCTTTTGCACTTATCTAATGCACTTTTCCATTCATGCAAACTTCTACCATATAGATCTGAGCCAAGCACTACTAAAGCCAGTGGAAGGCCTCTAGCACAACGCAATGCATTCTCTGAGAGTTGTAGAAACCCAATAATGGGCTTGTCTTTTTTGAAGGCATGCCAACTGAAGAGCTGAAGAGCTTCATTGTGATCCATTTCCTTCACCTTGTATGTTAAATCAACTTTATGTTTGGTTAGTAAATGTTTATCTCTTGTTGTTATGATGATTCTACTTCCCAAACCAAACCAACCACTTTCTCCAGATAATGCTTCTAACTGGGCCAACTGATCTACATCATCAAGAACTAAAAGAATCCTTTTACAGCAAAGCCTCTCTTTTATGATGTTGATTCCTCTATCAACATTGTCAACCTTCAAACTTGAGTCTCCTAAGATGTCATAAAGAAGCTTCTCTTGTAATTGGACAAGACCGCACTCCCTCTTTGAAGTTTCTCTTACATTTGCAAGAAAACAACTATCTTCAAATTGATAAGCATTCAAGTTATAGATTGCTTTGGTAATTGTTGTCTTGCCAATTCCACCAACTCCAAAGACTCCTATCATGCGTATATCATTCATCCCGACACTTAGAAGCATATTGATGGCATGCACACGAGATTCTACTCCAATCGGATGCTTGGCAACATTCAAGTATGTACGATTTACTATTCTTGTGACTGCTTGAGCAATTTCTTGAATAAATTTGGATTCATTCCTACCAATGCCAAAACATCAAATGAGTAACACTTAGGAAAAGAAATAAGAACCTGATCTAGTTTCATCTTTTCTCCAATTACAGATGACAATGGTAGTCTTATATGCGTTATTAAACTTCACTTGTTGACGCCTCCACAAGAAAATGTGAATAGATCAAAGGCAAAACAAAACCAAAACAAAAAAGACAGAAAAAAAAAAAAGAGAAGAGGAAACTTCCACCCCCAAATCCAGGATGAAGGATGGATTTGTCTCAGAATTTGAATCAAATTAATCTCTTTTTAACTTCCTGCTCTCTAGTCCAAGATCGAACATTCATTGTATGTATGTATGGTGTGAAATTGAACAGAATATGTAAATTTCTTGTATGAGAGACAAGAATGGTTAGAAGTACCCGTTCCCTTCTAAATGCCACCCTGACAAATTGGCCACTTCTTTTAGGCATTCCTTCCACCTCTGCACTCTTGCACAATCTTTGAACCTTTCTTCAAAACTCTCCAATGCTTCTCCAAAACTCTTTGTCTGATGTCGTACTTCCGATGGATCTACGTTATAAAATACTGGTAAAATCATTTGCTGTTTTGTTTTTCTACACTCGAGAATCTTCGTTAACTCATCCAGGCACCAAGTGGATGATGCATAGTTTTTGGAGAGTACAATTATTGAAATTCTTGACTCTTCAATGGCTTTAAGAAGTGCTTGTGAAATTTCCTCTCCTCTTCTAAGCTTATCATCAATGTAGGTAATCACACCCTTTCGATGCAAAGCATTGTGTAGATGGGCAGTAAAATTATTGCGGGTATCTTCACCTCTAAAGCTTAAGAATACATCGTAAGTCCACTGTGGACTTAAATAAGAAGTAGGAAAAGAGAGAGGAAGAGCCACCATGAAAAGCCATTGAAGTAGTCCTCGTGGAACAACTTGGTCACACTTGTACTTAGTAATATGAGAAGTTCTACGCACCTACTACTGTAGCTCAACCTCCGCACACCAGATTACGTGTATTTAATTTATTTGATTTTTTTAATGAAACGTGTGTTTGTTTTAAATCTAAATTTTGACATTTCCTCTGCATCTCCCCCCTCCAACGCGTTTCCCCCTCCCCCCAACCTTTTTCCCCTCACCTTGGTTTTCTTGCACACAGCTTCATCGCGCAGCTCACGTTGTTGTTTCACATCACTCATCTGGAAAGAATTGGACACAGCGGAAGACTTGGGTCACAAAGTGAAAAGGCTAGGAAAGCAACATCAAAAAGTTAGCAAATAAAGAGAGATGAATCAAAACGAATCTGGATCTACATGAACCTTGTTCTTGGGGTTGGGTTTTTTTTTTCTTTCAGCAGATCGAGAAAAGCAAAGAGATCTAAGGAAGGAAAGAGACATTTTGGAAGGTAGAGATTTAAAACGAAAAAAATATATATATGTACCTTCGGGCATGGAGAGGAGAGGCTGAGATGAATAGTCGCACTAAAGGGAGTGAGGGAGATGGGTCTTCGAAGGTTGGACGAATTCTTGTTGGATTTGGGATTGAAGGGCATGAGGGCGTCGGGTTGAGAGAGAAGAGTCTGAGGTAATGGTTTTTGGGTGCTGCAATGAGTGGTGAGAGAGAAGAGGGAGAAGAGTCTGAGGGAGTTGTTAAGCATTGTGGAAACTGGTCCACCGCTCGAGCGAAGTATCTAGCCGCTCGAGCGAAGTCAGACAGATTGGTCCGCTCGAATACCGCTCGACAGACAGCTCGAGCGAAGTCAGACAGATTGGTCCGCTCGAACACCACTCGACAGACAGCTCGAGCGAAGTCAGGCAGAGTGGTCCGCTCGAAGATCCGCTCGACTCATGGCTCGAGCGATTGCGGGAAACAGGTTCGCTCGACGCGCGCTCGACACTCCGCTCGAGCGAACATCGCTAATTCTGAAAATATTAGGGTTTCCGCCGCATGACATATAAATATGTTTTGTTCTGACTTGTGGCCGTACAGTGAGTGAACAGTAGTCGCCCAAAACATTGTATTGTGATTCCTCAAGAAATAAAAATCCTCTACAGCTCCCGTGGACGTAGGCAATTTGCCGAACCACGTAAATCATTGTGTCGTGTGTGATTGCTTCTTGTGTGTGTTTATTTTTACGTTATTGTCATTGTTTTTCCCAACAATTGGTATCAAGAGCCAAGGTTTGGGTCTGAGGAAAGACGATGGCTGGAGCAGACGTGAAGGCATCAGGAATCGAGAAGTTCGATGGCACGGATTTTGGATATTGGAGGATGCAGATAGAGGATTACCTCTATGGGAAGAAACTTCATCTTCCATTGTTGGGGACGAAACCGGATAGCATGTCAGTTGCTGATTGGAACCTGTTGGATCGACAGGTTCTGGGGGTTATTCGACTAACCCTGTCGAGATCCGTTGCTCACAACGTCATCAAGGAGAAGACGACTGCGAATCTCATGGCGGCTTTGTCAGGTATGTATGAAAAGCCGTCAGCGAATAACAAGGTACATTTGATGAAAAAGTTATTCAATTTGAAGATGGCGGACGAAACGTCTGTTGCACAACATCTGAATGATTTTAATACTATCACAAATCAATTGTCGTCTGTTGAAATTGATTTTGACGATGAGATACGTGCACTAATACTATTGGCATCATTGCCAAATAGTTGGGAAGCCATGAGAATGGCTGTTAGTAATTCTGCTGGTAAATCAAAGCTGAATTATGATGATATTCGTGATTTGATTTTGGCTGAAGAGGTGCGCAGGAGAGATTCAGGCGAGACCTCAGGTTCGAGTTCAGCATTGAATGTTGACTCTCGGGGAAGAGCACAAAACAGGAACTCAAACAGAGGCAGATCAAAATCAAGGGGTAAGAGCAAGCCAAGGCCTGGTCAGCAGGCAACTTGCTGGAATTGTGGCAAGACTGGCCACATTAAAAGGAACTGCAAAAACCCCAAGAAGACCGAGAATGATAGTGCTAATGTGGTAACTGAAGAAGTACAGGATGCACTATTGCTTGCAGTTCATAGCTCAGTTGAAGACTGGGTACTGGATTCAGGGGCTTCTTTCCATACATCTTCCCACCGGGAGTTAATGCAAAACTATGTTGCAGGTGATTTTGGGAAGGTGTACTTGGCTGATGGGGAGGCTTTGAACGTGGTGGGGATGGGAGATGTTGACATTACACTCCCAACAAGAACAGATGGACCTTACAGAAGGTCAGACACATTCCTGAGTTGAAGAAGAACCTCATATCTGTTGGACAGCTTGATGATTGTGGCCATTCAGTGGTGTTCTCAAATGGCACCTGGAAGGTCACCAAAGGGGCATTGGTACTGGCTAGGGGTAAGAAAACTGGTACACTCTATATGACTACTGGTTTGGATAACACTATTGCTACTACCGTTGCAGAAAGCACAGCAGATTTGTGGCATTGCAGGCTTGGCCATATGAGTCAGAAGGGCATGAAAGAACTTCTGTCTAGAGGCAAGCTACCAGAACTGAAGTCAGTTGATCTCAGTATGTGTGAGAGTTGCATTATGGGGAAACAGAAGAAGGTCAGTTTCTTGAAAAGTGGTAGAACACTGAAGACAGAAAAACTGGATCTTGTGCACACAGATGTGTGGGGACCTTCCCCAGTGGCATCCCTTGGTGGTTCTCGTTATTATGTCACGTTCATTGATGATCACAGCAGGAAGGTATGGATTTATTTTTTGAAGCATAAATCTGATGTATTTAATGTATTCAAAATTTGGAAGGCCATGGTTGAGACAGAGACGGACTTAAAGCTGAAATGTTTGAGGTCTGATAATGGTGGTGAGTACATTGATGGTGGGTTCAAGGAGTACTGTGCGACTCAGGGTATCAGAATGGAGAAGACCATTCCTGGGACACCACAGCAAAATGGAGTTGCTGAACGCATGAACAGAACCATTAATGAGCGCGCTAGAAGCATGAGGCTGCACGCTGGGTTACCACCCACTTTCTGGGCAGATGCAGTCAGCACTGCCGTCTACCTGATAAACAGAGGGCCGTCAGTTCCGTTGGATTGTGGATTGCCTGAGGAGGTTTGGAGCGGGAAAGAGGTCAAATTTTCTCACCTTAAAACTTTTGGCTGTCTTTCTTATGTTCTTATTGATTCTGATGCTCGTAGTAAACTTGAGGCTAAGTCAAGGAAGTGTTATTTCATTGGCTATGGAGACGATGCATTTGGTTATCGTTTCTGGGATGATCAGGGTCGGAAGATTATAAGAAGCAGGAATGTGATTTTCAATGAGAAGATTGTGTACAAGAACAAGGCTAGTACAGTTGCTGAAGAAGTTCCTCAGGAGTCTGACTTTGTTAGACTGGAAGGCCTACCAGAGGTCACAGTGCAGTGCAGAGATGTGAGTGACGGGGAGAGTGGGTCCAGTACACCTACTCCTATTATTCCGCAGTTAGATCCAGGGCCGTCCACTCCTATAGCTGCAGTTCGCAGGTCAGTTAGGACTATTCGTCCCCCACAGCGTTTCTCACCTACTTTGAATTATATTCTGTTGACAGATGGTGGAGAACCGCAGAGCTACCAGGAAACTTTGCAAGATGAACATTCTAGCAAGTGGGAGCTGGCCATGAAAGATGAGATGGATTCCTTGTTAGGGAATCAGACATGGGAGTTGACAAAACTTCCATCAGGGAAGAAGGCATTGCACAACAAGTGGGTGTACCGGGTGAAAACTGAGCATGATGGCAGTAAGAGGTACAAGGCTAGACTTGTTGTAAAAGGCTTTCAGCAGAAGCAGGGTATTGACTACTCTGAGATTTTTTCTCCTGTGGTAAAGATCACTACCATCAGGTTAGTGTTGGCTATGGTTGCTACTGAAGATCTATATCTTGAGCAGCTAGATGTGAAGACAGCTTTTCTTCATGGAGACCTTGAAGAAGACATTTACATGCACCAACCTGAGGGGTTTGTAGTACAGGGAAAAGAAGATTCAGTTTGCAGACTGAAGAAGAGCTTGTATGGTCTGAAGCAAGCTCCTAGACAGTGGTACAAGAAGTTTGACAGTTTTATGTGCAGTGCAGGGTACATCAGATGTCAGGCAGATCACTGCTGCTATGTCAGGCAGTTTGACAATTCTTATATCATTTTGTTGTTGTATGTGGATGACATGCTTATTGCAGGGGCTAATATTGATGAGATCAATAATCTGAAGAAACAGATGTCAGAGCACTTTGCAATGAAGGATTTGGGAGCTGCAAAGCAAATCCTTGGCATGAGAATCGTCAGAGACAGAGTCAAAGGCACATTGAGACTCTCTCAGGCTGAGTATGTGAAAAAGATACTCAGCAGGTTCAATATGGACAAGGCCAAACCAGTTGGCACGCCCTTGGGCAGTAACTTCAGACTCAGCAAGGATCAGTCACCAAAGTCAGAAGAGGAACAAGACTACATGAGTAAGGTTCCTTACGCCTCAGCTATTGGTTCACTTATGTATGCTATGGTTTGTACAAGACCAGATATTGCCCATGCAGTGGGAGTTGTGAGTAGATACATGAGTAACCCAGGCAGACAACATTGGGAAGCAGTGAAGTGGATTTTGAGGTACCTAAAAGGCTCCTCAGAAACGTGCTTGTGTTTCTCAGGAGAGGGCTTAGAGGTGCAGGGCTATGTTGATGCTGATTTAGCTGGAGATGTTGATAGCAGAAAGAGTACCACAGGGTTTGTTTACACTCTGGGTGGTACTGCAGTTTCATGGGGTTCTAACCTACGGAAGACAGTTTCTTTGTCGACGACAGAAGCTGAGTACATTGCAGTTTCAGAAGCTGCAAAGGAAATGATTTGGCTACAGGGCTTCTTGGAGGAATTGGGTAAAAAGAATCAGAAGGGTACTCTCTACAGTGACAGTCAGAGTGCCATATTCCTTGCCAAGAACCCAGCGTTTCATTCCAGGACTAAGCACATTCAGATCAGGTATCACTTTATACGATCATTATTGGATGACAGACAGTTATTGCTTGAGAAAATTTGTGGAAGTAAGAACCCTGCTGATATGTTGACAAAGGGTGTTACACTTGAGAAACTGAAGTTGTGCGCAACTTCAGTTGGTCTTCTAGCATGAAGACAGAGGCAGTGAGTTGTAGAGGTGGAGGATATCATGTTTGAGGCAGAGGGCGATACTATGGGTGTACCAGTCTCCAAGTGGGAGAATTGTTGAGCATTGTGGAAACTGGTCCACCGCTCGAGCGAAGTATCTAGCCGCTCGAGCGAAGTCAGACAGATTGGTCCGCTCGAATACCGCTCGACAGACAGCTCGAGCGAAGTCAGACAGATTGGTCCGCTCGAACACCGCTCGACAGACAGCTCGAGCGAAGTCAGGCAGAGTGGTCCGCTCGAAGATCCGCTCGACTCATGGCTCGAGCGATTGCGGGAAACAGGTTCGCTCGACGCGCGCTCGACACTCCGCTCGAGCGAACATCGCTAATTCTGAAAATATTAGGGTTTCCGCCGCATGACATATAAATATGTTTTGTTCTGACTTGTGGCCGTACAGTGAGTGAACAGTAGTCGCCCAAAACATTGTATTGTGATTCCTCAAGAAATAAAAATCCTCTACAGCTCCCGTGGACGTAGGCAATTTGCCGAACCACGTAAATCATTGTGTCGTGTGTGATTGCTTCTTGTGTGTGTTTGTTTTTACGTTATTGTCATTGTTTTTCCCAACAAGGGAGCTCGGGAGGGGTGAGCTGAGGAGGATTGATAAATCGTGACGCGATAAACCGGATTCATTAGGTCAGGAGTGTCGTGTGCGTTTAATTGACCGGAGAGGTTGCATAGCATTTTTCTTCATTCTATACTGCCATGATCAGCGGCATCATGAGTGGATTTTACACTCTTCTATTGTGGGTACCAATAGGATTCCAAGCTGTAATCATCACCATCACGGAGTCTCTTAGAAACTTGAATACCAGCCATTGAGGCCATTGAATCTTCAATCTCGACATCAACATTATTAGGGAGCACACTTGGATGAACTTCCACATTTTCTTCGAGCTTGTTTATCAGATGCAACCCGTAACTTTTAAAGAACACCGTCTTTGATTCACAATAAAACTCAACTCGCAAATTGTTCTCCTTTTGGTTAAAAGATTCCAGCATTGAGTACTCTAGCCATACATGATCCATTGAATAAATTGTTCTCTCTCTAAGGAACCTTTGGACTCCATTGCCAATGATCTTAGCACCAATATCAGGAGGGGGTGAATCTGGAGTGATCCCAATAATGGGTCCAATAACAGCACACAAATGTCACACGAATCACGATGATCATTAGAATTAAGCAGTACCTGTTCCCAAAATGAAACCCGGACAAGTTGGCCACCTCTTCGAGTGTTTCCTTCCACCTCCGCACCTTCCTGTCATCCTATGTTGATGTTTTGCAAATGCTTCACCAAAACTCTTTCTTTGATGTCGTACTTCTGATGGATCTACGTTGTAAAAGATAGGAAGAATGATTTGTTGCCTTGTTTTATTACAATCAAGGATCTTCATCAGCTCGTCTAAGCACCATGTGGATGATGCATAGTTTTGAGAGAGTATAATGATGGCAATTCTCAACTCTTCAATAGCTTTGAGAAGTGCCTGTGAAATTTCCTTTCCCCTTCTAAGTTCATAGTCTAAGTGTTGATTCCCTTTCGATGTAGAGCATCATATAGATGGGCAGTAAAATTATTGCAAGTATCTTCACCTCTAAAAACCAAGAGTACATCGTATGCCCAGCGGTTGGTGAAAGAAAAAAAGGAAGAAGAAGAAGCTCCTTGCAAGGCCATGATGTTGGTAACAAGCAGTGGTAAAACGAAAAGATCATGAGCAGGTTGTGTATGAAATGTCATGGAAATCCAGTGAGACAGCAGGTCATGGAAAAGAGATATTGTGAATACGATGGGAGCATTTATTCCCTGGGGCCTAAGTGGATTGATGCAGCTTACCTGGTTGAAATGAGTAGGGAATTTTGCGTCAAATCCAATTGAAAGATTGATATTAGTTATTTCCATTTTATGTCAAATTGCACACAGAATATAACTTGCACTATATATTTCTTCATTTAGTTGGCCCATTGCTATCCTTAAAGTAATCAATTTGGTCTCAAAGAAAGTTGATACTTTTTGAAAAAAGAAAAGAAAATAGAGAGATGCTTTTTTTTTTTTATAGTCAACATAGAAGACAATTTTATTGAACTGAAATATGGCATTCAGCCATTACAAGAGGTTGAATACATTCATCAACATAATCAATATCAATTAACTCATGTTCTAAACTCACGGCCATTTGAGCAAGACAATGAGCAACACCATTGAGTTCTCTTTTGACATGCTGTATTTTCCATTGAGCACCACATAGAAAAGTAGTGATATCTGAAACAATGCACTGCAATTTCCCAGCAGAAGAAAACACATTCTTGACAGCATGGACTACTTGGCTAGAGTCACCTTCAAAAATTAAAGAATCAAGACCCAATTCTATGCAGAATAAAACAGCAAAGAGTAAACCTCTTGCTTCAGCCAGCACAGGATCAGTGCAATAGAATCTTGGTTGCATCAAACTAGCCAAAACAGAACCATTAGCCTCTTTTATCACCACTCCAACGCCAATCTTGTTTAGATCAGATCTTACCGCCACATCCCAATTCACTTTCACCCAAGATGATGGAGGTGCTCCCCAACGAGTAGCAGGTTGCATATTCTGAATTCTTGAACCTTCTGACATTGCTCTTGCATTAAAGACAGAAGAATATCCCGCAAGGATACAACTTTAGTCTTTAAACTTTCAAAGTTGTTTAAAATGACCAATTAATTGGTCCCATAGCAATTGGCTTTACTCTGTTTTACTGCTTTAGTCTGGAAATTGATAAAGAAGTATCCAAAGTCTAAAATTCCAATATGCTGCAAGTTCATTTAATCAAAAAAGAACAAAAATATTCATCATCCTATTAAATATGATAATTGGTAACTTTGAACTTTCTACCAGCTTAAGCTACTAGGATTCGTGCATTGCACCTTATGACCATCATTGACTGTTAAATAGCACAATCACCCAATTATTATTTTAGTTTTTCGTCTCTTCTTCAACTCCCTAAACATATGGTTGTTCATTTCTCTATGGATCATGAAGGTCTTCCTTCTATTCGGCACTAACATATCTATATTAATTCTTAAGATCAATGTTTTCTGTTTTTATATATATTATTTAGTTATTTTATAGGAACTTGGTTTTGAGACTCTCTCTTTTTATCCATGTAACCCCCAAGTTTCCTCTTTTTGTATAAGGTATCCTTCTACCATTAATGATGATAATCAATAAAATTGGGTACAATCCTCTTCTTTAAAAAAAAATTGTATCTTAAAATATGTTTATATTATTTTAGTATTATACAAATAAAAAGTACACATTATGAGTTTGACCTTCAAAAGGTCATGGATTTATGAGTTTTTTAAAATTATTGTAGCTTGGTATGGTATTTGAACCTATTAAAATGCCGTGTATCATGAGTACTCAATTCCTATACTCAGATACCTGGTTTGATTTCTCCAAAAATAGAAAAGAAACCTCATAATCTTATGTATCCACCCATCAGAGAAAATATATTATGTTGTTCAATGTTGAAATCCAAGAATCTCTTTCCTTTCCAATAACAGTGTGGTTATTTTTTGCAAAGAACATGACTAACCAAACATGGGCGATTCCTGATAGCAGAGCAATATTTACCTAAAAACTAGTACAGTTCAACCTTTGGAGCAAAAGGCAAAAGTACAGTCCCAACTTTATTCATCCAATACTTTCATTGCTCTAATTCAATCTCCTCATGCTCATCCGTCTCCCCATCCACAGTTTGGTTGCTCATAAAACAGGGGAACAAAAACCAAAAATTGAAGATTCCACCTAAACATTCATCTTCACGCAGCACACCTGGATGATTTTTCACTCTCTCTTCATGCTTTTGTATCATAAGGATTCTGAAAGCTTTGAAGTGCAAAAAAGTTTAACTCGGAGGTTGTCTCCCTCTATCTTCAAAGATTCTCCAACAAAGTAGTCCAGCCAGACATGTTCTGAACACATTTCATGATCTGAATTGACGGAATTGAATCTGGAATCCTGTTTCCCACAAAGATTATGCCAAATCTATGGTGCTTAGGATGCCCCTACAATACAAAAATTATAAATGTTTAACAAGATAAGCTAGCAGATTTTGAAGAATACCAATTTTTTTGTTTTTTTAAATGAACCTTTGGCATTCATATTATTAGAAACAATAACAAAGTTAATACCAGACAATTACAAATTAGAATCAAGCAAGACCCTAGAATGAATAAAATCTGGACATTGATGCCACCATTGAATGCGATCATCCACAAAGCGAGCGTGCCTTGCAAGTAAATGAGCTGCTTCATTTCCTCATCTATCAACATGAATCACATTATACACTACAAACCAAGAAATGAGACTTTGAATTTCAGAAATCAAATTCTCTTGGCTTGAAAAATTAGGTTCTTTAGAAACAATAGCCCCAATAACTGACAATGAATCCCTTTCCAATAGCAAACTTGAGAAACCTAAAGTCAAGATCATTTAAAGACCCCTTAAAGCTGTCAAAGCTTCTATATCATCTACTTCAAACAGCCCAAATTCCTTCCAGACTCAAAGCAAATAAGACATCACATTTTTCATTCCTTAAAATAGCCCCAATAACCGCAAATTCAGAAGAATCCCAATTTTGAAGTTATAGTTGTCACATTCGGTTAAAAAGACAATAAAATTTTGAAAGGAATTTACCACATAGACTCAATAGCCAGAATTGCATATACAAAGTGACCATATCATTAGCAAAAATAATGAAAAAGAGGTCTTGCAGAGTAAGGCCACTAGCTTGATATCTAAGATTTAAATGCCTTTGCCAGATTACACAAATGCTGCAAAACACAGACCAAAACCATACATATGCTAGCATTGTAGGTCACATTCAAACCTTAGCACAAGTACTAAAGCTACTGAAACTGCCTGAAATAGTTAGGTTACCCTGCACTAACTTGTTCTGAGTCAAATAGTGGAGCTAATTGTCATTGTAGCATCAATAGTAACAATTATTTGTGTTTTACACATGCACGTACTCTGGAATCTCAAAATCTGGTTTACTTTCTCAGAAAATAGAAAGAATCCTCATAGTCTTAGGTAACAGTAGCGAGTAGAGTTGGTAATGATTTGGAAAGAAATGCATGTACCTAGTTAGAATTTCTTATACAAATTGCCCATATATATCATTGGCAAAAATAATGATAAAGAGATCTTAAGGGTAATACTTGCATTTGCAATATTACACAAATAGTGCAAAACTCGGAGCAAAACCAAAACCAAAACCATACATGTGGCATTGCAGGTAATACTTGCCTTTGCAGGTAATACTTGCCTTTGCAATTTTGTTCTCAGTCAAATGCTGGATGGAGCTTAGTGTCATTGTAGCATCAATAGTGGGTGGTAAGGCTCCAATGCTGCAAACAAGGAAAAGCCCAAAAGAAAATTAGCAGACAAAAGGCAAAAGTACCGTCCCAACTTCATTCATTCCATACATTCATTGCTCTCATTCAATCTCCTCATGTGCATGCATCTTTCCATACACAGTTTGTTTGTTGAGACAACAGGGGAATAGAAAACAAAAATTGAAGATTCCGTCTAAACAACCATCTTCACGCAGGACACCTGGATGATTTTTCACTCTCTCTTAATGCTTTTCTATTATATGGCTTTGAAGAATACCGAGGTTGAAGTGCAAAAAATAATACCAAATGAAGCTAGTTTTTATTGGGGTCTAAAACAGGGCAATGTCTCAAAAACAGCATAGAGATGCAAGTTATTTTGGTGGCTAATTGCTATACATTGTGAAGCTTTGAAGAAACACCATGGCATTGACTATGGAATGGCTATAAGTAAAATCATCATCCAAGAAACAAAATTAAATGTACAAAGTGAAAAGATTGTAAACTGGATACAATGTATGTGTATTCTGGACAGAGCAATAATGTCAACACCAGCACCTTTTTTTTTTTTTTTGGCATAAAAAAAGAAAGGGAAAAAAATATAATATGCAGAGAGGAGAAAATTAAATATTACTAGAAAATCAAAGGAACATGGGTGACTTACTCACTTCATCCATTTTTATTTTTTTATTTGCTCTCCTTTCATTCTTGTATACCACTTTGGCTCTGCAACTTTTATAAAACTCCACCATTGGACCATAAGGATGATGGAAGTCATCAAATTGAACAAGCAAATTGTCCAAAACCTTTAGTTCAAAAGATTGTAAATTGGAGTACCCCACCCATACAGCATATCCAGTCATCTTTTCCTCTTTCAACCAATCCATATTAACCAATTTTACCCCTTCTTGAATATAGCATACATGATTTGAGCTGTTACTGGTTATCTTAGCACCACCAATATCAATATCATAGCCTGCAGCATCTTTAAAAAATATTACGAAATATAATACAATTCCGCTTATCTCCTCCAAATAGTGCGGCCCCTCGATATCTATTGCCCACTCTTCTTCTCCCCTCGGTCTGACATAATCATCATGCCCCTTCACTATTTCATTATCTTTTAAAAACTCATGATTTTCCGGAAACAAAGTAGCATCGTATTCATAGACTCCCTGTTAAACCAATATCATCATCATCAATATCAATTTAATTTGAGTCATGCATGCTATTAAAAATGAGATCACACATACATACCTTCCACAATAAAGGATTTTGCACTTTATCATTCCATATATTCTCATGCATTTTGTAGCAGCCTTCCAATGAAATACGTTCTAGCGATCTGATGTGGCTTCCATTGGATTCCAATATTTTTGATACTTCTTGAAATCTCTCTAATGACTTGCATCCTTCAACATCTACATCTCTTATATTTGGTGGAAGCTCTAGTATTTCTTCAAGTTTCTCACAATTGCACAAGGAAAGTGTAGCTAGTGTAACGAGTTCTTTGATGCTTGTGGGAAGGCTAACAATTTCACTCTTCGATAGATCTAAACGATGCAAACTGGCGGAGGAGTTAAACATGGTAAATAAACTAGATATTGGAAAGAAATCCGTTTCTGATTGGAAATAACGTTGAAGATTCAACAATTGTAATGCAGTGCTCCCATTACTTGAATTCGTTGGAGGCGCCAATTCATGGAGTCGTTCTTCACCTAATGATATCTTCTCTTCCATTTTTGTAGACTCAATGGCTAGAAGGGATAGCCCATCATTCCTCATCTTCTTTACAAGATTTGGACAACCACCAATCACGAGTTCCCCTAAATGTTGCCATAGAATGCAAGCAATTGGGAGACGCATAAGGTTTTTGCAGTGTGATAGCCGTAAACTCTGGAGTCCAACGAGGTTCCCGATGGATAAAGGTAGTTCTTCTATTGCGGTGCCATGTAGATCCAATAAAATTAAAGATTCCATTTTACACTCGATTTCAGGAAGATAACGAAGGTTTGAGCAATAAGCAAGAAGAAGCTCGTGTAAAGATCTCAAATTGAGGCTTCTTGGAAGAATTTGGAGTTCAGAGCATCCCTCAAAATCCAACTTAGAAAGATTTCCTAAAGATCCAATAGAATCATGCACCTCAACTAATCTTGTACAATTTTGGACAATCAATTCCTTCAAATTTGAGATGCTTGAAAGATCCGGAATCTTTTTTAAGAATTTACAATTATAGAAAGTCATAGTCATCAAATTCTGTAAAAGAAAAAGAGGAAAAGTTTAGTTTACTACATAATTTAAAGAAACAAAATCATTGATGATTATAATTGTGTACGTACCTTGGGCTTGAATCCATCCCCCAACTCCTTTATGAGGCTATGCCGCATCCTAAAGTCGATGAGTTTTTTTCCATGAAAATTGGATGGTATAGATTGCAAAGGACATTCACCCAAATCAAGCAAGCTTAACTCATTAGAAAGGTAATTAGGCCCTCCAGATAAACATGCATTGCGATTTATAAATATTCTGAGTCTTTTCATCTTTGTGAATGCTTTGGAACCTAAGCATATCAAGTCTCGTTCTGGCAAATCTATCAATATCCCTTCAATTTTGTTTGTTACCTAGTACAACAACATATACAACATGTATTAGCAAATTAACTCACATCTAGACTGTCTTTATATCTTGCTTTTCTGCTAATATTTTCCAAATTGAGTAATTTTTTCTAATATTTGAGTTTCCAAAAGCAATTAATCACAAAATATCAAAAATTAATGTCTCTTTAAAATCTGCATATCATTGAAAACTGTTCATAAATGAAAATGGAAGATGCTCATAAAAAAAGTAAAATTTCTTTTTTTCTTCATTTACTCTCTTACCGTATTTTCTTTGAGTACAGAACGAACATCTTCATGAAACCATAACCTGCTACGTTTGCCAGGTTCTTTAGGTGATTCTTGTCGAACAATTTCTCTACCCATATCTTGTAGCAAGTCATGCATCCACAATTTTCCACTCATATCAACACTTATGAGACACTTATCCATAAGCCTTGGAATACCATCATCTGGAAAGAAACGACAACTATCTAATACTTTGATGACATAATCTACATCTTTTGTTTTGAAGAAACAAGCAATATCAAGGAAAATATCCTTCTCATTATCATCCAATCCATCATAACTTGTTCTAAGTATCATTTGAATATCTTTGTTAGGAATTCTCTTGAGCTTATCCAATGCACTTTTCCATTGATGTATGCTTCTACCTTTTAGATCTGAACCTAGAACTGTTAAAGCTAGGGGAAGACCCCCTGCATATCGTACTGCATCTTCTGTTAGTTCCGCATAATCATCAATAGGCTTTTCTCTCTTGAAGGCATGTAAACTAAAGAGCTGAAGAGCTTTGTCGTGATCCAACTCATTCATCTTGTATGTTGAGTCAACTTCATGACTAGTCAATAAATTTTGATCTCTTGTTGTTATGATGATTCTACTTCCTAAACCAAACCAATCATGATCTCCAGCTAGATTTTCTAATTGGACCAACTTATCCACATCGTCAAGAATCAGTAGAATCTTTTTAGAGCAAAGCCTATGCTTTATCACATTGATTCCCCTATCAGCATTACCAACTTTCAAATTCTTAGAGTCTCCTAAGATCTCATAAAGAAGTGTCTCCTGCAGGTGCATTAGACCACCCTCTCGACTTGAAGTTTCTCGAATATTTGCAAGAAAACAGCTAGCTTCAAACTGATAAGCAATTGAGTTGTAGATTGCTTTGGCGATGGTTGTCTTTCCAATTCCACCAACTCCAAGGATCCCTATCATGCGTATGTCATTCATCCCAATACTTAGAAGCAAATTAATATGTTTTATATGAGACTCTATTCCAACTGGATACTTGGCAACGCTTAAGTATATACGATTTACTATTCTCGAAACCTCTTCAACAATTTCGTTGATGAATTCAGATTCGTTCCTACCAATACAGAAGATCATAAGAAAGAATCAATGAGATGGACTCTTCAAATGAAAAGAGATAGTAACATAACATACAAATAGATATAGTGAAATTGCTAATATACTATTTCGTCATCTACTGCAAAAAAAAAAAAAAAAAAAAAAAGGAGTTTAATTCTAAAGTCACACGATGATCTTTATAATTAAGCAGTACCTGTTCCCTAAATGAAACCCGGACAAGTTGGCCACCTCTTCGAGTGTTTCCTTCCACCTCCGCACCTTCATGTCATCATTAAACCTATGTTGATGTTTTGCAAATGCTTCACCAAAACTCTTTCTTTGATGTCGTACTTCTGATGGATCTACGTTGTAAAACACAGGTAGAACGATTTGTTGCCTTGTTTTATTGCAATCAAGGATCTTCACCAGCTCGTCTAAGCACCATGTGGATGATGCATAGTTTTGGGAGAGTATAATGATCGCAATTCTCGACTCTTCAATAGCTTTGAGAAGTGCCTGTGAAATTTCCTTTCCTCTTCTAAGTTCATAATCTATGTAAGTGTTGATTCCCTTTCGATCTAGAGCATCATATAGATGGGCAGTAAAATTATTGCGAGTATCTTCACCTCTAAAACTCAAGAATACATCGTATGCCCAGCGGTCAGTGAAAGAAAAAAAGGAAGAAGAAGAAGAAGCTCCTTGCAAGGCCATGGAAGAAGTTACGGAGTATGCACGTAATTAAGCCTGATTACGATTCAGCAGTACTACCGATTCTCTAATGCATGATTTTGGTAACATGCAGTGGTAAAACAAAAAGCTGACGAGCAAGTTGTGTATGAAATGTCATGGAAATCCAGTGAAAGAGCAGGTCATGGAATAGAGGTATTGTGAATACAATGGGAGCATTTATTCCCTAGGGCCTGAGTGGATTTATGCAGCTTACCTTGTTGAAATGAGTAGGGAATATTGTGTCAAATCCAATTGACACAGTTCGTTATTTCCATTTTATTAATTGCCGCTTAATCACAATTCCCATTCACTAAATTGATACATAAAAGTAATTATTAAGTAATCTTAAAATTTATTTTGAATGCATAATTAAATATAAAAATGCAATTATATATAAATATTTCCATTTTACAGACTTGCAGTACTTCTGGCAAATAAATAATTTTAGGGATGGGGGCGTAGCCGCCCAGCGTAAAAAAGTTTTTTTTTCTCTTTTCTTTTCACATTTTTTAATATATTTAAATATATTTAAAAAAAAATACATCAATACATTTAAAATAATTTACTTAATCACTAAATTAAAAAATTAAAAAAAAATTAACCAGTCAAATAAAAGTGTCAAAAGAGTGGATATATTAATATTTTTCTTACAGAGATAAAGTGGGTCAAGAAACTTCTTGGCAACAACGTCGACCATGCGTGCCTGCAGCTAGTTAATCAGCATACGACTGCAGAACTTTCAACTTCAATTTGGTCCCACAGCAATCGATGCACATGGCTAGTTGGGCTTCACCAATTTAATTCCCCCATAAATATCTGAAAAGTGGGATGAAGAGAAACTTCTCGACAACTTCTTTGCCAACAACCATGCCTAGCTATTTTTTTTTTTTTTTAAATAACCATGCCTAGCTATTATGAGTTCAAAAGTCTTCTCAATCTTTACTGACAACTTCTATTCTCCCATGCTAGAAAATCTCAATGGTCTTGAGTTCATACAGAAAATTAATGGGTGTGAGATCTCGACCTTTTTTTTTTTACACAATAGGACTTAAATTTGAAACCGTGTAAAGGGATGCAAGTATTTTTTAGATAAATATAAATGATTAATCTACCACATCTTTTAAATTTAAATTTTTTAGACAAATGAAAATTTCACATAATATTAAAATAAAAATTTTGAGTTCAAGTCATAACTTTATGTTTTATCTATTTAATTAAATTTTTTACGTGCTAGACTCATTCATGCATTGATCAGGGCAAATTTGACGGCCTACATGTGAGTAGGAGTGCTAAATAAATATAAATGATAAAAACTACTTATTCTTATCAACTTAAGATTTTTGGACGAATGATGATTTCGAAGTCGTGATTAGGATCACAAGTTATGGTTTCATTGCATTTATAATTTTAGTAATTTTGTTTATTCTATTGCCATTTGAAAATGGCTTTTGAGGTTGGACTCGTATGTTACCCTTTATCTTTAAATCATAGAATGTTGGAATAAGTTTATCTCAATCACCTCCAAAATTAAAACATTTTACAGAAAAAGAAAGTCAATTCTACATTGCCACGGCCCACACTACTATAAACCATGTTCCAAACAGGGTGTACAATACCATATATATACAACTGTCCACTTAAGAACTATAAACAAGGATGCTTGCCGCTATTGTTTAGCACAACACTTAAATTCATAATCCAAGAGACAAACCAATGGCTACAAGTAAACGAACAAAGTGAAAAGCTTACAAGCTAATCAAAGTGCACATATATGAGCAAATAAATTAGGCTCTTGTTTCCTAATCAACGGACTTGAGATCAATAGAGTGATTATGATTGTTGCAAATCATAACATTATATTTGCATATATAGCGTTCCTAAACCTAGAAGTTGAGATCAATAGAGTGAGTTGCCCATAATCCAAACCAGCCAACATATATGAGCAATTTTAACATTATATTATGGAAAAATTTATTCATCATCCCAATTTCCATCATCTTCCTATCATCCCATGATGTGTCATTAAATAATAGGTTCGCAAGTGAAATATAATAAATAATCTCCAATCATCTAACGCCACATCATAAGATGATGAGAAGATGTTAGAAATTAGATGATGAGTAGCATTACTCTTATATTATATATGAAACATATGGCAGCTCTTAATTTAAGTGCAAATACCATATAAAAAAAATTAAAAATGGTATCGAGAAAATGTCTCGGACCACCTCTTGGTGGCCAAGCATTTCCCATATCCAGTAACGACCAAAAATGAGTGGTTGTAGTTGTGGTCGTCGACATGATTAAAAAAAAAAAAAAGAATACAAGCTGGTCATGAGTGTCAGTACGCAATAATTTCTATAAATAAATAAATAAAATAGCCAACTTGTAGGCAACTTCCTTATTTTTAAGAAAGTGTTATTAATCATGCCAATGTCGCGTGTGTCTTCAATTTTTTTTTTTTAAAAAAGGAAAATTAAAAGAAAGATGAGAAACTTGTTGGCAACTTCTTGTCACTCGGCACTGGAAATCAAGCACAAACTTTTCAGTTTCACCTCTCCATTATCCCTCTTATTCTTCTTCCCATCGCTCCCCCTCATTTCTTACTCTTTTCTTATCTCTTCTCTCTTTTTTTCCCCTTGTCCTCCTTTCTTTTTCTCTTTTCCCCTGTTTTCCCTTGTCCTCCTTTCTCTCTTTTCTTTTCTCATTCCCTTTTCCCAGCGTCAAAACTTCTCCGGCCCTCTTTCTTTCTATTTTCAGCTTGTCTTCTATGCCTCTTCCTTCCCTTCTTCCCTTTTTATTTTTCTCTCCTTGCTTAAAAGATACATATGCATTCTGTGATGGCTTTCGCACGTCTTGGATGAAAAAAAAAAAAAACTTGCAATGCAATCTTTTTTGAAGCATATAATTTTAAGTTGAATGTTGGTTTGCTCATTAATGACCTCTATATAATATATATATATATATATATATATATATATATATATATACATATATATATATATGTAGTTTTGTTGGAAGATATCAGTGGAACCTTTTAAAAACATATTTGGACTGTCAAAACTGTTATTTTATCCCCCAATTGTGAACATAACTTAAGAATACATCGTTAAGTCCACTGAGGACTTAAAGAAGAAAAGTAGGGAAAGTGGAAGAGAAAGAGCCACCATGGAAAGCCATTGAAGAAGTCCTCGTCGAAGGAAGTTGCTCATTATTCTTTGGAATTCCAAAGAAAAATAATTGGAATAAAATCACACGCAGCACCTTTTGTAAAGCAAAAAAGCAGATTTCTTGGAAAACAACCAGCAATTCTATGACAAAAAAGCCCATTGCTGTCTGATCAATTTGGTGCCAAAGCAAGTTGGTCCATTGATTTTCATTAGATGATGACTTTGTGTAAAAAAACAGAAGAATTTCCCACAAAGATACAACTTCTTTCGAGCTTCTTGTCACTTGGAACTGGAAATTAAGCACCAACTTTTCAGTTTCACCTCTACATTTTCCCTCATTCTCTTTTCTTATCTCTTTCCTCTCTTTTTTTCCCCTTCTCCTCCTTTCTCTTTCTCTTTTCCCCTGATTTCCATTGCTATCCTTAAAGTGATGATCAATTTGGTCTCAAAGCAAGTTGATACTTTTTGAAAAGGAAAAAAAAAGGTCCATTGATTTCCATTAGATGATGATTTTATTCAAAATGATCAATTAATTGGTCCCACAACAAATGATAAAACTTGTTTAGCACATGAAAATCATTATATGCTGTTCCCACGTCTGGAAATTGATAAAGAAGTAACCAAAGTCTAAAATACCAATACCGTGCTAGTTTATTTAATTAAAAAAGAGCAAAAATATTCATCATCCTATAAAATATGATAATCAATGAGAATTGTGGGTAGCCACACTCTCGATATAATGACTTACTAAACCAACTAATTCCATGCAACTTTATTTAATTACTATATATAATATTCGCTTCTTATAAAGCCAATAATCCATCCCCGATCCGTCATTATTGCCGTGACGAGAACGAACCAAAGACATTGGAGTAGGTAGTACTTGTTAATGGAATGAATTTTCAATGCTCCTACGTCAGAAAAACTGATCAAAAGTCTAAAGTTGATGGTAGAATTTAATTAAAATAATCCTAATGGGTGGAAATTAATTAAAGTTCAAAAGCGTGTACGTAGATGGGTGCATGTTACTTTAGAAATAAACTAATAATTCCATGCAACTTTATTATTTAATTACTATATATATTCTCTTATTAAGCCAATCCATCATTGTCCCTTGGTCCATCAATATTATTGGCGTAGGTGGGGGCCGGAGTGGATTGATGCAATTGAAATGAGTGGGAATTGTATCAAAATAATTATTAGCTAATCCCAAAATTTAGATGAACAAAGGTAATACGCTATATTTATTTTGAGTGCTTAATTAAATATAAAAACACACACACACATATATATATACTATTATACGAGTTCATATATATTTGTTTCGCTGAATTGTTCAATAGATTTATAAAAAATGATATAAACACAAAAAGAAATTCTATTTGCACTTCTGAGTAGAGGATTGCATGTGCAATTTCATTGATGAATGGGGGTAAAAGGAAAAAAAATATTTTAAAAATGATATTATTCTAATTTTAAATTGAAATAAATTTCTAATGGCTAATCTTTAAATTCTAAAAGGAATTTAATTCATTTAATAAATAATAAATAAAATTTAACCTAATTACTGAGTTTAATTAAAACTCCTAATCAATCTCAATAATTTATCGCTCGTGAACTTATCCAATATGGCCCATTAAATATAATTTATGTTCAATAAAAATTATCAATATATTGGAACAGATCGTTATACTTTATCAGGTTTATTTTTCTCTTTAAAAGAACATTTTAAATATATTATTTCCAAATTTAAATGCACATAATATCTATCATGTGCATATAGTAGAAAAAAGTAGACAATTGTAGGTCAGACGTGTTAAAAGAAAAGGCAACTTCCTAATTAAAGTGCCATCTAATTAAGTCTTTATTAGTACCAATCTTCCACATGTTAGATCTTTCTCTCGATTTAAATTTCCTGATAAATCATGTCTCCGAAGTGGGTCAGAAAAAGAAGAGAAACTTCTCGGCAAGTTCTTGGCAACAACCTGCATATGCTAGCCATGCAGCAAGGTTAATAATTAAATGAGAATGGAAAACAGGTTATAATATTGACAAAAGAGATTTCTCAAAAGAAATATAATGCATGGACAACACTATGAAATAAAGTTTTGAGGGTGGGGTCCCAAAATTATTATAAAAGAAAAATGGGAAGAAAAAATTAGTTAATTAAATGATATAAACTAGTGTAATATTTTGTTTTGCTGAATCGTTCAATAGATTTATAAAAAATTATATAAACGCAAAATACACAGAGAGGTCACTTAATTTATATATATATATATATATATATATATATATATATATTTATATATATGAGAGGGAGGCTGTCGATGTTGGATGTTGAATTTATGTAGAAAATAGCACAAAAAAACAGAGAAATTACGGTCAATATGCATTATTTAGATCAATAAAAAGTTAAATGGATTGTAGGTTGTTTTGAACAACATTATTGGCATGCCCAAAAAGATGTTGGAGCAGGTCCATGTACAATGATATACTTTTGTTTTGTAACTTCCAATAATGCTCTTTTAACATTCGTGATTCATTTGGTGCTACTGAAGCAAATTAGTGGACTTAACAATGATAGACTTTTGTGACTTCCAATAATGCTCTTTTAACATGATCGATCAGATCCGAAAGCAAATTAGTAGTCGGGAAAAGGCTGTTGAGGAAATCAATAAATTAATTAAGAAGAATCAAAGGTCAAAAGTTCACACTGGAATTAATTATCAGTATAGTAGTACTTTTTGCTCAAAACCGTGTTTGTGGGGTTAAGTATATAATTTACTTACTAAGCAAATAGTAAAAGACATCATAATTAACAACCTTAAAATTTGAGTTGCAAATACCAAAATATAAATTGCTATTGATCTACAATAATGAGTCAATAACCAAAGGTAATATAATTTAACATGTGGAGGAACAACAAGGAGCTGATATGTTTACGGTTCCCTTTTTCTTGATATTTAGAAAGAGAGAAAAAAAAATTGAAGATAGATAGAGTTAGAACAAATAAATAGATTCTAATAGGTCCATAAAAGATTCAATGGTTTTTTCTCATCATTCTCTCATCATCTCTCAAGTAAAACATAATAAATAGTCTCTAATTATCGAATGTTACATTATAGGATAATGAGAGGATGATGAGAAAATAGATTATGACTAATATTACTCTTAAAAAAAAAACAAAAGAATACAAGCTGATCATGAGTGTCAATACGCAATAATTCCTATAAATAAATAAATAAAATAGCCAACTTGTAGGCAACTTCTTTATTTTTGAGAAAGTGTATTAATCAGGCCAATGTCGCATGCATTGTGTCTTCAATTTTTTTTAAATAAAGGAAAATTAAAAGAAAGATGAGAAACTTGTTGGCAACTTATTTGGAGCTTCTTGTCACTCGCACTGGAAATCAAGCACCAACTTTTCAGTTTCACCTCTCCATTTTCCCTCTTCTTTCTTCCCATCGTTCCCTCTCATTTCTTTCTCTTTTCTTATCTCTTTCCTCTCTCTTTCCCCTTCTCCTCCTTTCTTTCTCTCTTTCTCCCTGTTTTCCATTGCTATCCTTAAAGTGATCAATTTGGTCTCAAAGCAAGTTGATACTTTTTGAAAAGAAAAAAGAAAAAAGAAAATGTTCAAGTTGGTCCATTGATTTCCATTAGATGATGACTTTGTTGTAAAAAGACAGAAGAATATCCCACAAAGATACAACTTGAAATTTTCAAAGTTGTTTAAAATTAATGATCAACTAATTGGTCCCACAGCAATTAATAAAACTTTGTTTACCACATGAAAATCATTCTATGCTGTTCCCACATCTGGATATTGATAAAGAAGTATCCAAAGTCTAAAATTCCCATAAGGTGCAAGTTTATTTAATTGAGAAAGAACAAAAATATATTGAGTACTCAATTCCTATACTCGATACTTGGTTTGATTTCTCCAAAAATAGAAAAGTTTAACACGTGCGTTGTCTCCCTCTATCTTCAAAGATTCTCCGACAAAGTAGCCAAGCCAGACATATTCTCAACACATTTCATGATCTGAACTGACGGTCATGAAATGAGTGGCTGTAGTCGCGGTCGTTGACATGATTGAAAAAACGAAAGAATACAAGCTGGTCATGAGTGTCAGTACGCAATAATTCATATAGCAAGGTTAATAATTAAATGAGAATGGAAAACAGGTTTGAATATTGACAAAAGAGGTTTCTCCAAAGGAATCAGATGCATGGACAACACTAGGAAATAAAGTTTGGAGGGTGGGGTCCCAAAATTATTATAAAAGATCAAAAATGGGAAGAAAAAATTAGTTAATTCAATGATATAAACTAGTGTAGTTTATAGTGGCTCGTAACTTGGCTCTTTTGCTTGATGTAGTGGCTGCTCGCCTAGCTGGGACTCTTTCACTGAGCTTCCGCATCCTTTGAAGGGACTGATTCGCATGGATAAGTTAGACTTTCCATATATTAGACTTTCTGGTTAGGCTGTATACGTTCTATCCTACTCCTCCGTTGTTGATGGTTTCTTGTCTTACTCTGTTTTGTTAGCCATGTATACCTTCTGTTTGCTTGTATAGTCATGGTCTGTAACTGGGCTCTTTTGCTTGATGTACTCTCGGTTTCCTCCACCTAAAAGTGAGGTTTTAATTTATAGTGAAGGACCCCGTCAGGGGATTTGAAAGAAAAAAAAAAAAACTAGTGTAGTTTAGGTTAAGTTTTGCACCCAACGTCGTTCAATATATGAGAGGGAGGCTGTCGATGTTGGATGTTGAATTTATGTAGAAAATAGCACAAAAGAACAGAGAAATTACGATTAATATGCATTATTTAGATCAATAAAAAGTTAAATGGATTGTAGGTTCTTTCAAACAATATTATTGGCATGCCCGGCTGAAAAGATGTTGGAGCAGGTCCACGTACAATGATATATTTTTGTTTTGTGACTTCCAATAATGCTCTTTCAACGTTCGTGATCCATTCGGTGCAGCCGAAAGCAAATTAGTGAACTTTACAATGATAGACTTTTGTGACTTCCAATAATGCTCTTTTAACGTGATCGATTCGATCCGAAAGCAAATTAGTGGTTAGAAAAAGGCTGTCGAGGAAATAAATAAATTAATTAAAAGGAAATCAATAGTAGGTCCATAAAAGATTAAATGGCTAATTTTTCTTAATTATCAACCCAATAAAATTTTGTAATCCACCAAAAAGACTTGTCTAAAATGGCACATTAAACTTAAATTAGGCATAACAAAATCATTTATATTTTATCCTTAGCTGTCTCTGTGTCTCCGTTTAAGGGAAGTAGACATGAGACTGATCAACCCCAGGACTATGAGCATATAAATTAGGCTCTTGTTTCTTAATTAAAGGACTTGAGAAGATTTATATCACCTCGATAAGATGATTATAATTGTTGCAAATCATAACATTATATTTGCATATATAGCGTTCCTAAACCCAAAATTAGTTGAGATAAATAGAGTGAGTTGTCCATATATGAGCAATTTTAACATTTTATATGAAACATATGACAGCTCTTAATTTCAGTGCAAATACCAAATAAAAAAATTAAAAATAGTATCAAGAAAATGTCTCGGGATCACCTCTCGGTGGCCAAGCATTTCCCATATCCAATACCGACAAAAAATGACTGGTTGTAGTCGCGGTCATCGACATGATTAAAAAAAACGAAAGAATACAAGCTGATCATGAGTGTCAAGTATGCAATAATTCCTATAAATAAATAAATAAAATAGCCAACTTGTAGGCAACTTCCTTATTTTGAAGAAAGCGTATTAATCAAGCCAATGTCCCGTGTGTTGTGTTGTGTCTTCAATTTAGGAAAAAAGGAAAAAGAAGGAAAATTTAAAGAAAGATGAGAAGCTGAGAAAAAGAAAGAAAGAAAGATGAGAAACTTGTTGGCAACTTCTTTCAAGCTTCTTGTCACTCGGAACTGGAAATTAAGCACCAACTTTTCAATTTCACCTCTCCATTTTCCCTCATTCTCTTATCTTATCTCTTTCCTCTCTTTTTTTCCCCTTCTCCTCCTTTCTTTTTCTCTTTTCCCCTGTTTTCCATTGCTATCCTTAAAGTGATCAATTTGGTCTCAAAGCAAGTTGATACAAAAAGAAAAGAAAAGAAAAGAAAAGATGTTCAAGTTGGTCCATTGATTTCTATTAGATGATGACTTCGTTGTAAAAAGATAGAAGAATATCCCACAAAGATATAACTTTAAATTTTCAAAGCTGTTTAAAATGATCAATTAATTGGTCCCACAGCAATTGGCTATACTCTGTTTTACTGTTTTAGTCTGGAAATTGATAAAGAAGTATCCAAAGTCTAAATTTAATTAAAAAAGAACGAAAATATTATGAGTACTCAATTCCTATACTCGATACCTGGTTTGATTTCTCCAAAAATAGAAAAGAATCCTCCTCATCCTATGTTGAAATCTAAGAATCTCTTTCCTTTCCAATACCATTGTGGTTATTTTTTTCCAAAGAACATGACTAACCACACATATGGCGATTCCTCTAATCTCATTCGAACACAGCTAGCATCCCATTAATTTCAAATGAATTACTTTTTGAGGTCTCTTTGCAATGGCTAAACCAGTCTGAAACCCTATTTCCAGAAAATATAATGCCACCTAAAGTAACCAACAAACCAAATCATATATATGCATAAAAGAGAGATATAATAAAGAGACAGAAACATCCCATTAATTTAAAATGCCCTATAAACCTTGAAACTCAATGGTGTTCAATGTGGAAGTTGCAGCCTTTTGAATTTCCAAATCACACAAATTCTACTACGAACTTCCAACATCAACATCATTTATCATTGGTGATGAATTTGTGCCAAGAATGGAACAACTAACAAGACCCTGATAGCAGAGCAATATTTACCTAAAAACTAGTACAGTTCAACCTTTGGAACAAAAGGCAAAAGTACAGTACCAACTTTATTCATCCAATACATTCATTGCTCTGATTCAATCTCCTCATGCACATCCGTCTCCCCATCCACAGTTCGGTTGCCGATAAAGTTCAACCTATGGAACCAAACCAATCTCGATTCCTGGCCAAAGCTTTCAACTGTCCCCAATCATACACATAATCAAGAATTAGAAGAACTCTGTTACAACGAAGTTTATTCTTTATCACATTGATTCCTCTGTCGACATCCATGGCCAATATATCAGAAAGAAGAGTCTCTTGCAGTTGGACCATACCATACTCGCTCTTCAAAGTTTCTCTAACGTTTTTCAAGAAACAGCTACGTTCAAATTTATAAGAAATTATGTTATGTACCGCTTTCGTAATAGTTGTCTTTCTATGGCCCCTGTTTTGCCATTTGCTGTGGCCAAACAGAGGCATTTGCAGCAGTAGTGTTTGCAAGTAATTCATACTAATATTTTAATTGTATTTTCAGCTCTACGTGTGTGGATAATTTGGCTTAATGAGTGATGTGTGATTTGTTGCTTGAGATATAACTAGATTGCTTGAAAGGCATGGTATTCTCTATCACCATATACGTACAACCTGGAATTGGTTCAGAATACTCAAGTTTTAGTTCTTGCTTGTTATATGCAGGTAAATCAATTTTTGTGGTTCTGGATTTTCACTGTGTTATTTTTATTTTCCATTTTCTGATTTGAAGGGTATGATTTACCCTGTCCAATTTTTCAGTCTCCGAGTCAGTGGAAAATTGACGTAATCATATTTTCTTCTACTTGTTTCTTTACTGGTGTTCATTTTATCAATATGAAGACCGGAAATAGAAATGCTCATAGAGACATGTAAGTGAATGATCATTTCAATAGTTGATATTTACGTATTAGGATTATCTTTGCAGATACTTTTTGGCAATTTCTTGAAGAGTTCTGGAGATGATATAATAAAACATTCACCGCGGCCTTTTGGCATCATTCAAAGGTTCGATGATTGCCTTATGACCGAAGATCTTGATGCAGGGCCTGTTATGGAACAGATGGTGATTGCAAGATTGTTAACAGCCATTTTACCTCCATTCTTGACTATCTCCTAAAGCTTAAAGTGGTGATTATATGCTTAAAGATAATAATGATTATGACTAAATCTTCTCCATTATTAACTGAGTAATAAGTATTGCTAGCCTTGCATCAGGTTATCTTCTCTCAGTACCATTTTGTACGCCAACCTTATAGTTGAAAATATATTATGGCCATATAACATGTTGCACACGCAGTACCTGAAGTCATAACTAGACTGACCACATAGAACAGTGTACGTTGTATTAATTTTATTTTATTTTTGTTTTGCAAAAGGAACATTATTATATATGGACCACTAATCTAGAATACTTTTTGAAGAATATGACTGAGAAGATACGTCTACTGCTATCTCTTTCCTGTCTTCTACCCTAAAAAACATATATCAGTAGATATGATTGAATGCTCCTACGGATAGAAAAATCCGGGTACACCTAGTCTGGATACTGGGTTTTAAACTCAGAACCCAGGTTTACAATCCAGTACCTGATTTTTTTCTTTTTTTTGTCAGTTTCAATGTTTCTTTTTCACTAATTGGAATTCTTGGAAATTAAAGATCAATCCTAATGCTAATAGATGATGATCATTTGATTGATGAATATTCAAAATGCATATAAACAATGTTATAAGTGGTTTTCATATAAATAATATAATATTATTTTATAAGCAATTTTATTTTAAACTTTGTGAAGAATTCGAGATTTTGAGGGTTATCCTGTTTGTAATTTGGTGTTCAGATTTGTTCTTTATATGAGTACATTATACAATGCTAAAAAAAAAAAAAAAATTGAAATGCACAATCTTTTATTTTAATTTTTCTGAACTTGGTGCTCTATACTCTTCAATTGATCAGAACATCTTAAATATGAATTTTCTTGTACCATTATTATGTCATTTCTGATACCTGATTTACACAATTGCAAAGGCATTGCAATTTATACATGACGGAGGAATTGCTCACCTAGATGTCAAATCTGATAATATTTATGTAAAGAACTTGACAATTTTGGATGTGCAACTCTAAGTAATAAGAGCCTGCCAATTGAATGGCGATTTTCTATGTTGGGCCCATTTATGTAAAGAATGGTGTTTAATAAGGTGGTGATCACAATTTGTCATTGAAGAGCTTTCATCTTAACTTTTGTCATCAATTCAGCCTTCCCAACTTAATTTTTAGGAATCTTCTTCAAGGTTTCATACATGTATAAGTTATGTGATGATAATTCTTGTGAGCTCATATTAATTAATTCCTTACTAGCTGGACTGCACTCATTACAAATTAAGCATCATATAAATGAGAAATAAAGTTTTGTCGAACATCTTTATATACCTTAAACTCAAGAACACATCATAAGCCCATTTAGGGGCACTGAAAGAAAAAAGAGGTAGAGAAAAGAGGGAAAAGATGGTTGCAAGGGCCATGGAAGAAGTTACAGTGTATGAAATTAAGGCTGATGATCAGTAGCGACTACAAGAAAGTATGCCTTTTGGGGCCAAATTATATATATCCAACCAAACATATATACAATCCTCACACAGCATCTTTTGAAAAGCATAACAGTAGATGTCTTGGAATACATCACACACAGAAACATTTATAATGCAAAAAATGCATAAGGTTTTTGCAGCCTTTTATGTAGACATCCTGAAGGCCAGTGAGATACCCAATGGATGGAGGCAATTCTTTATAGGAGCTTGGTCGAATTTAATGAATCTTAAGCATTCCATCTTAAGCATTCAATCTCAGGAATACTTTCAAGGCTTGAACAATCTTCAAGGACCAGAGATTCTAGAGATCTCATCCTGAGGCTTCTTGGAAAACTTTTAAGTCCAGAGCATCGAAGAATGATAAAGAGGTCGGATAATCATGGGACCCAACAGAATCATGAACCTCAATTAAACTTTCACAATAACGACGATACAATTCCTCTAAATTTGGGATCCTTGAGATATCAGGAATTTTTGTTAGGAATTTACAATCAGAAAAGCTCATAAACTTCAGGTTCTGAAACTTCTGCAGATTAGGCAAAAAAAGAAAGAAAGAGAAATTAGATTCAAAGAATTACAAAACTAAATTGAAAAGAAAAATATTGAGAACATAGTTTTATCTTGATTCCCTCCCCCAATTCTGGAAAATCTATCCATATCCCTTCAATTTTGTTTGTTACCTGGTCCAACAACATATACAACATGTATTAGCAAACTCACATCTAGACTGCTAATATTTTCCAAATTGAGTAATTTTTTATAATATTTGAGTTTCCAGAAGATATTAATCACATTCAAAATATTAAAAATTAATTTCTCTTCAAAATCTGCATATCATTGAAAGCTGTTCATAAATGAAACGGAAGATGCTCATAAATAAGAATAAAATTAGTCTTTTTTTCTTCGTTTAGGCCCCGTTTGGATACAGAAACACTATCAACTCATCTCATCTCAAAACAAAAATATATCAATAAATTTCAACAAAACAACCAATATATCACTAAGAAAGAGACGAATGAGCAAGATAGATACCTCATTGGAATTTTGTGCCAGCTTAGTCCATCGTTGGTCTCGTGGTGGACTTTTAAAGAAGTGCAGTATTTTTAATACATCTGGAAATCTTTCCAATGACATGCATCCAGTTATATCTACGACTTCTATTTTTGTTGGCAGTGCAGGAATTTCTTGAAGTTTCTTGCAATTCATTAACCAAAGGGTCCTCAACTCATCAAACTTGTTCAAGCTTTCAGGAAGCCTAATAACATCACTCCCTGATAGATTTAAACGCTGCAGAGTAAAGTAGCGATTGAAGCTAATCAGGATATCTGGGTCTGGCAGGTGACAATTTTCAAGATCCAAACATTCCAGCTCGGGAAGATCTATTGAGCAACAATTATCCTTCAAGATATTTGGAATAAAAACGAGTTCTGAACAGCCAGCGAGATGAAGAGCCTTCAGATGTCGAAATTGAAGAATTCCAGTCGGGAGATGCACAAGATTTTTGCAGCCACTTAGATCTAATACATCAAGCCCAGAGAGGTGCCCAATGGATAAAGGCAATTCTTTTATATCGGTGTATGCTAAACTAAGGTTCCTTAAACATTCCCTTTCAAACTCGTTGGAAAGATAACTAGGAGCCTCAGAGAAGAGTGCATTATGATTAATGAAATATCTCAGGTTTTTCATCTTCAGGAATGCCTCGGAACTCGAGCATATCAAGTCTTCTTTAGGTAAATGTATCAGCATGCCTTCAATTCGGTTTGTTCCCTGCATGGTGAGACAATACAGTATAGCATTAAATCCTCTATATAATAGTTCGGTAACTGCTAGAATTATAATATATACTTCAATGGACAGCCAGTATATATATGCGCTTACAAATGCATTTCTTCATGATTACCATTTACTTGAAAATAATTATAAGAAAAATCTACATTTTTCTATTGGTTTCACTGCAACATAAATGAGTTTTGTGGACAAAGTTTTTGGAAATCATTAAGTTTTTGGAAATGAGTTTTCCCTGCATGGTGAGACAATACAGTAAAGCATTAAGTTTTTTTGTTTTGGTATCAAAATTAAATATTGCTTGAAAATCAAAGGAACAGGGGCGATTACTTACTTTCATTCTTGTATACCACTTTGGCTCTGCAACTTTTATAAAACTCCACGCTCGGACTAAGACGATTATAGAAATAAAATTGAACTCGCAAATTGTCCAAAACCTTTAGTTCAAAAGATTGTAAATTGGAGTACCCCACCCATACAACATATCCAGGCGTATTTCCCGCTTTGTACCATTCCTGAGTAATCAATTGTACCCTTTTTTCAGTAAAGCATACATGATTTGAGTTGTTACTGGTTATCATAGCACTACACGTACCGGTACTCCATCTTGAAGCATCTTTGAAAAACATTACGAGATATAATACAATTCCGCTTATCTCCTCCAAATAGTGTGGCCCCTCAATATCTATTACCCACTCTTCTTCTCCCCTCCGCCTGCCATCATCTTTTAAAAACTCATGAACATAACTCAACCACTCTGGAATCTGATTTTCTGGAAACAAAGTAGCATCATATTCATAGACTCCCTGTTAAACGTTAAATATCATCATCAATTTAATTTAAGCAATACATGCATACTATTAAAAATGAGATCACACATACATACCAGCTTCCACAATAATGGATTTTGCACTTTATCATTCCATATATTCTCATGCATCTTGTCGCAACCGGACAACTCAATTAGTCCAAGCGAACTGATGTGGCTTCCATTGAATTCCAATATTTTTGATACTTCCGGAAATCTCTCTAATGACTTGCAGCCACTAACATCTACGTAACTTATATTTGGTGGAAGCTCTATTATTTCTTCAAGTTTCTCACAATTCCGCAAGGAAAGATTAACTAGGGTAACGAATTCTTTGATGCTCGTGGGAAGGCTAACAATTCCAGTCCCCGATAGATCTAAATCAACCAAACTGGTGGAGGAGTTAAACATGGTAAATAAACTAGATATTGGAAAGAAATTTGATTCTGAATGGGAACAACTAATTTGAAGATTCGATTCTTGTAATGCAGTGCTCCCATTGCTTAAATTCGTTGGAGGCGCCAATTCATGGACTGGTTCTTCACGTAATGATATCTCTTCCATTTTTGTAGACTCAATAACCAGAAGGGATAGCCCATCATTCCCCATCTTCGTTACAATATTTGGACAACCATCAATTTGGAGTTGCCTTAAATGTTGCAACTGAATGCAAGCAATTGGGAGACGCAAAAGGTTTTCGCAATACGATAGATATAAACGCTCAAGTCCAACGAGGTTCCCGATGGATAAAGGCAGTTCTTCTATTGCGGTGCCAACTAGATTTAAAGATTTTATAGATTCCATTTTACACTCGATTTCAGGAAGATAACGAAGGCTTGAGCAATAATCAAGATTAAGATTGCATAAAGATCTCGAATTGAGGCTTCTTGGAAAGATTCGGAGTTTAGAGCATCCTAGAAAATTCAAATTAGAAAGATTTTTCAAAGATCCAATGGAATCATGCACCTCAACTAATCTTGTACAACGTCGGACGGTCAATTCCTTCAAATTACGGGTGCTTGAAAGATCCGGAATCTTTTTTAAGAAGGCACACTCATAGAAAGTCATAGTCATCAAATTCTGTAAAAGAAAATGAAGAAAAGTTAAATGAAGTGTACTACATAGTTCAAAGGATAAAAAAAAGTCGTTGATGATGATTATAATTGTGTACGTACCTTGGGTTTGAATCCATCCCCCAACTCCTTGACTAGGCTATCACGCATGTTAAAGACAATGAGTTCCTTTCCTTGGAAATTACTTGGCAAAGACTCTCCAGGATATTGAGACCAATCAAGTACTCTTAACTCCTTGGAAAGATAATTGGGTGCACAAGAAAAACGTGCATTATGATTTATAAAGATTCTAAGTCTTTTCATATGTCCAAATGCTTCTGGATGCAAGATTATCTCCTCATCGCCTTCACCTTCAGGTAAATCTACTAGCATGCCTTCAATTTTGTTTGGCCCCTGATATAAGTGCATGAAGTTGCTTAAGATATTTTACGAAAAATAATACTCTGTACTTATGAATTAATATTACTCTGCTAAAATCTCCAATACTAAATAGACAACATGCTAAAATATAAAAGATTGTCTTTTTACCAATAAAACAAATGCTAGCCTGAGGAGACAGTAGACATAAAATCAGAAAATATAGAAGCCTCATGAAACCACAGTCTACTAGTACATTTGCTAGGTTGTTTGGGTGATTCTAGTCGAACAATTTCAAAATATCAAAAATTAATGTTTCTTCAAAATTTGCATATCATTGACAACTGTTCATAAATGAAAATGGAAGATGCTCATAAAAGAGAGTAAAATTAATCTTTTTTTCTTCATTTATTCTCTTACCGTATTTTCTTCTAGTACAGAACGAACATCTTCATGAAACCACAACCTACTACGTTTGCCAGGTTCTTTAGGTGATTCTTGTTGAACAATTTCTCTACCCATTTCTTGTAACAAGTCATGCATCCACAATTTTCCACTCCGAACACTTATGAGACACTTATCCTTAAGCCTTTGAATACCATCATCTGGAAAGAAATGACAAGTACTATCTAATACTTTGATGACATAATCTACATCTTTTGTTTTGAAGAAACAAGCAACATCAAGGAAAATATCCTTCTCATTATTGTCCAATCCATCATAACTTGTTCTAAGTATCATTTGAATATCTTTGTTAGGAATTCTCTTGATCTTATCCAATGCACTTTTCCATTGATGTATGCTTCTACCTTTTAGATCTGAACCTAGAACCGTTAAAGCTAGTGGAAGACCTTGAGCATATTTTGTTACTTGTTTAGATAGGTTCATATAATCCTTCAATGGTTCTTTTTCCTCGAAAGCATGCAAGCTAAAGAGTTGAAGAGCTTCATTGTCATCCAAAATCATCATCTCGTGCTTTGAATCAACTTTAGACTTATCGAGTAAACTTTGATCTCTTGTCGTTATAATGATTCTACTTCCTGAGCCAAACCAATCACGATCTCTAGCTAACGTTTCTATTTGGACCAAGTTATCCACATCATCAAGAATTAGTAGAACTCTTTTAGAGGAAAGTCTATGCCTTATCACATTGATGCCCCTGTCAATATCACGAACATCCAAGCATGTTCCTAAAATATCGTAAAGAAGGGTATTTTGCAGCTTAATTAGACCTCCTACTTGTTTTGAAGTTTCTCTAACGTCTTTCAAGAAACAACTTCCTTCAAATTGAGAAGAAATCTGGTTGTAGATATCTTTTGAAATAGTTGTCTTCCCAATTCCACCGGTCCCAAATATCCTACAATTCGTATAATATCATTCTTTCCAATACTTAAATGCTGATAAATATGTCGTATACGAGACTCTATCCCAATTGGATACTTGGCAACACTTAGAGGTGTTTGATTTACCATTTTTAAGTCCACCCATTGAATGATTTCTTGGATAAATTCTGACTCTTTCCTATCAATATTAAAGAGAAGACAAATCAAAATAGTTAGAGTACTTTTCACAATCGATGACATATGAATATAATTAAGATAAAATATATAGTGCTTTTCATTTTTTTTCTTTCCATAACAAAGTAACAGCTGTAGATTACGATGTACAAGGGTAGTCTTGCTCCTTCCTTAATCTGAACATTGTTTCATAACAAACTTAATCCGAAGCTTATAATTTAAGAGAATTTGTGAGTCTTTATATCTAGAAACAAAGTGAAACTAAACGTTATGTGAAACTAATGTAGTAGTGGTAGTAGATATTTAATCCCAGAATCACAAAGGACCTCTAAAATTTGACTCCATTTTGCATATAATTATTCAATGCAAATAATAATCATAAATATCAAATTGTTTTCATTTTGTATGGTATTTTGTCTTCACCAATTAGATCCTGGAATATTTGTCTCAATTATCCTCATAAATTTCTCAAATATAGCATGCGCATTTACATGAGAAAGTACATATAGGCAAAGCTTACCGGAAGTCCGCTAATGGGAAACCAGACAAATCGGCTACTCTTTTCAAAGCTACCTTCCATTTCAGCATCTTTGCGTTATCCTTGAGCTTATCTCCAAGTTTATTAAAGGATTCTCCAAAAGTCCCTTTTTGATGCTGTACTTCTGATGGATCTACGTGGTAAAAAATTGGTAGAACAATTTGTTTCATTGTTTCCTTACAATCAAGAATCTTCAATAGCTCATTTAAGCACCATCTAGATTCTGCATAATTTTTAGAGAATACAATAATAGAAATCATTGACCCTTCAATAGCTTTGAAAAGTGCCTGTGAAATATTCTTCCCTCTTTGAAGCTGATTGTTGTCTATGTAAGTATTGATTCCCCTTTGATCCAAAGCTTGGTATAGATGGGAAATAAAGTTATGGCGAACATCTTCACCTCTAAAGCTCAAGAATACATCATGATTCCATGAATGGAAGGAAGGAGATGAAGAGGATGAAGAAGAGGAAGAAGCTGCTCCTGATTGAAAGGCCATAGGAGAAGAAGTCATGCTCTCAGTATGTATGCGCGACTACAATTTAGCAAGAGGTCCAATTATAGAGTTGCAATACTTATCGCAAATAAATAATTGTAGAGAAAGGAGAAACTTCTCAGCAACTACTTCCTGGCAACAATGTCGACCATGCATGCGACGACTGCAGAACTTTCAACGTTCAAAGTTGTATAAAATGATCAATTTGGTCCCACAGAACTTTCAACGTCTGGAACTTTCAACGCTTTCGTAGTAGTTATCTTTCCAATTCCACCAACTCCAAAGATCCCTACCATATGTATAATCCTTTACACTACTCAATGCTTAAAAGGGAATAAGTTTGTCTCAATCACCTCCAAAATTAAAACATTTTACAGGTAAAAAAAAGAAGTCAATTCTACAGCTGTCCACTTAAGAACTATAAACAAGGATGCTTGCCATTTCCCTCACTCTCTTTTCTTATCTCTTTCCTCTCTTTTTTTCCCCTTCTCCTCCTTTCTTTTTCTCTTTCCCCCTGTTTTCCATTGCTATCCTGAAAGTGATCAATTTGGTCTCAAAACAAGTTGATAGTTTTTGAAAAGAAAAAAAAGATGTTCAAGTTGGTCCATCGATTTCCATTAGTTGTTGTAAAAAGTTGTTTAAAATGATCAATTAATTGGTCCCACAGATGCTTGTTGAAAAAGATGATCATGAAAATCATTCTACGCTATTCCCACGTCTGGAAATTGGGAAAGAAGTATCCAAAGTCTAAAATTCCCATATGGTGCAAGTTTATTTAATTAAAAAAGAACAAAATATTCTGAGTACTCAATTCCTATACTCGATACCTGGTTTGATTTCTCCAAAAATAGAAAAGAATCCTCATAATCTTATGTATCCACCCAAATGTTGAAATCCAAGAATCTCTTTCCTTTCCATTACCAGTGTGGTTATTTTTTACAAAGAACATGACCAATTAACCACACATATGGTGATTCCTCTAATCTCATTCGAACACAGCTAGCAAATATAATGCCACCTAAAGTAACCAATAAACCAAATCATACATATGCATAAAAGAGAGATATAATAAAGAGACAGAAACATCCCATTAATTTAAAATGCCCTATAAACCTTGAAACTCAATGGTGTTCAAAGTGGAAGTTGCAGCCTTTTGAATTTCCAAATCACACAAATTCTACTTCGAACTTCCAACATCAACATCATTTATCATTGGTGATGAATTTGTGCGTAGAATGGAACAAGACCCAGATAGCAGAGAAATATTTACCTAAAAACTTGTACAATTCAACCTTTGGAGCAAAAGGCAAAAGCACGGTCCCAACTTTATTCATCCAATACATTCATTGCTCTGATTCAATCTCCTCATGCTCATCCGTCTCCCCATCCGCAGTTTGGTTGCTGATAAAGTTCAAACTTTGGAACCAAACCAATCACGATTTCTAGCCAAAGCTTTCAACTGTCCCCAATCATCCACATAATCAAGAATTAGAAGAACTCTGTTACAACGAAGTTTATTCTTTATCACATTGATTCCTTTGTCGACATGCATGGCCAATATATCAGAAAAAGAGTCTCTTGCAGTTGGACCATACCTACTGGCTCTTCGAAGTTTCTCTAACGTTTTTCAAGAAACAACTACCTTCAAATTTAGAAGAAATTATGTTTACCGCTTTCGTAATAGTTGTCTTTCGGTGGCCCCTGTTTTGCTTTATCTCTCTGTTCCTATCAATTTATTTTATTGTCATAAGGGGATGGGGGTAATTCTTGTATTAAATATGCGCATGCATGAGCTTCTTTATTATATCATGTAATTTTTTTTATATTTTATGTGACCTGTGATGCTCATATACTTGCTTTCAATTAGTCTTTATTATTATTAATAGCCATATCTCAAACATTTTAAAGTTTCGACTGGTGTGCAATTAAAGGCTCATCATGTCTGATCCAGCTGTCAGCATTCTCTCAGTTGGTTCTAGAACCTGTATGCATGTTAGAATAGTATCATACAAATTGTGAATTATTTTTAAATTTGAAAGTTGGTTGGGGATTTAGCAATAATAGCTCTCTTGTGTGGGTGTAAAAACTGGATGAGACATGGTACAACTTTGAACCAAACATTACGGTTAATACTTGTGCTAGGCTATCCAGATTGAGTTTGCTTAAAATAGAATTGTGCAAGGGATGATGTGCAAAAGTGCCTATTGGTCGGTGGAAGTGGAAGTAGGAACTCGGTACTTATGATTTATTTATATATTCAAAGTTTTGTGTTATGTAAATTATGGCGGGTGCGTTCATACTAGCACTAATGATTTTAGTTAAGCATGCTTGGGTGAGTGTAGTACTTGGATGGGAGACGTTGTGGGAAGACCCCTTGTGTTGCCAAAAGCTTGCGGCAATTGCTCAGTTTCTACAACTGAAGTTTTTAGAAAAAAGTCATTAGCTGCCAATGATTTTAGCACAAAAAAGAATTTTCCAACCAGTAGATAGTGCAACATATGAGTAATTGCGGCAACCTCATCCTTAGGAAAATATCACTTCCGGAAAAATACTGTTATAGATAAAACTGTTTTCTCGACCAAAATATAGGGATTTACTAGTGGTATTTCCGACCGTATGGAAGACTATTTGGAATGAACTCGATGGTCAGAAAAAGCTGATTAATTGTGACCACTAGATGAATAGCTGGAAAAAGAGGTGATTCGGACAAAAATTAAGGGGCGAGCCAATGACAAGCAGAAATGGCCACAATTGGCCTATTGCGACAATTTTGCACTTTTTCCGACCAAGACTAATGCAAAAAAAAAAACTCATAAACTTGAGATATCTGGATAAATTGATCAAAAGTCTTAAGTCGATACTAGAATTTAATTAAAATAATCCAAATCGGTGGAAATTAATTAAAGTTCAAACCCGTGTAGATGGGTGCATTTTACTATGGAAATAAACTAATTCCATGCAACTTTATTATTTAATTACTATATTCTCTTATTAAGCCAATCCATCATTGTCCCTTGATCCATCAATATTATTGGATTGATGCAATTGAAATGAGTGGGTATTGTGTCAAATCCATTTGAAAGTTTGATATTTAATTATTTCCTTTTTATATCTAATTCGTACTATTAATTGAATTAATTATAAGAGTACAAGAATAATAACGGTCCTTGCACCAGATCCATACTTTAAAATAATTATTAGCTAATCCCAAAATTTAGATGAACACTAGAGATAATACGCTATGTTTATTTTGAGTGCTTAATTAAATATAAAAAAACACACACACACCCACATATATATATATATATATATATATACAAACTATTATACGAGTTCATTTATGTTAGGGGTAAATATTCTAGACCCATGATCCCATCACTAAGCCCAAATCATCATCAGAATGCTAAGGGAGAGAATATAAAAGGGAGAAGGCTAGGAAAAGATAATAGAAGGACAGAGGAAGAAGAGACAAGGAAAAACAAGAGTTAGAGGGAAAAGAAGGAGATGACGGAAAAGAGAAAAAAAAAAGGAAAAAGTGGGAGAAAGCAAGTCAAACACACAAGGTAGGTGAAGTGATATAAAGCTGAATTCCTCACCAACCACTAATAGGGGCTTAGTAAAAAGGGCACTTCTAAACGACCAAAGAGGAGGACGAAAACACAAAGAGGTCATCTCTAACCTAAGAATAAGAGTTTGAATGAGAATGGAAAACAGGTTTGAATATTGACAAAAGAGGTTTCTCAAAAGAAATAAAAATTAATGCATGGACAAACATGACTAGGAAATAAAGTTTGGAGGGTGTGGTCCCAAAATTATTATAAAAAAAATTAGTTAATTAAATGATATAAACTAGTGTAGTTTAGGTTAAGTTTTGCACCCAACGTTCAATATATATATATAAATATATTTTTTTTATATATATTTATAAATATATATTTGTTTTGCTGAATTGTTCAATAGATTTATAAAAAATGATATAAACACAAAGAGAAATTCTATTCGCAATCCTGAGTGGGTTACTAGATATGCAATCTAATTGTTGAATATGGGTAAAAGGGAAAAAACATCATTTTAAAAATGATATTATAGTAATTTTAAGTGAAATAAATTTCTAATGGCCAATCTTTAAATTCTAAAAGGAATTTAACTCATTTAATAAATAATAAATAAAATTTAACCTAATTATTGAGTCTAATTAAAACTTCTAATCAATTTCAATAATTTATCGCTCGCGGACTTATCCAATATGGGCTATTAAATATAATTTAGATCCAATAAAAATTATCAATATATTGAAACGGATCGTTATACTTTATCAGGTTTATTTTTCTCTTTAAAAGAACATTTTAAATATATTATTTCCAAATTTAAATGCACATAATATCTATCATGTGCATATAGTAGAAAAAAGTAGACAATTGTAGGTCAGACGTGTTAACAAAAAAGGCAACTTCTTGCTCATCTAATTAGGTCTTTGTCAGTACCAATCTCTTCCACATGTTAGATCTTTCTCTCAATTTAAATTTCCCGATAAATCATGTCTCCGAAGTGGGTCAGAAAAAGAAGAGAAACTTCTCAGCAAGTTCATGGCAACAACCTGCATATGCTAGCCATGCAGCAAGGTTAATAATTAAATGAGAATGGAAAACAGGTTCTAATATTGACAAAAGAGGTTTCTCAAAAGAAATAAGATGCATGGACAACACTAGGAAATAAAGTTTGGAGGGTAAGTTATTATAAAAGACCAAAATTAGTTAATTAAATGATATAAACTAGTGTACGTAATATTTTGTTTTCCTGAATCCTTCAATAGATTTATAAAAAATTATATAAACGCAAAAACCGTATGTTGGATGGTCAAAATTAAATGTGGATGGGTGTAGTAAGGGGAACCCAGGAGAATCGGGAGCAGGTGGTGTATTGAGAAATGAGGTAGGCAGTTTGCAACTTGCTTTTGTTTCGAATCTTGGGAATGGTACAAATAACAAGGCAGAACTGATGGCTTTATTGTTTGGGCTCCGAAAGTGCAAGGAGTTGGGTTATTATAATGTAATTGTTGAGATGGATTCACTCCTTGTGATAAACTGGCTGAGGGAACGGAGATGTAGTTTATGGTATATGGAGGATTTTTGGGAGGAAATAATGTGTCTTATGCAGGGTGCTAACATTCGGTTTCAGCATGTTTTCAGAGAGGTAAATGTTGCAGTATATTGCTTGGCTCGCTTAGGAGGAAATGAGAGCAATTTTGACTGGTTTTCGGCTGAAAATATCCCTGTCCAGCTTAAAGGTATTCTTAGAACAGACAAACTTGGATTGTCTTACTTAAGAAAGATATGATTGTTAGTCTGAAGTGGTCTGGCTTTATCTATACATAGTTTATTTAGTCGGTGGAAACATTGTTCTGCCAAGCTGGTTTGATATAGGCATGTTTAGATTGGGTTTGAGAATTGGATTGATTGGTTTTAATAAGTAGGCTGTTATTGTAACCACGATTTTCCTCCACTACAAGTGAGGACTCATTTAATAAAGTGCAGGACGTGGTCCTATTTAAAAAAAAAAAAAAGTCATGGAAATCCAGTGAGAGAGCAGGTCATGGAAAAGAGGTATTGTGAATACAATGGGAGCATTTATTCCTGCTGGGGCCTGAGTGGATTGATGCAGCTTACCTGGTTGAAATGTGTAGGGAATATTGTGTCCAATCCAATTGACACAATTATAAGTTATTTCCATTTTATTAATTGCTGCTTAATCACAATTCTCATTCACTAAATTTATACATAAAATTAATTATTAAGTAATCTTAAAATTTATTTTGAATGCATAATTATGGCAAATAAATAATTATAGAGATAAAGTGGGTCAGAGAAAGTAGAAACTTCTCGGCAACAACGTCGACATGCATGCCTGCAGCTAATTAATCAGCATACGACTGCAGAACTTTCAACCTTCAAAGTTGTATAAAATCATCAATTTGATTTTGGTCCCACAGCAATCGACTTTACTCTGTTTTAGCACAGATGTTGTTCCCACGTTGGGAAATTGATAAAGAGTACCCCAAATAGGCAGTGTAAATTCGGTATCGGCTATTATAAATTTTTTAAAAAACATATTTCTTAAACACTTTTAATTATTTTTAAAAATAAAAAGAATCAGAAAATTATTAAAAAATACTTTCTTAATTATTAACTAAAAAATTAATTAGAATAATCTTAATGGGTGTGAGATCTGGACGTTTGTTTTACGCAGTAGGACTTGAATTTGAAACAGTGTAGTATGGAACGTACACTATTGAATTATGAAACCATAGGACCCACCGATGCACATGGCTAGTTGGGATAAAGAGAAACTTCTCGACAACTTCTTTGCCAACAACCATTCTAGCTACTTTGAGTTCCAAAGTCTTCTCAATCTTTACTGACAACTTCTATTCTCTCACGCTAGAAAATCTCAAAGGTCTTGAGTTCATACAGAAAATTAATGGGTACTGTGAGATCTGGACGTTTGTTTTACACAGTAGGACTTGAATTTGGAACCGTGTAAAAGGATGCAAGTATTTTTGAGACAAATATAAATGATTAATCTACCACTTCTTTTAAGCTTAAATTTTTTAGAGGAGTGGTACTTTTACATGGTATCAAAAGAAAGATTTTAAGTTCACTCTACATTTTACCTATTTAATTAAATTTTTTACGTGCTAGACTCATTTATTGAGGGCGAGTTTGACGGCCTACACATGAGTGGGACTGCTAAATAAATATAAATGATAAAATCTACTTATTCTTATCAACTTAAAATTTTTGGACAAATGTTGATTTCGCAATTGGATAAAATTTATGGTTTTATTGCATTCATAATTTTAATAATTCTGTTTATTCTATCGCCATCTGAAAATGGCTAGCTTTTGAGGTTGGACTCGGACGTTGCCCTTTATCTTTAAATCATAGGATGTCGGAATAAGTTTATCTCAATCACCTCCAAAATTAAATCATTTTACAGAAAAAAAAAAGAAAAAAAAAGTCAATTCTAAATTGCCACACTACTATAAATCATGTTCCAAAACAAGGTGTACAATATCATATATATACAACTGTCCACTTATGAAGTATGGCAAAAGTGGGGTGAAAAAAACTAATAAAAAACACTTCAATTCATAAGGATACTTGCCGCTATTGTTTAGCACAACACTTAAATTCATAATCCAAGAAACAAACCAATGGCTACTAGTAAACGAACAAAGTGAAAAGCTTACAAGCTAATTAAAGTGCACATGTTCTATAGGTCTTTGAGTCATTCTAAAATTATTGAGCAAATAAATTGGGCTCTTGTTTCTTAGGATGATTATGATTGTTGCAAATCATAAGATTATATTTGCATATATAGTGTTCCTAAATCCAAAAGTTGAGATCAATAGAGTGAGTTCCCCATAATCCAAACCATGTTCGAATGGTGTAAAGTTTTTTGAAAATATTAGATATAATGTATGTGTTTCTCTAACGTTATAAACCATGTTCCGAGCAGCGTGTACAATACCATATATATACAACTGTCCACTTAAGAACTATAAACAAGGATGCTTGCCATTTTCCCTCGCTCTCTTTTCTTATCTCTTTCCTCCATTTTTTTCCCCCTTCTCCTCCTTTCTTTTTCTCATTTCTCCCTGTTTTCCATTGCTATCCTTAAAGTGATCAATTTGGTCTCAAAACAAGTTGATGCTTTTTGAAAAGAAAAAAAAAAGATGTTCAAGTTGGTCCATTGATTTCCATTAGTTGTTGTAAAAAGTTGTTTCAAATGATCAATTAATTGGTCCCACAGCAATTGGCTTTACTCTGTTTTAGCACATATACTTGTTGAAAAAGATGATCATGAAAATCATTCTATGCTATTCCCACGTCTGGAAATTGGGAAAGAAGTATCCAAAGTCCAAAATTCCCATACGGTGCAAGGTTTGATTTCTCCTAAAATAGAGAAGAATCCTCATAATCTTTTGTGTTCAATGTTGAAATCCAAGAATCTCTTTCCTTTCCAATAACAGTGTGGCCATTCCTCTAATCTCACTCGAACACAGGATCCCATTAATTTCAAATGCCCTATAAACCTTGAAACTCTGGTGTTCAAAGTGGAAGTTGCTGCCTTTTGAATTTCAAAATCACACAAATTCTACAAAATACACAATCCCAAGACAAAATGAAACCCTTGGAATATGCCTACTACGAATTTCCAACATCAACATCATTTATCATTGGTCATGAATTTGTGCCTAGAATGCTAAAACGCATAAAAACCATAAAATGGAACAAGACCCTGATAGTGATCACAGAGCAATATTTACCTAAAACAGGGGAACAGAAAACAAAAAGCTATCAGGAATTTGGGACCCAACAGAATCATGAACCTCAATTAAACTTTCACAATTACGAAGATAAAATTCCTCTAAATTTGGGATCCTTGAGATATCAGGAGTTTTTGTTCGGAATTTACAATCATAGAAACTCATAAACTTCAGGTTCTGAAAATCCTGCAGATCAGGAAAAAAAAACAGAGAAATTAGATTCAAAGAAGTTCAAAACTAAATTGAAAAGAAAAATATTGAGAACATAAGTTTTACCTTGATTCCCTCCCCCAATTCTGGAAAATCTATCCATATCCCTTCAATTTTGTTTGTTACCTGGTCCAACAACATATACAACATGTATTAGCAAACTCAAATCTAGACTGCAAATATTTTCCAAATTGAGTAATTTTTTATAATATTTGAGTTTCCAGAAGAAATTAATCACATTCAAAATATTAAAAATTAATGTCTCTTCAAAATCTGCATATCATTGAAAACTGTTCATAAATGAAACAGAAGATGCTCATAAATAAGAATAAAATTAGTCTTTTTTTCTTCGTTTAGGCTCCGTTTGGATACAGAAACACTATCAACTCATCTCATCTCAAAACAAAAATATATCAATAAATTTCCACAAAACAACCAATATATCAATAAGAAAGAGACCAATGAGCAAGATAGATACCTCACACCATATGGGATTTTCCAAAAACCTCTCTATATTCATAGGAATTTTGTGGCATCCGGACAAGTTAATCCATCGTTGGTCTCGTGGTTGACTTGTAAAGAAGTGCGGTATTTTTAATCCGTCTGGAATCTTTCCAATGACATGCATCCAGTTGGGCAACATTCATCTATCAAGATATTTGGAGTAAAAACAAGTTTGAACAGCCAGCGAGAAGAGCCTTCAGATTTCGAAATCGAAGAATTCCAGTCGATTGGGAGATCGGAGCTGCACAAGATTTTTGCAGCCACTTAGATCTAATACTTCAAGCCCAGAGAGGTGCAGCCAATGGATAAAGGCAATTCTTTTATATCGGTGTTTGCTAAACTAAGAATCCTTAAACATTCCCTTTCAAACTCGATTTCAGGGAAATTTTGAAGGCTTAAGCAACCAGCTTTAACCCGGACGCATTTAAGATACCTAAACTTGAGGCTTGTTGGCAAACTGGCCGTAAGCTTAGTGCAACGGGCAAATGAGAGATGCTCAAGCTATTAAGGGATCCAACAGAAGCATGCACCTCAACTAATTTGTGACAATCAGCAAAATCCAAGCACTCTAAATTTGGAATCCGAAAAAGATCGGGGATTTTTCTCAGAAATTCTTCTTTACTTTTTTATTGCATCACTCCAATGATGTGTAGCTTTACCGAATAGATTTGAACCTAGCACTTTCAGAACTATTGGAAGGCCCCCAGTAACGAAGTATTTCTTTTGTGATTTCCACAAAATCTGTATTCGGTCTATTTTTGCCAAAAGCATGCCTACTGAAGGGCCTCGTTCTGATCCAATTCCTTCATCTTGTATGTCAAATTGATTTTATGTACAGATAGCAAATGCCTATCTCTTGTTGTAATGATGATTCTGCTTCCTAAACCAAACCAATCACGTTTTCTACTTAATGTTTCTAATTGGACCAACTGATCCACATAATCAAGAACTAAAAGAATTTTTTTGCAACTCAATCTCTCCTTTATGGTATTTTTTTTCTTGATCAACATTATCAATCTTCAAACTTGAATCTCCCAAGATATCATAAAGAATTTTGTTTTGCAATCGGATCAGCCCCCGGTAGTCTCGCTGTGAATCTTCTCTCACAAGTTCAGGAAAACAACTATCTTAAAACTATAAACAATCGAGTTATAGATCCCTACCATGCGAATGTCATCTTTCTCAGCACTTCTAAGCGCATTGATGTCTTCTACACGAGACTCTATTCCAAATAGATACTCATCAACTTGAAAGTACTCATGGTTTATTATTCTCGTGATTGCCTGAACAATTCCCTGAAGAAATCCCTTTTCATTCCTACAAATGTAAAATGCATTTGATTAGAAAATAAAAATCTTGCATAAAAAATAAAGGAGTGGTTAGAAGTACCCGTTCTCTTTAAATGCCACCCAGCCAAATTGCGCACCTTTTGTAACGCTATCCTCCACCTCTGCACCTTCGTTTAAGGGAAGTAGACAGACTGATCAACCCCTGGACTTTGGATCAAAGACATTGATGCCTGAGACTAAACATATCATGAGTTAACATCATTACCGTTGATGTTTGTTGCATGGTTGTATTCAAGATAATTATTTATTTAGAAGTCTTCCTTCCGACAAGTTTTTGATATGTGCTTGTTATGATGAAATCGGCTAGCATTCATCGAAATTATGTCGGTTGTGAACTGACATGAAAAGTGATACTTGGGGTCTAATTCCTTCCATTTAGCATCTGAATCTTCATACTTGTTTTTTTCGTAAGTATGAGCAATAGTTCCCGGGGTTATTAACATGCCAAAGTTAATATTTAGAAAGTTGGTTAGGGATTGAGCAATAATAGCTGTCTTGTGTGGGTGTAAAAACTGGATGAGACACGGTAAAATAGGGATCCTCTGATGCAGTCACTCTATTTCTCGATTAAAAACTCAGGTTAACTAGGAAGAAGTCCTACAACTTTGGAAGTGGAAGCAGGAAACTCGGTACTTATGATTTATTTATATATTCAAAGTTTTGTGTTTTGTGGTGATTCAGCCAAAACTCAAGGGGCGAGCCAATGACAAGCAGAAATGGCCACAATTGGCCTATTGCTACCGTTTTATGCACTGTTTCCGACCAAAACGAATGCAAAAAAAAACTCACATTTGTTGTAATGATACAAGAAAAAGGCACAAAAATAAACAGATCGAGATCAAAGAGAGTAACAAACAATAAGAGTATTGGATCAGTTTTGGTTGGAAATAGTGCATAAAAATTTCCAATAAGAGTATTAAGAAAAAGGCACAAAAATTGCCAAATCCTCATGCTGAAAGCTACAGTGGTATTTGTGAGGTCTGATGTCCTGTGTTTAAACGAGAAATTTCAATAGAATATTGAAATCTTCAAAAATTTTGAACCAAGACAGGGAGCTAGCATACATCCATGAATATTAAAACTTGTTTAGCATATAAAACTTTAAATCCGAATACGCCCGATCTGGATACCGGGTTTCAAACTCGGAACCCAGGTTTACAATCCAGTACCCGGTTTTTTTTTTGTCGGTTTCAATGTTTGGATGTTTCTTTTTTACTAATTGGAGTTCTTGGAAATTAAAGATCAATTCTAATGCTAATAGATGATGATCATTTGATTGATGAATATTCAAAATGCATATAAACAATGTTATATGTGGTTTTCATATAAATAATATAATATTATTTTATAAGCAATTTTATTTTAAACATTGTGAAGAATTCTAGATTTTGAGGGTTATCCTATTTGTAATTTGGTGTTCAGATTTGTTCTTCATATGAATACATTATACAATGCTAAAAAAAAAAGAAGAAGAAATGCACAATCTTTTATTTTAATTTTTCTGAACTTGGTGCTCCATACTCTTCAGTTGATCAGAACATCTTAAATATGAATTTTCTTGTACCATTATTATGTCATTTCTGATACCTGGTTTACACAAGTTACAAAGGTATTGCAATTTATACATGAAAGAGGAATTGCTCACCTAGATGTCAAATGTGATAATATTTATGTAAAGAAGGTGTTTACAAACATGGCGATTTTGGATGTGCAACTCTCACTATAAGAGCCTGCCAATTGGAAAGTTAGAAACTTGTTGGCAACTTCATTTCTTAGGAAGACGAGAAACTTACTTGGCAACGTAATTCTTGTGAGCTCATATTAATTAATTCCTTAGTATAATCACATCACAATACCATGGAAAGTAAATCTTAGTCTAAACGGAGCTTACTAATTTCGAAAATCAAATTTCAAGCTCCACTAAAATTAATAGAAATAGAGAAGAGTTACGGTCATAAAGAGAAAACTTACAAATTGATATAGAGAGATACAATAAATTTGATGTGAAATTTTTTTGCAATCTGATGCACGTTATGCCACAACAAAACACATCAGTTTGTAACCTTAATTTTATAAAAACTCTTTAAAAACAAAACACACCAACACGATCCATGGATTTGTTGTTTCATTTCTCTGCACTCGAGAATCTTCATCAGCTCCTCCAAACTCCTTGACTCCTCAATAAGTTTGAGAAGTGTCCTTGTTTCATTTCCTTTCCTCTTTCAAGGTGCTCATCAATGTGAGTATTGATTCCCTTTTGACACAAATTAAGCATCATATAAATGAGAAATAAAGTTTTGTCAAACATCTTTATATACCTCTAAAACTCAAGAACACATCATAAGCCCATTTAGGGGTACTGAAAGAAAAAGAGGTAGAGAAAAGAGGGAAAAGATGGTTGCAAGGCCATGGAAGAAGTTACAGTGTATGAAATTAAGGCTGATGATCAGTAGCAACTACAAGAAAGTATGCCTTTTGGGGCCAAATAATATATATCCAACCAAACATATATACAATCCTCACACAGCATCTTTTGAAAAGCATAACAGCAGATGTCTTGGAATACATCACACTGCACAGAAACATTTACAATGCAAAAAATGCAGATGATTCAGCAGAATGGAGCATGATCAGTATCCTCTGAAACACAATACAAGTTGGCTTCTACATATTTGATTGATTATAATTGTGTCCGAGGGAGATTGTGTTTTGAAAGGCATGCAAGCTTTATTTAAATTAGTTTTTTTTTTCTTCATTTAGGCCCCGTTTGGATACAAAAACAAACACTCTCAACCCACTCATCTCAAAACAAAAATATATCAATAAATTTCAACAAAACAACCAATATATCAATAAGAAAGAGACGAATGAGCAAGATAGATACCTCATTGGAATTTTGTGCCAGCTTAGTCCGTGGTTGACTTTTAAAGAAGTGCGGTTTTTTTAATCCATCTTGACATGCATCCAGTTATATCTACGACTTCTATTTTTGGTGGCAGTGCAGGAATTTCTTGAAGTTTCTTGCAATTCATTAACACAAGGGTCCTCAACTCATCAAACTTGTTCAAGCTTTCAGGAAGCCTAATAATATCACTCCCTGATAGATTTAAACTCCTCAGAGTAAAATAGCGATTGAAGCTCATCAGGATATATGGGTCTGGCGGGTGACAATTTTGAAGGCGCAAGTTTTTCAGTGCCGGGAGGTCTATTGAGCAACAATCATCCTTCAAGATATTTGGAATAAAAACAAGTTTTGAACAGCCATCGAGAGCAAGAGTATTCAGATGTCGAAATCGAAGAACGCCAGTCGGGAGATGCACAAGATTTTTGCAGCCACATAGATTTAATACTTTAAGCCCAGAGAGTTGTCCAATGGATAAAGGCAATTCTTTTATATCGGTGTATGCTAAACTAAGGTTCCTTAAACATTCCCTTTCAAACTCAATTCAGGGAAATTTTGAAGTCTTAAGCAACCTTCAACGGCGAGGAATTTAAGACACCTAAACTTGAGGCTCGTTGGCAGACTGGTAAGCTTAGTGCAACGGGCAAATGAGAGATGCTCAAGCTTATTAAGGGATCCGACAGAAGCATGCACCTCAACTAAGTTTGTACAATCAGCAAAATCCAACCACTCTAAATTTCGAATCCGAGAAAGATCGGGGACTTTTGTCAGAAATTCACAAAAAGACAAGTCCATTCTGGCCAAGTTCTGGGAATTCTGTAAAGCAAAATTGGAGATCAAGTTCACTTCAAATATGATTACAACATAATTAAAATTAAGGAAAGAAATATTTTAATTAATGGTTGTACCTGGAATCCCACTCCCAATTCCTTGAAGAGGCTACACGTTATTCTAAGATCAACCAGTTTCTTTCCATGAAAATTATATGGCAATGATTGCAACGGATATTTGTTCCAAATAAGTACTCTTAACTCATTAGAAAGATAACTAGGAGCCTCAGAGAAGCGTGCATTACAATTTATGAAATATCTCAGGTTTTTCATCTTCATGAATGCCTCCGAACTCAAGCATATCAAGTCTTCTTTAGGTAAATCTATAAGTATGTGACGCCGGGCAGGATAGCGATTATCCTGCAGGCTAGTTCCAACAGATGTTTCACGAGAGAAAATTCGCCCAAAAACCAGAGAGAAAAGTCTCTAGGGTTACGGAATATTATTAAATCAAACAAAGCCGCAAAATCAGTCCACAAGCCGGACTGTTATAGCCAAAACCGTGTTTATCCGAATTTTGCCAAAAATAGCAAAATCTCGGAAATCACTCTAAATTGAAATTCAAAAGGAAATAAGCAATCTGCAAAAAATCCGGCCCAAATCGGAATTAAAATGGCTTCCTAATTGACAAGCGAAATATTACCATAAATAGTAAAAAATAAATAAAACTAGTGATTCGGAAGGGAAAACAGCAGAATTTGAGGTCAAAAAAAAGGCACATGGAGCCATGCTCGATGTGGACAGCGTGCGCGTCGAAAGGAGCTTTCCGAATTGGGGTCTTATGCGCGATTCTGACACCCGGAGCCAAAGTTATGGCCAAAAGACTGAAACGCACTCAAAACGGCCCCAATGAGGAACATCTCAGAATCAATTCCCGCCTTTGCGCTGATCTGCCAACTCATGGTATCTCAGCGCCATCAAGGTGCAATCTGACAGCTCAGCATCATCTGTCTCGGATCCCCCTGCATCAGTATGCCTTTAATTTGGTTTGTTCCCTGCATGGTGAGACAATACAGTAAAGCATTAAATCCTCCATATAATAGTTCGGTAACTGCTAGAATTATAATATAATAGTTTGGTAACAGCCAGTATATATATGCACTTACAAATGCATTTCTTCATGATCACCATTTACTCGAAAATAATTATAAGAAAAATCTACATTTTTCTATTGGTTGTACTACATAAATGAGTTTTGTGGACAAAGTTTTTGGTTGCAAAAAAATCCGTATTTTCTTGTAAATTACCAAATATGCTTAAACTAAAATCATGTTTGAAAGTTATTCTTACCGTATTTTCTTCAAGTACATGGCGAATATCTTCATGATACCACAATCTACTGCATCCACCGGGCTCTTTTGGTGATTCTTCTCTAACAATTTCTCTACCCATATCTTGTAGCAAGTCATGCATCTCAAATTTATTACAATCATCAATGGTAATGAATGAGACACTTATCCATAAGTTTTTTTATTCTGATATTTGGACTTAAACCACAACTATCCAATATTTTCAAAACATAATCTACGTTCTCTCCCTTAAAGAAACATGCAATGTCAAGAAAAATATTCTTCTCACTTCCACGCAAATCATTATAGCTCATTCTTAGTATTTTTTGAATCTTCTCGTGAGGAATTCTTTTGTATTCTTCCAAAGCACTTTCCCATTCATTTATACTTCTACCACGTAGATCCAAACCAAGCACTTCCAAAGCTAAAGGAAGGCCCCCAGCATAACGTATTATACGTTGGGAAAGTTCAAAGCAATTATGAAGCGGTTTCTCTATTTTAAAGGCACACAAACTAAATAGCTTTAGAGCTTCATCGTTCAATTCCCCCAATTCCGTCAACCTAATGATTACTCAGTAAATTTTTTATCCCTTGTTGTTATAATGATTCTACTTCCTAAACCAAACCAATCACGATTTCCAGCCAAAGCTTTCAACTGTCCCCACTCATCCACATCATCAAGAATTAGAAGAACTCTTTTAGAGCGAAGTCTATTCTTTATCACATTGATTCCTCTGTCAATGTGGCCAATATCATGAACCGAAGGTGCTCCCAGGATATTAGAAAGAAGAGTCTCTTGCAGTTGGACCAGACCATACTCGCTCTTTGAAGTTTCTCTGATGTTTTTCAAGAAGCAACTACCTTGAAATTCAGAAGAAATTGTGTTATATACTGCTTTCGTAATAGTTGTCTTTCCAATTCCACCAACTCCGAAGATCCCTACCATAAGTACAATATCATTTTTTTTTTTTTTATAAGTATAAGTACAATATCATTCTTTCCGATGCTTAAAAGGGAATATACATGCTGCACACGAGACACCACTCCAATTGGATGATTGGCAACCTCAAAGTACGTTTGATTTATTATTATTGAGTCCATCAGTTGAATGATTCTATGGATAAATTCAGATTCATTCCTATCAATTCAAAAGAGAAATAAAACAAGAGCTATTATGATCATTACTCATTAGAACCATTATTAATGTAAAACAATATTATTCCACTAACACGGTCCTTTTAATAGAAATAATTAATTACCATATTATAACGACATAAGAAAAAGGCACAAAAATAAACAGAGATCAAAGAGATTAACAAACAATAAGAGTTTGGAGTTAATATACATACATGCATATACACACACACAAACATATATATCCACGCATGTGTATGTATCTATGATTTAGATGTATGAGGATATAAAATAAATATTCGAAAATCTTAATTGAAATGCCTTATTAGAGTGGTCACTTCTTTAAATGGAACCCAGACAAATTGGCCACTTCTTTCAGCGCAGACTTCCAGCTATCCACCTTCGTATCGTCATTCAACTTGTCTTTGTAATTGGCCAATGCCTCTCCGTAGTTTTCCTTTTGGTTCCGTACTATTGATGGATCCACTTTGTAAAATACTGGCACAACAATTTGTTGTTTCTTTTCTTTGCATTTGAGAATCTTTGTCAGCTCGTCTAAACACCACATGTGGATGATGCATAGTTTTCAAAAAGAACGATAATCGAAATCCTTGACTCCCCAATAGCTTTGAGAAGTCCTGGTGAAATTTCCTTCCCTCTTTCAAGCTGTTCATCAATGTAAGTAATGATTCCCTTTCGACACAAAGTATCGTATAGATGAGAAATAAAGTTTTGTTGAACATCTTCACCTCTAAAACTCAAGAACACATCATAAGCCCATTTAGGGGTACTAAAAGAAAAAAAAGTAGAGAAAGAGGGAAAATCTACTCGCAAGGCCATGGAAGAAATTACAGTGTATGAAATTAAGGCTGATCAGTAGCGACTACAAGCTGAAAGTATGCCTTTTGCGGTCAACAATGAGTGCCTGAAGTCGTCGACATGATAACAAAAAAACAAGAAAATACAATAATGATGATTGTCACGCAATAATTCTTAATAAAAAATAAATAAAAGAAGAAAGTTGTTGGCAACTTCCTTATTATCAAGTCATTATTCTCGTTAGGGATATTTTTAAATTTAAAAAAAAATTTAATTTAATTTCAAATTTTTTTAAATGTATATTATTCTCATTATCAAGTCTTATTATTCTCACACACTCCAATTAAATTTTTTTACTCATTATCTATATACCAAATATTTGGTAAAAAAATTAAAAGATAAAAAGATAAAAATATGATGTATGTATAATGTGTGGAAATGATGAATATTTATATTAAGAAAGTATATTATCAATGTCGCGTGCCCTGCGTCTTCAAAACAAAAGGAAAAAAGAAAAAAGTTAAAGGACGACTTTTTCAGTTTCACCTATTATATATACATATAGTGGGACTACATTCACTACATAGAAAAATAAGTGGTATATATAGTTATATAAAAATTTAAAAAAAAATTATAATTTGACATAATTTCATATGATACGTTAGATATATTTTATAATAAAATTAATTTACAATTTAAATTATAATATCAAATTACATTAATTTATAAATTTATTTTTATGTAATTTTTTAAAATTAAAAGATTCCTCCAAAATTTTGTATTAAAGAGCTCATCATTAAAATAAAGTTCAGATTTTTTTTTTTTTTAATAAGAAAAGTAATTTCATTCAAATCACCAAAAAGTTACAAATGCTTATCCACCCATACAATCTGTTGGATGAAGTTTGGACAAGAGTTCCACCACATTGCAGTGTCATCTACAAACAGAGCATGTCTAGCTAAATTATGGGCGGCTTCATTACCTACGCGCCCTACATGCTGAATAGTGCAGTAACGATATCTGTCCATAAGGAGCTTGACTTCCCTTATTAAGTTTCCAAACAAAGCACAGGTTCCTCTTCCATTTGCAGCTGCTGAACCATCGTGAGGGAGTCACTTTCTAGAATAAGTTCATTAATACCTAGCGGAAGAGCAAATTGCAAACCTCTCAACATGGCAAGGAGCTCGACTTCGGCTGGATCATTTACTGCATGCTCTTTCTTGCTCGCAGCTAAGATGACTTCCCCATCTGTATCGCGGAGGATGAGACCCACTCCTGCCCTCTGTTGATCTTGAAATATGGCCCCATCAACGTTGAGCTTCATCACCCCTACGGGTGGCTTTCCCCATCCCACGGGCTTTTTGGTCTCTCGTGCTGATGACAGCTTCCGTTTCGGATATGAGTTCAACACGGATAGGGCATGTTCCATAGCTTGTTCAGGTATTAGTAACTTCCCCCCATGTACCATCTGATTCCGTCGATACCAGAAACCCCATCCCATCATAACGATCTTATCTAGCGCTTCCTTACTATTTCCTTTACATATCTGGTATATAAAATCCCTGAAACTTCTGTATCTTTCCGTAACATACACGAGGGAAGATAGTGGGGGCTTTTTTCAGCAGCCTTCTAGGTGAGGACACAAAATTAGAGCATGGGCGGCGTCTTCAGGTTCCTGTTGACAGAACTGGCAAAGATCATCATTTATCACCGTTCTTTGCTTCAAATTTGTTCGTGTAGGTAGACTCTCCTGGCTGGCTCGCCAAGCAAAGATCTTAACTCTACTTGGAATCTGTAGTTTCCATATTGCTTGCCATACTTCACTCTGCTATCTCGCGCTGGAACTTTCTCCTCCTCCTTCCCTTTGCCCGTTTCCCTGAACATTCGGTAGGCACTTTTCACACTGAACTTGCCGTCCTTAGTTCCTCCCCAAATCAGTTTGACGTAAGTAAATGTACTTATTTTTTTAAATCAAACATGGTTACTTCTTCAACTTACCATCTTAATCACTAGCTTGTACAAAAGGTGAAATATTTAATGGTAGGGGTCCATAAAAATCTCTGGTTTATTATGATTGTCCCTTTTTTTAAAAATAAATAAATTATATTTTACTTTCTCATATATATTACTATTCTTTAATTTAGAGCATGATCATTTCTAAACTATCGGCTATCATTTACAATTTTTTTTTTACAGGAGATAAGAAGTTGTACGGGTTTTATGTTCTTGAAACAACATTAATTATTGGCTTACCCAAAAAGATGTTTGAGTAGCTGTGGGTCGTAATTAATATGGATTTGTCTGAATATAGTATCTCCGAAGTGGATCAAAGATCGAAAGAAGAGAAACTTGTCGGCAACTTCATGGCAACAAGCATGCTCTAGCTAGCCAGCCACCAGGTCAATCATACGCCCACTTACAAATGCATTTCTTCATCACCTTTTACTCTAAAATAATTATAACAAAAATCTACATTTTTTCGAATAGGTTCCACTGCAACATCCTTGACTTTTGTGGACCAAGCTTTTGGTTGCAAAAAATTCGTATTTTCTTGTAAATTACCAAGCTTTTGAAAGTCATGCATCTTACCGTATTTTCTCTTTTCCCCTGTTTTCCCTTGTCCTCCAGCTTTCTCTCTTTTCTTTTCTCTTTCCCTTTTTGCAGCGTCAAAACTTCTCCGGCCCTCTTTCTTTCTATTTTAAGATGACGACTTTGTTGTAGAAAGGGAGAAGAGTATCCCACAAAGATAGAACTTTAAACTTTCGAAGTTGTTTAAAATGATCAATTAATTGGTCCCACAGCAATTGACTTTAGTCTGTCTTCCTGCCATTCTTTGATGACATTCTTAAAACAACCAGCAATTCTATGACAAAATCAGTTTCATTCTATACTGCCATGATCAGCGGCATCATGAGTGGATTTTACTCTTCTGTTGTGGGTACCAAGTGGATTCCAAGCTGTAATCATCACCATCACGGAGTCTCTTTGAAACTTGAATACCAGCCACTGAATCTTCAATCTCGACATCAGCATTATTAGGGAGCACACTTGGATGAACTTCCACATTTTCTTCGACCTTGTTTATCAGATGCAACCCGCAACTTTTAAAGAACACCGTCTTTGATTCACAATAAAACTCAACTCACAAACTGTTCTCCTTTTGGTTAAAAGATTCCAGTCTAGAATCCCATTCCCCGGAAATATAATGCCACCTGAAAGTGCCTCCTCAAGTTGTCCCTGTTGAATGAATATCGTTATAAGTTTCAGTAATACAACCCATAAACATAGTATCAGAGCTGCTTGACTAGCAGCCCTCTTGATCCCTTCAATTTTGTTTGTTACCTAGTCCAACAACATATACAACATGTATTAGCAAACTCACATCTAGACTGCTAATATTTTCCAAATTGACTACTTTTTTGTAATATTTGAGTTTCCAGAAGATATTAATCACATTCAAAATATTAAAAATTAATGTCTCTTTCAAAATCTGCATGTCATTGAAAACTGTTCATAAATGAAACGGAAGATGCTCATAAATAAGAATAAAATTAGTCTTTTTTTTTTTTGTTTAGGTTCCGTTTGGATACAGAAACACTATCAACTCATCTCATCTCAAAACAAAATATATCAATAAATTTCAACAAAACAACCAATATATCGATAAGAAAGAGACGAATGAGCAAGATAGATACCTCATTGCAATTTTGTGCCAGCTTAGTCCGTGGTTGGTCTCGTGATTGACTTTTAAAGAAGTGCGGTTTTTTTAATACATGCATCCAGTTATATCTACGACTTCTATTTTTGGTGGCAGTGCAGGAATTTCTTGAAGTTTCTTGCAATTCTTTAACTCAAGGGTCCTCAACTTAACAAACTTGTTCATGCTTTCAGGAAGCCTAATAACATCACTCCCTGATAGATTTAAACGCTGCAGAGTAAAGTTGCGATTGAAGCTAATCAGGATATCTGGGTCTGGCAGGTGACAATTTTCAAGATCCAAACATTCCAGCTCCGGAAGGTTTATTGAGCAACAATCATCCTTCAAGATATTTGGAATAAAAACAAGTTCTGAACAGCCAGTGAGACGAAGAGCCTTCAGATGTCGAAATTGAAGAATTCCAGTCGGGAGATGCACAAGATTTTTGCAGCCACTTAGATCTAATACTCCAAGCCCAGAGAGGTGCCCAATGGACGAAGGCAATTCTTTTATATCGGTGTTTGCTAAACTAAGGTTCCTTAAACATTCCCTTTCAAACTCGATTTCATGAAAATTTTGAAGTCTTAAGCAACCTTCAACGGCGAGGAATGTAAGACAACTAAACTTGAGGCTTGTTGGCAAACTGGTAAGCTTAGTGCAACGGGCAAATGAGAGATGCTCAAGCTTATTAAGGGATCCAACAGAAGCTTGCACCTCAACTAAGTTTGTACAATCAGGAAAATCCAACCACTCTAAATTTGGAATCCGAGAAAGATCGGGGATTTTTGTCAGAAATTCAGAACAAGAGAAGTCCATTCTCGCCAAGTTCTGGAAATTCTGTATAGCAAAATTGGAGATCAAGTTCACTTCAAATATGATTACAACATAATTAAAATTAAGGAAAGAAATGTTTTAATTAATGGTTGTACCTGCAATCCCACTCCCAATTCCTTGAAGAGACTATGACTTATTCGAAGATCAACCAGCTTCTTTCCAAGGAAACTATATGGCAACGATTGTGAAGGATATTCCACCCAATTACGCACTCTTACCTCGTTGGAAAGATAACTAGGAGCCTCAGAGAAGCGTGCATTACGATTTATGAAATATCTCAGGTTTTTCATCTTCATGAATGCCTCCGAACTCAAGCATATCAAGTCTTCTTTAGGTAAATCTATCAGTATGCCTTCAATTTGGTTTGTTCCCTGCATGGTGAGACGATACAGTAAAGCATTAAATCCTCCATATAATAGTACAGTAACTGCTAGAATTATAATATATGCACTTACAACTGCATTTCTTCATGATCACCATTTACTCGAAAATAATTATATGAAAAATCTACATTTTTCTATTGGTTTCACTGCGACATAAATGAGTTTTGTGGACAAAGTTTTTGGTTGCAAAAAATCTGTATTTTCTTGTAAATTACCAAATATGCTTAAACTAAAATCATTTTTGAAAGTTATTCTTACCGTATTTTCTTCAAGTACATGGCGAATATCTTCATGATAACACAATCTACTGCGTTCACCAGGCTCTTCTGGTGATTCTTCTCGAACAATTTCTCTACCCATATCTTGTAGCAAGTCATGCATCTCAAATTTATTACAAGCATCAATAATAATGAGACACTTATCCATCAGTTTTTTTATTCCAATATTAATTTGGACATAAACCACGACTATCCAATATTTTCACAACATAATCTACGTTCTCTCCCTTAAAGAAACATGCATTATCAAAAAAAATATTCTTCTCACTTTCATGCAAATCATCATAGCTCATTCTTAGTATTTTTTGAATCTTCTCGTGAGGAATTCTTTTGTATTCTTCCAAAGCACTTTCCCATTCATTTATACTTCTACCACGTAGATCCAAACCAAGCACTTCCAAAGCTAGAGGAAGGCTGCCAGCATAACTTGTTATACGTTGGGAACGTTTCACGTAATTATCAAGCGGTTTCTCTATTTTAAAGGCACACAAACTAAATAGCTTTAGAGCTTCATCATTGTTCAATTCCTTCACTTCATATGTTGCATCAACTTCATGCTTACTCAGTAAATTTCGATCCCTTGTTGTTATAATGATTCTACTTCTGAAACCAAACCAATCACGATTTCCGGCCAAAGCTTTCAACTGTCCCCACTCATTCACATCATCAAGAATTAGAAGAACTCTTTTGGAACGAAGTCTATTCTTTATCACATTGATTCCTCTGTCAATGTGGCCAATATCATGAACCGAAGGTGCTCCTAGGATATTAGAAAGAAGAGTCTCTTGCAGTTGGACCGGACCATACTCGCTCTTTGAAGTTTCTTTGATGTTTTTCAAGAAGCAACTACCTTCAAATTTAGAAGAAATCCTGTTATATACTGCTTTCGTAATAGTTGTCTTTCCAATTCCACCAACTCCGAAGATCCCTACCATATGTACAATATCATTCTTTCCGATGCTTAAAAGGGAATATACATGCTGCACACGAGACACCACTCCAATTGGATGATTGGCAACCTCAAAGCACGTTTGATTTATTATTTTTGAGTCCACCAGTCGAATGATACCATCGATAAATTCAGATTCATTCCTATCAATTCAAAAGAGAAATAAGAATTATAAACGGTTATACTTATTACGAAATTATTAAACATACAAGAGCTATTATGATCATTACTCATTAGAACCACTATTAATGTAAAACAATATTATTCCCATATTATAATATTTACCTGAAAAAGGCACAAAAATAAACATAGATCAAAGAGATTAACAAACAATAAGAGTTTGGAGTTAATATACATACATGCACATACATATATATACACACACACACACACAAACATATATATCCACAGTTTGGTTGCTGATAAAGTTCAACCTTTGGAACCAAACCAATCATGATTTCTGGCCAAAGCTTTCAACTGTCCCCAATCATACACCTAATCAAGAATTAGAAAAACTCTGTTACAACGAAGTTTATTCTTTATCACATTGATTCCTCTGTCCACTACCTTCAAATTTAGAAGAAATTATGTTATGTACCTTGTTTTTCAAGAAACAACTACCTTCAAATAAAACTTTCGTAATAGTTGTCTTTCGATGTCCCCTGTTTTGCTTTATGTCTCTGTTCCAATCAATTTATTTTATTGTCAATTTGTCATATGGGGATGGGGGTAATTCTTGTATTCAATATGCGCATGCATGAGTTTCTTTATTATATCATGTAATTTTTTTATACTTTATGTGACCTGTGATGCTCGTATACTTGCTTTTATGGAAAAAAATCCCGATATTCCTCTATTCCTAGATTTATATTTGAATTTTTCATGGTTTCTCCAATAACTTTTAGGTGAAATTAATATGGTAGTATCATATCTTTATCAATGCCGTAATTGTCTCAGTTTTCTTCATAAAGTTTGCTTTAACATCATATAGACAAACACACATACATACGTACGTACGTACGTACGTACATACATACATATAGTCAAAGAAATCAGAAGTACCTGTAATTCTTTAATTCGAATCCCACAATATTGGCTAGTATTGGGAAGTCCCACATGGCTTAAGAACAAACTCATCAAGCACAAACTCATCCTAGACTTTATAAGGAATTACCTCACTCCTCCTATTAGGTCTTTTATGGGGAGTAATTGGTGTTTCTACATGGTATCAGAGCAGGCTAACTTATGACCAATGATGAGCTCCTGCGACCTACCCACGATGATGGTACCGGAAATACCGGCTCACATGTGAGGGGGCGTATTGGGAAGTCCCACATGGCTTAAGAACAAACTCATCCTGGACTTTATAAGGAATTACCTCACTCCTCCTATTAGGCCTTTTATGGGGAGTAATGGGTGTTTCTACAGCTAGTTCTTCTAATGCTGCCTCCCACTTCTACACTTCTACCTTGCTCTTGAACCCGTCTTTAAGTTCAGCGAATGCTTCTCAAAAACTTTCTTTTTGATGTCATACGCCTGATGGATCTACGTCATAAAATACTGGTAGAACAATTTGTTTTGTTGTACCCATACACTCACGAATCTTCAACAATTCGTTCAAGCACCATCTTGACCCTGCATAGTTTTTAGAGAATACAATGATAGAAATCATTGATCCTTCGATAGCTTGGAAAAGTGCTTGTGGAATTTCCTCTCCTCTTTCGAGCTTGTCATCTATGTAAGTGTTGATTCCTCTTTTATCCAAAGCATTACATAGATGAGAAATAAATTTTTGGTGAACATCTTCACCTCTAAAGTTCAAGAATACATCGTGAGTCCACGGATGTACGGAAGAAGTTGAAGCGGAAGAGAGCGAGAAAGAAGCTCCTTGTAAGGCCATGGAAGAAGTGGTCTGTTGGGGACTTCGTGCGAGACAGAAAATAATTCTAGATTATAGACAGATGAAATTTAAGTGGTTCGGCAACTGCCTACGTCCACTGTTGCTGCGCTTCACTATGAAAACTGAATTTACAAACTCTGTAAACTCTCTCTTTTTCTGTCACTCACTTGCACCACTATACACGCTGCACTCTCTTCTTTTGCACACACATATTCATATCACAACACTTCTATTTATAGCAACAAAGAGAAAGAAAATGTCGTTGGAGTAGTTGAGCAACCGTAGAGCAGCCGCACCTTTTGATTTTGGTGCATTCGGTGCTCAGTTTTTCTTGGTGCATTAATGAGGTCGGTGCTTGCATGAGACTTTGTCTCCATTGCATTGATGAGGTCGGTGTTTGCATGAGACTTTGTCTCCATCCGTAAAAATCTCCCACTTGGAGACAAATGAGTCTACATGTCTTCATAGTGTCACAGCAACTTCAAGTCATGCCTTAAGTATGGAGACCAACTGAAGCTATACACAGCTTCAGTTTGTCAGCAATAACTACTTTTGTGAGCATGTCTGCTGGGTTCTCTGTTCCTCGAATCTTTTCAAGTATCAGCTGTCCACTATTGAGAAGAGATCGAATAAAATGGTATCGCAACTGTATGTGTTTTGTTCTGGAATGAAAGGCTGGATTCTTTGCAAGAAAAATAGCACTCTGACTATCACTGTGCTGAATACCTTTTTCATGTTTCTTTCCCAATTCTTCTAAGAATGACTGCAACCAAACCATTTCCTTCCCTGCTTCAGTTATTGCAACGTATTCAGCTTCTGTAGTTGAGAGAGCAACAATCTTCTCCAACTTAGAAGCCCACGATACAGCTGTACCACCCAGCGTATACACAAATCCAGTAGTACTTTTCCTGCTGTCAACGTCACCTGCTAAGTCAGCATATACATATCCCTGTAGCTTTAAACTTGCCTTTGTAAAGCATAGTGACGTATCTGACGAGGCTTGTAGATATCTCAAAATCCACTTGACTGCTTCCCAATGCTGCTTTCCTGGATTACTCATGTACCTGCTCACAGCTCCCACTGCTTGTGCAATATCTGGTCTTGTACAGATCATGGCATACATAAGACTACCAATAGCAGATGCATAGGGTATTCTGTTCATGCATTCTTGCTCTTCTTCCGTCTTTGGCGATTGATCCTTAGTTAGTCGAAAGTGACTAGCTAAGGGTGTGCTTACTGGTTTCGCCTTGTCCATGTTGAACCTTCTTGGCACCTTCTTCACATACTCCTCTTGTGAAAGCTTAAGAGTACCATTAGCCCTGTCTCTAATGATTCTCATACCAAGGATTTGTTTCCCAGCACCCAAATCCTTCATCTCAAACTGTTTTGACAACTGCTTCTTCAGCTTGTTGATCTCCTCGATGCTTGATCCTGCAACGAGTATATCATCCACATACAAAAGTAGAATGATATAAGAGTTGTCAAAATTCTTTATATAACAACAATGGTCTGCCTGCAGTCTTGTGAACCCATTACTGCACATGAAGTTGTCAAACTTCCTGTACCATTGTCGTGGAGCTTGTTTTAGGCCATACAAGCTCTTCTTCAGTTTGCAGACTAGATTCTCCTTAACCTTCACTGAGAATCCTTATGGCTGGTGCATATAAATGTCTTCCTCCAAATCACCATGAAGGAATGCTGTCTTCACATCTAACTGCTCAAGATGTAGATTCTCTGCAGCCACAATTGCCAACACTAGCCTGATCGTGGTCAATTTTACGACTGGGGAGAAAATGTCTGTGTAGTCGACACCTTCCTTCTGCTGAAACCCCTTCACAACCATTCTGGCTTTGTAGTGCTTGCTACCATTGTGCTCTTCCTTGATTCTATACACCCATTTGTTGTGCAAAGCCTTCTTGCCTTTTGGAAGCTTAGTCAACTCCCATGTCTGATTTGACATCAGTGAATCCATCTCATCTTGCATGGCTTTCTCCCACTTGATTGAATCTTCAATTTGTAGTGCTTCATCATAACTTTCCGGTTCACCACTATCTGTCAGCAGAATATAGTGTAGAGATGGTGAGAACTGCTGTGGTGGCCTAATCGTCCTTGAAGATCTTCGAACGGCAGTGGGTGGTGTACTTTGTTCGATCTGTGGATCATCATTCTCTTGTTCCTCGATCTGATCAGTGTTGACTCGAGTAACATCAAAGTCAACAACCTCAGGCTTCTTTGGCTGCTCCTCAGGTTTAGCTTGTGACCTAGATTTGTACAGAACCTGCTCATTGAATATCACATTTCTACTTCTGATGATTTTGTGATTTTTATCATCCCAAAATCGATAGCCAAATTCTTCATCCCCATAGCCGATGAAAAAACATTTTCTAGATTTGGCTTCTAACTTGTTACGGTCAGTAGAATATATGTGAACATATGATACACAGCCAAAAACTTTCAAATGAGAAAGATTTACCTTTTTTCCGCTCCAGACTTCCTCTGGCAGATCAAACTTCAGGGGAACTGATGGTCCCCGGTTAATTAAATAGGCTGCAGTGTTAACTGCGTCAGCCCAAAAACATTTAGGCAATCCTGAATTCAACCTCATGCTTCTTGCACGTTCATTTAGAGTTCTGTTCATGCGTTCAACTATGCCATTCTGCTGTGGTGTTCCGGGAATAGTCTTCTGAAATCTAATCCCATTTCCAGCACAGAATTCTTTGAACCCTCCATCAATGTTCTCTCCGCCATTGTCTGACCTCAGACATTTCAACTTCAAGCCTGTTTCATTTTCAACCATGGCTCTCCACTTCTTAAAAGTGTCAAATGTGTCGGATTTATTTTTCAAAAAATAAACCCATACTTTTCTGCTTGAGTCATCAATGAAGGAAACATAATACCGCGATCCTCCAAGAGAAGCAACTGGGGATGGTCCCCACAAATCTGTGTGCACCAACTCCAACTTTGTAGACTTTGGAGTTCTCCCATTTTTCAAGAAACTAACTTTTTTCTATTTCCCGAAAATGCAACCTTCACATATGGCGAAATCAGTTGATTCCAACCTTGGTAGCTTCCCTTTGGATAATAGTACTTTCATCCCTTTCTCACTCATGTGACCAAGTCTTTGATGCCATAGGTTGGCATTTGCATCAGAAATTGCAATAGTATCTCTAATACTTGAAGTCATGTACAAAGTACCTGTTTTTGAGCCTCAAGCTACTACCATAGCTCCCTTCGTTATCTTCCACGTGCCACCGGTTCATGAGAAATCAGGTTTCTCATGAGCTTAGGAACATGTCGCACCTTCTGTAGCAACCATGCACTTCCATTGGGCAGATTGATTCGTACATCTCCCATGCCTTCGATGTCCAACGCTTCACCATCTGCTAAGTACACCTTCCCGAAATCGCTAGTGACATAATTCTGCATGATTTCTCGGTGTGCTGTAGTGTGGAAGGAGGCTCCTGAATCCAACACCCAAGATTCAATTTGGTTGTCGACTGAAATGAGTAAGGCATCTTGGAGGTCTTCTGTTGTGGCATTGGCGGAGTCATGTCCATTCTTCTTCTTTGCTTCCTTGCAATTATTTCTGAAGTGGCCAGTCTTGCCACAATTCCAACATTGTACTTGTTTTCCAGACCTAGATTTACTTCTGCCTCTTCGAGACTTTGACCTGCCCCGATTTGAACTTTTATTGGCTCCTCTACCTCTCGTCTCAAGGTTTAAGGCAGAACTGGAAGTTGATGCTTCACCTGCATCTCTTTTGCGAACTTCCTCGCTAAGAATATGGTCTTGGATATCTTGGTATTTCATCTTTGCTTTGCCATAAGAGTTGCTAACAGTTGTTCTCATGGCCTCCCAACTTTTTGGCAATTGAGCCAAAGCAATCAGCGCACGTACTTCATCATCAAATTCAATTCCTACTGAGGCCAATTGATTGATGATGGTGTTGAACTCATTCAAATGTTGAATAACTGGAGTTCCTTCTGCCATTCTCAAGTAGAATAGCTTGTACATCAGATGCACTTTGTTGTTGGCTGATGGCTGCTCGTACATGTTTGATAGAGCCTTTATTAGATCTGCTGTGGTCTTTTCCTTTCCCACATTGTGTGCAACTGATCTTGACAATGTTAGTCGAATTACTCCCAACACTTGTCTATCAAGGAGGCTCCACTCTTCATCGCTCATGTCAGTTGGCTTTGTTTCTAGGAGTGGAAGATGTAGTTTCTTCCCATAGAGGTAATCCTCTATCTGCATTCTCCAGTAGGCAAAGTCTGTACCGTCAAATTTCTCGATACCAGCGACTTTAGCTTCCTCTCCAGCCATAACTTTACAATTGAGTCTAAATTTAAAGAAACAAAGATTACCGTTGCGTCCGAAACACTCGAATTAGCTGGAAACGAGTCTGAAATTGTGAAAATCAAATCAAAATTGAGCTTAAACGGGGCATAACAATTTCTTCCAACCAGAGTGTGACACGTGGCAGGATGACGCGGCTCGGCTAGGAATGCGGCTCAACTCAGGATACGGCTCGGGAACGCAGCTCGGCTCGGGAACGCGGCTCGGCTCAGGGACACGGCTCGGGTCGACTCAGCCTGGACAGGTCCGGATTTGTCTGGATCAGGTCCGGATCCTGATACGGGTTGGGTTGATCCGTCTTCAACCTCTGGAAGGCCTGTGCGGCGCGTGCGTGCGTGCGAGATGCGTCTACATGGACTCGATTGGCGCGTGCGGCTTACTCCGGGCTCCGTTTGAGACGAAATTTTCACCAGAAATTTCTTCTCGATCTGTGTAATCTAGTGGTAGTTTTAAAACTTGATTTCGATCAAGTTTCAAGAATGAGTTTTTAAAAAAAAATCCCATCCTCCAACACGCTCTGATACCAGTTGTTGGGGACTTCGTGCGAGACAGAAAATAATTCTAGATTATAGAGAGACAAAATTTAAGTGGTTCGGCAACTGCCTACATCCACTGTTGCTGCACTTCACTATGAAAACTGAATGTACAAACTCTGTAAACTCTCTCTTTTTCTGTCACTCACTTGCACCACTATACACGCTGCACTCTCTTCTTTTGCACACACATATTCATATCACAACACTTCTATTTATAGCAACAAAGAGAAAGAAAATGTCGTTGGAGTAGTTGAGCAACCGCAGAGCAGCCGCACCTTTTGATTTTGGTGCATTCGGTGCTCAGTTTTTCTTGATGCATTAATGAGGTCGGTGCTTGCATGAGACTTTGTCTCCATTGCATTGATGAGGTCGGTGTTTGCATGAGACTTTGTCTCCATCCGTAACATGGTCTACTCCTCTGTATGTGTGATAAATGATCACAACAGAGGTGCAATTATAGAGATATGGGTGAAGAAAGGAGAGATGGAAACGTGTTAAATCTTCACTTCAGGAAATCGATAAATAGGAATCCAAAGTCTACAAAGCATCATGAAATTATGTAAAAACTTCTCGCGCGGTAACATCTTGGCAATTACGTGCATGTCGATCAAAATTCATAGGACAAACCGATGCACATGGAAATCATTGATAGTAGAATTTAATTAAAATGATCCAAATCGGTGGAAATTAATTAAAGTTCAAAACCGTGTAGATGGGTGCATGCTACTTTGGAAATAAACTAATTCCATGCAACTTTATTATTTAATTACTATATATATTCTCTTATTAAGCCAATCCATCCTTGTCCCTTGATCCATCAATATTATTGGCGTGGGGCCCGAGTGGATTGATGCAATTGAAATGAGTGGAAAAGCAAGTGTTCGTGGGAAAAGAAGGATATGATTGGAAAGAGAAAAAAATGAAAAAGGGGAGAAAGCGAGCCAAACACACAAGATAGAAGAAGCGATATAAAGCCAAATTCCTCATCAATCACTGACAGGGGCTTAATAAAAGGGCACTTCCAGATGACCAAGGGAGAGGACGAGAACACAAAGAGGTCATCGCCAACCTGATAATAAGAGTTTGAATGAGAATAGAAAACAGGTTTGAATATTGACAAAAAGAGGTTTCTCAAAAGAAATAAGATGCATGGACAATACTAGGAAATAAAGTTTGGAGGGTGGGGTCCCAAAATTATTATAAAAGATCAAAAATGGGAAGAAACTAGTGTGGTTTAGGTTAAGTTTTGCTCCCAACGTTCGATATATGAGAGGGATTAGGCTGATGTTGGATGTTGAATTTATGTAGAAAATAGCACAAAAATACAGAGAAATTACGATCAATATGCATTATTTAGATCAATAAAAAGTTAAATGGATTCTAGGTTCTTTCAAACAACATTATTGGCATGCCCAAAAAGATGTTGGAGCAGGTCCACGTACAATGATATGCGCGATTACAATGGAGCAGGTCCACGTATATAGTTGCAGTAGTTACGGCAAATAAATAATTATAGAGATAAAGTGGGTCAAAGAAATTAAGGAGAAACTTCTCGGCAACTACTTTTCGGCAACAACGTCGACCATGCATGCGACGACTGCACAACTTTCAACCTTCAAAGTTGTATAAAATGATCAATTTGGTCCCACAGCAATAGAGTTTTAGTATAGATGCTGTTCCCACATCGGGAAATTGATAAATAGTACCCAAAATAGAAAGAGTGTAAAGTCGGTCCGTATCGACTGGTATAAATTGTTTTTAAAAATATTTCTTAAACACTTTTAAATATTTTTAAAAATAAAAAAAATCACAAAATTATTAAAAAATTAAGTAAAAGAAAATTAAAAAAACATTTTGGTACAAAATATGTGTACAAAATTTTGGTAGCCCTATCACCCTTTCTCAAAGAGAAAAGAATCCTCATAAGATCGATTATGTACCTACCAATCAGATCAGAAAATCTATTCTGGGGTTCACTGTTGAAATCCAAGAAATCTTTTTCCAAAGAACAACTGTGGCCATTTGAAGAGGTAAGAAATGCATGTACGTAGTTAGAATTTCTTATACAAATTGGCCATATATATATCATTGGCAACTTCCTTTAAATATCTCAGAAGTGGGATCAAGAGAAACTTCTCGACAACTTCTTTGCCAACAACCATGCTTGCTATTATGAGTTCAAAAGTCTTCTCAATCTTTACTGACAACTTCTATTCTCCCACGCTAGAAAATCTCAAAGGTCTTAAGTTCATACAGAAAATTAATGGGTGTGGATCTTTGTTTTACACAGTAGGACTTGAATTTGAAACCGTGTAATGGGATGCAAGTATTTTTGAAACAAATATAAATGATTTAGCTTAAATTTTTTAAACGAATGATACTTTCACATGGTATCAGAACAAAGATTTTGAGTTCAAATCTTAACTCTACGTTTTACCTATTTAATTAAATTTTTTACGTGATTGACTCATTCATTGAGGGCGAGTTTGATGGCCTACACATGAGTGAGAGTGCTAAATAAATATAAATAATAAAATATACTTATTCTTATCAACTTAAAATTTTTGGACGAACGGTGATTTCACAGTCATGACTAGGATCACAAGTTATGATTTCGTTTGCATCCATAATTTTAATAATTCTGTTTATTCTTTCACCATTTGAAAATGGCTTTTGAGTTTGGACTCGTACGTTAGCCTTTATCTTTAAATCATAGAATGTTGGAATAAGTTTATCTCAATCACTACTATAAACCATGTTCCAAGCAGGTGTACAATACCATATAGATACAACTGTCCACTTAAGAACTATAAACAAGGATGCTTGCCGCTATTGTTTAGCACAACACTTAAATTCATAATTCAAGAGACAAACCAATGGCTACAAGTAAATGAACAAAGTGAAAAGCTTACAAGCTAATCAAAGTGCACATATATGAGCAAATAAATTAGGCTCTTGTTTCTTAATTAACGGATTTGAGAAGATGTCTCGGGACCACCTCTCGGTGGCCAAACATTTCCAATATGCAATACGACGAAAAATGAGTGGTTATAGTTGCAGTCGTCGACATGATTAAAAAAACAAAAGAATACAAACTAGTCATGAGTGTCAGTACGCAATAATTCCTATAAATAAATAAATAACATAGCCAACTTGTAGGCAACTTCCTTATTTTGAAGATACTAAGATTGGGTTTGGATAGATAGTTCAGATGAGATGATCTAAGATGTCTTGAATAGTAGTTGAATAAAATATTGTTAGAATATATTTTTTAGTATTATTTATATTTTGAGATTTGAAAAAGTTGAATTGTTTTTTATATTTTTATATAAAAATTTGAAAAAGTTGTAATGATAAGATGAGATTAGATGAGATGAAATTAGTTTGTATATTCAAAGTGAGCCTAGTGTATTAATCAGGCCAATGTGCGTGCGTTGTGTCTTCAATTTAAAAAAAAAAGGAAAGGAAAATTAAAAGAAAGATGAGAAGCCGAGAAAAAAAGAAAAGAAAGATGAGAAACTTGTTGGCAACTTCTTTTGGAGCTTCTTGTCACTCAGAACTGGAAATCAAGTACCAACTTTTCAGTTTCACCTCTCCATTTTCCCTCTTTCTCATTTCTTATCTCTTTCCTCTCCTTTTTTTTTTTCCCTTCTCCTCCTTTCTTTTTCTCTTTTCCCCTGTTTTCCATTGCTGCCCTTAAAGAAATATGTTCAAGTTGGTCCATTGATTTCCATTAGATGATGACTTTGTTGTAAAAAGACAGAAGAATATCCCACAAAGATACAATCTTTAAACTTTCAAAGTGGTTTAAAATGATCAATTAATTGGTTCCACAGCAATTGGCTATACTCTGTTTTACTGTTTTAGTCTGATTTGGATGCATTGAATGGAGTTGACAGGTTTTGGCAAATGTGATGGCGCCCCAGAGTTGTTTCCTCCCACTGCTGCACAAGTGCTTGAATGTTCTCTCACTGCTCATGAAACTTCAATATCTTTTCCCATCTGAATAAAAATTGAACCCAGGTAAGAACTTGAACTAAAGGAATGGACCGGAAACTGATTTCTCTTGTATAATGACATCATTAAGTCTCACCTTGGCACTTCTTTAATGACATCATTAAAATCTTTAATAACTGAGATATATTATTTTGGATTTTCCATCTGATTTCTCTTGTATAATGACATCATTAAATCTCACCAAAGCATCCTAGACAAGACAGATTATTAAAATCTATAAAAGAAGTCCATGTGAGGTAAATCCAAAAATCTGTATCTCAGTTTCCAAGTACATATACTCTAGAGAGAGAAACCGGATATTGAAGAACTGACAACCTTACTCGAAAGTAAACCACCATTAGAGCAATAGTATTATTTGCATCAATGTGGTTGTGCTTTTCTCATCCAACGTGAGCAATACTGCAAATACACATGCAACCTCTGTAGATTAAGGGAATTTTATTTCATTGAAGAGTGTGTGTAGTTCTATAACTTCTATCTCCAATAACAAGTCAATATTGCTTTAAGCAAAGGTCACAGAAGTCAATATGTGAAGGAATATGTTATATCGAGCATCACCAAGTTCATGGGGCATAGAATAGGGCAATGTCAAAAAAAGGACAGAGATGCAAGCTAATTTTGGAAAATGCCACTGCCGGTTTCTTTCTCCTCTTTTGGTATGTAGAAAGAAACTAAAACAGAAGGAAAAAAGAGAGAACGGACACATTTTAATGGGAAATCCTACCTGCAATCCAAAACGCCACAATGGCTGCAGCCTGCATACCCCTAACAAAACCCCACAATGGCTATTAGATTCCCTCAGTGGCAAAGATCCTTAACTACTCTCTGTCAAAAAGTTTTAAATCTTCTAAAAAAGTTTAAGTTTAAATTGTTTTTGCAGACAGTGTCCCTAAACCAAAAAGGTCAGATTATATTCATTGCTAGAGTATATATAGATCTATGATAAAGTCATTATACTAAAATATAAATTGTTATCAACATGGTGCGAGACATCTCAAACAGTAAGTCAATATTGCTTTAAGCAAAGGTCATAGCTAATAGCTAGAAGTGATCAATACGTGGAGGAACAAGGAACTAATATGTTGTGTGGAACATCAGACACAGTTTGGAGTACGGATCATCCATTTCAATTTTCAACACAGATATCCCAACCAAGTCGAAGAATCCTATTGCCTGGAAATATAATTCCACCTAAAAGTGCCTCTTTAAGTTGTCCCTATTGAATGAATACCATTATAACTTTCAGTAATACAAACCATAAAAATTAATGGCATACTCAAATACATATTAGAGAGAGAGAGAGAGAGAGCTCAACCAATGATCATGTCATAAGGCACCTCAATCCAACAAATCTTTTGATGCTTGCAGGAAGAATAACAATATCACTCCTTGACAGTTCTAACGTTCCCAAAGTGGATGAGAAATTAAATGTTGTAAAGAAGTCAGACTTTGATAGGACACAATCGCTGAGATTCAAATATTCTAGTGCTGGCAATGGAGGTGGCGGCCTTAAGAGCAGCTCTTCATTTGATGAAATTTCAATTTCTTGTGTTGACATGACTCAAGGCTTGGAACGTCATAAGAGAGTGCGCAAAATCATTTATTAAATTTCTTGAAGTCAGTGCTATAAAAATAATAACTTAAAATTTCTGTACATGATCTAGGCCACTATCATGCCTCCCTAAACCAAGTCACGTCCTGCAGCTCTACCTTCATAAATATTTTAACCTGGGATGATTTAAAAACATAAAACAAACTAAAATGAGTAGAAGACTCAGTAAAAGAAAAGATAGAATGAAATTTCTTAATTGGCAAGTTCCTTAAAGTGGCATCTAATTAGGTATTGGTTACCAATCTTCCGGATGTTAGATCTTTCTCTCGATTTAATTTCCCAACAAATGTCTCCGAACTTGGTGAGAAAAAGAAGAGAAACTTGTCGGCAACTTCTTGGCAACTACCTGCATATAGATGTTGGAGCAGCTACACGTACAATGATATACTTTTGTTTTGTGACTTCCAATAATGCTCTTTTAAAGTTCGTGATCCATTCGGTCCGGCCGAAAGCAAATTAGTGAACTTTACAATGATAGACTTTTGTGACTTCCAATAATGCTCTTTTAACATGATCTATTCGATCTGAAACCAAATTAGTGGTTGAAAAAATGCTGTTGAGGAAATCAATAAATTAATTAAGAAGAAATCAATGGTAGGCTCATAAAAGATTCAATGGCTTTTTCTTAATTATCAACCCAATAAAATTTCATAATCCACCAAAAAGAACTATTGGGACTATGTGCCTAGTTAAAATTCATACCCAACTTCAATATATAAGTTACAGGCATAACAAAATCATTCATATTTCATCCTTAGCAATATTGGATTGGGTCTTTATAGGCATTGACTGTGAATCATATATACTATGCAGAGTCTTATAAAGGTAACAAGTCTAGGTGGTTTTGCGACTCACGTCCAATAGACATGCCAAAAAGGGTCCTTCATTATGCCGCCTAAGCTCTTACTGCTTGGTGCACCCCTAGTGCAATCTCACTAGTAGTAACTTTTTTAAAAATTTAGACAAAACCAAAAAAAAAAAAAAAATGCCAAGAGCTTAATTGCCTGATGACATATAACCCAGTTCTCTAAATGGAAAACTTGGATTAGAAACCCCCCACCCTCTATAAAAAAAAAGAAAAAAAAAAATGAACTAGCAGTCAAATCTAAGGGACAAACCCAGAGGCAAACTAGCATTTTCCTCTAAAAAAAGGATAAAGGCACAACATACAAAAATGTTACTATACGAGGGAGGCTGATGTTCAATGTTGAAATTATGTAGAAAACAACACAAAATACAGAGACATTAAGAGAAATATGCATTATGCATATCAATAAATGAGAACAACGTTGCCCTTAATGTGAAGCAATAATGTTGATTTCAGATTAGGTGAAGCCAAGAAAAATACATCCCAGTTCCTAAACTACTACTAATATTATTAGGCAGGCTCGATTCATCACCATTATAGGGGTCAATTTGAAAGCCTGAGATTCCTTCAACAATAATTTCTGATGGGCCTCCCTTCCGCGGCTCATTGCCTACACGAATGTTAGATCGAAATTCTTGTACAATGTTGGATGCACAAAAGCTCCTTTTGTATCAGCAATACAGCGGTATAGCTCTCCATAAAGTTGGTATTTCTCTGTCAAGGCATGCATCTTTTTTATTTCTGCAGTTTCTTCTCAGTCCTTTGATTTGGATGGACTGAAAAATCCTACTACAACAACAAGATTTTACCAAATTCCTTAGCTTCTTGTTCTTTCCATACCACTCAGTTATTCCAGTAATGTTTTTCTCTTTATCAAGTAGTGCCATCGAGAAGATGATTGGTTTATTCTTGTCTGCCAAATATCCTCTCTTCCAGGCACATATCCAGCTTTAGAGTTAAACTAGTATGACATTGAAACTTTTAGTACATGATGGATGTGCATAAATTAAATGTAACCGAGAGGCTACAATTAGACTTACATGTGCACATTTTTTCCGCTCTTACTGTATAGTAGTTCTTCAATGGCTGGGCGAAAAGAAGTTAGCTGCCTCTGTGTCTCCGTTTAAGGGAAGTAGACAGACTGATCAACCCCAGGACTTTGGATCAAAGACATTGATGCCTGAGACTAAACATATCATGAGTTAACATCATTACCGTTGATGTTTGTTGCATGGTTGTATTTAAGATAATTGTTTATTTACAAGTCTACCTTCCGAAAATTCCCTGATATTTGCTTGTTATGATGAAATCGACTAGCATTCATCGAAATTATGTCGACTGTGAACTGACATGAAAAGTGATACTTGGGGTCTAAGTCCTTCCATTTAGTATCTGAATCTTCATACTTGTTTTATTCGTAAGTATGAGCAATAGTTCCCTACGTTATTAACATCTCAAAGTTCATATTTAGATAGTTGGTTGGGGATTGAGCAATAATAGCTGTCTTGTGTGGGTTTAAAAACTGGATGAGACATGCAGGTACAATAGGGATCCTCTGATGCAGTCACTATATTTCTCAGTTAAAAACTCAGGTTAACTAGGAAGAAGTCCTACAACTTTGGAAGTGGAAACAGGAAACTCGGTACTTATGATTTATTTATATATTCAAAGTTTTGTGTTTTGTGGTGATTCGGCCAAAACTTAAGGGGCGAGCCAATGACAAGTAGAAATGGCCACAATTGGCCTATTGCTACCGTTTTATGCACTATTTCCGACCAAAACTGAAGCAAAAAAAAAATCACATTTGTTGTAATGATATAAGAAAAAGGCACAAAAATAAACAGATCGAGATCAAAGAGATTAACAAACAATAAGAGTATTAGATTAGTTTTGGTCGGAAATAGTGCATTAAAATTGCCAATAAGAGTATTAAGAAAAAGGCACAAAAATTGCCAAATCCTCATGCTGAAAGCTGCAGTGGTATTTGTGAGGTCTGATGTCTTGTTGTTTAAACGAGAAATTTCCAGAGAAAATTGAAATCTTCAAAAATATTGAACCAAGACAGGGAGCTAGCTGCATACATCCATGAATATTAAAAAAAAAAAAATAGAGACGGTACTCAATTTTATCAATTCTTGAAAGCAAGTGTACATAGCATAACACACTTGATTTGCTATGAAAAGAGTTGTCCCCAAACTTTTGCCATTAGTTGATATCAGTTGCTGATAGAGGATGTAGGTTGGAGTGCAGCTTTGTCAATATTTTCCTCGAATAATGGGTTCAATAACAGCACACAAAGCAATTCCTTTGATCTGATCCAGATACAAGGGTCCATTGATTTGAATTTCACAAGATTTACTGTTTGAAACCTCCTTGCGATGGCTAAACCAGTCTGGAATCCTATTCCCCGAAAAATATAATTCCACCTGAAAGTACCTCTGCGATGGCTAAACCATTGAATGAATATCATTATAACTTTATGTAATACAAACCATAAACATTAATGGCATACACAAATACGTATTAGAGAGAGAGAGAGAGAGAGAGAGAGAGAGAGATACCTCAATCTCTGAAATTCAAATATTCTAGTGCTGAAATTCAAATATCACCCCTCCTTCACGCTGGACACCTGGATGATTTTTCATTTTCTCTTAATGCTTTTCCATTATATTGCTTTGAAGAATACCAAGTTTGAAGTGCAAAAAAGAATACCAAATGAAGCTATGTTTTTATTATTGGGGCCTAAAACAGGGCAATGTCTCAAAAAGGGCATAGAGATGCAAGCTATTTTGGTAGCGATACAATGTGATGCTTCAAACAAGCACCATGGAATCGACTATGAAATGGCTATAACTAAATCATATATCATTCAAGAAACAAAATTCAATGTACAAAATGAAAAAGAAAGGGAAAAAAAAATATAATACGCTGAGAGGAGGAAATTAAATATTACTTCATGTATTTTTCTTTTTTTCTTTTCTCTCCTTTCATTCTTGTATACCACTTTGACCCTGTAACTTTCATAAAACCGCACCATCCCTTGCGAAGTACAAAGTTGAAATCGAACTCACAAATTGTCCAAAACCTTTCGTTCAAAAGATTGTAAATTGGAGTACCCCACCCATACAACATATCCAGGCGTATTTACCTTTCTGCACTCATTCATATCAAGCAAATGTACCCCTTCTAAAAAACACATTACATTTGAGCCGTTACTGGTTATATCAGCATAACACTAAAAATATCCTCCAGCATCTTTAAAAAACATTACGGCATATAATACAATTCCACTTATCTCCTCCAAACAGTGTGGCCCCTCAATATCTATTAACCAATCATCTCCTTCCCACCACCAATCATCATCATCATGCCCAATATCATCATCTATTAACCAATCATCAACTTCCCACCACCGATCATCATCATCATGCCCAATATCATCATCTTTTAAAAACTCATGAACATAACTCAACCACTCTGGAATCTGATTTTCTGGAAACAAAGTAGCATCATATTCACTAACTCCCTGTTAAACGTTAAATATTATCATCAATTTAATTTAAGCAATACATGCATACTATTAAAAATGAGATCACACATACATACCAGCTTCCACAATAATGGATTTTGCACTTTATCATTCCATATATTCATATGCATTTTGTCGCAGCCGTACAATTTAATTTCTCGTAGCGATCTGATGTGGTTTCTATTGAATTCCAATATTTTTTATACTTCCAAAAATCTCCCTAATGACTTGCATCCACTAACATCTACGTCCTCTATATTTGGTGGAAGCTCTAGTATTTCTTCAAGTTTCTCACAATAGTGCAAGGAAAGATAAGTTAGTGCAACGAATTCTTTGATGCTCGTGGGAAGGCTAACAATTCCAGTCCTCGATAAATCTAACGAAGCCAAACTAGCGGAGGAGTTAAACACGGTAAATAAACTAGATATTGGAAAGAAATTTGTTTCTGATTGGAAACAACTTTGAAGATTCAACAATTGTAATGCAGTGCTCCCATTGCTTGAATTCGTTGGAGGCACAAATTCATGGATTGGTTCTTCACATAATGATATCTCCTCTTCCATTTTTGTAGACTCAATAGCCAGAAGGGATTGCCCATCATCCCTCATCTTCTTTACAATATTTGGACAACCATCAAGATAGAGATGGACTAAATGTTGCAACTGAATCCAAGCAGTTGGGAGACACATAAGGTTTTTGCAGCCCGATAGAGATAAATATTTAAGTCCAACGAGGTTCCCGATGGATAAAGGTAGTTCTTCTATTGCGGTGTCACATAGATAAAACTCTGTTAAACATTCCATTTTACACTCGATTTCAGGAAGATAACGAAGGCTTGAGCAACTACCAAAACAAAGAGGGTGTAAAGATCTCAAACTGAGGCTTCTTGGAAGGATATGGAGTTTAGAGCAACCAGAAAAATCCAAAATAGAAAGATTTTCCAAAGATCCCATGAAATCATGCACCTCAACTAAACTTTTACACATGATGACAATCAATTTCTTCAAATTAGGGGTGCTTGAAAGATCAGGAATCTTTTTTAAGAAGTTACAATCACGGAAAGTCATGATCGTCAAATTCTGTAATAGAAAAAGAGGAAAAGTTTAATAATGGACTTTACTAATTCAAAGAAAAAAAAAAGAAGTCATTGTTGATGATTATAATTGTGTACGTACCTTGGGTTTGAATCCATCCCCTAACTCCTTTATGAGGTCATGCTGCATCCTAAAGTCGATGAGTTTTTTTCCATGAAAATTGGATGGCAAAGATTGCAAAGGACATTCACCCAAATCAAGCAAGCTTAACTCATTAGAAAGGTAATCAGGCCCTCGAGATAAACATGCATTGCGATTTATAAATATTCTGAGTCTTTTCATCTTCATGAATGCTTTGGAACCTAAGCATATCAAGTCTCGTTCCGGCAAATCTATCAATATCCCTTCAATTTTGTTTGTTACCTAGTGCAACAACATATACAACATATATTAGCAAATTAACTCACATCTAGACTGTACGTCTTTAATCACATTCAAAATATCAAAAATTAATGCCTCTTCAAAATCTGCATATCATTGAAAACTGTTCATAAATGAAAAGGGAAGATGCTCATAAAAAAAGTAAAATTTCTTTTTTCTTCATTTACTCTCTTACCGTGTTTACTTCTAGTACAGAACGAACATCTTCATGAAACCATAACCTGCTACGTTTGCCAGGTTCTTTAGGTGATTCTTGACGAACAATTTCTCTACCCATTTCTTGTATCAAGTCATGCATCACCAATATGTTCTTCTCTTCAATAGTTATAAGAGACTTATCTGTAAGAATTTGGATCCCAATATCAGAGAAAAACCCACAATTTTCTAATACTTTGATGACATAATCTACATCTTTTGTTTTGAAGAAACAAGCAATATCAAGGAAAATATCCTTCTCATTATCATCCAATCCATCATAACTTGTTCTAAGTATCATTTGAATATCTTTGTTAGGAATTCTCTTGAGCTTATCCAATGCACTTTTCCATTGACTTATGCTTCTACCTTTTAGATCTGAACCTAGAACCGTTAAAGCTAGTGGAAGACCCCCTGCATATCGTACTGCATCTTCTGTTAGTTCTGCATAATCATCAATAGGCTTTTCTCTCTTGAAGGCATGTAAACTAAAGAGCTGAAGAGCATTGTCGTGATCCAACTGATTCATCTTGTATGTTGAATCAACTTCATGTCTAGTCAATAAATTTTGATCTCTTGTTGTTATAATGATTCTACTTCCTAAACCAAACCAATCATGATCTCCAGCTAGAGTTTCTAATTGGACCAACTTATCCACATCGTCAAGAATCAGTAGAATCTTTTTAGAGCAAAGCCTATGCTTTATCACATTGATTCCCCTATCAACACTACCAACTTTCAAATTCTTAGAGTCTCCTAAGATCTCATAAAGAAGTGCCTCCTGCAAGTGCATTAGACCACCCTCTCGATTTGAAGTTTCTCGAATATTTGCAAGAAAACATCTAGCTTCAAACTGATAAGAAATTGAGTTGTAGATTGCTTTGGCGATGGTTGTCTTTCCAATTCCACTAACTCCAAGGATCCCTATCATGCGTATGTCATTCATCCCAATACTTAGAAGCAAATTAATATGTTTAAATGAGGCTCTATTCCAACTGGATACTTGGCAACGCTTGAGTACTTACGATTTACTATTCTCAAAACCTATTCAACAATTTCGTTGATGAATTCAGATTCGTTCCTACCAATACAAAAGATCATAAGAAACAATCAATGAGATGGACTCTTCAAATAAAAAGATATAGTAACATAACATACAAATAAATATAGTGAAATATCTAATATATATATATATATATAAAAGGTGACACTATTTCGTCATCTACTGCAAAAAACAAAAAAAACAAAAAAAGAGTTTAGTTCTAAAGTCACTAGATGATCATTAGAATTAAGCAGTACCTGTTCCCTAAATCAAACCCGGACAAGTTGGCCACCTCTTCGAGTGTTTCCTTCCTCCTCCGCACCTTCATGTCATCATTAAACCGATGTTGATGTTTTGCAAATGCTTCACCAAAACTCTTTCTTTGATGTCGTATTTCTGATGGATCTACGCTGTAAAACACAGGAAGAATGATTTGTTGCCTTGTTTTATTACAATCAAGGATCTTCATCAGCTCGTCTAAGCACCATGTGGATGATGCATAGTTTTGAGAAAGTATAATGATGGCAATTCTCGACTCTTCAATAGCTTTGCAAAGTGCCGGTGAAATCTCCTCCCCTCTTTCAAGATTGTTGTCTATGTAAGTACTGATTCCCTTTCGATCCAAAGCTTGGTATAGATGGGCAGTAAAATTCTTGCGAGTATCTTCACCTCTAAAGCTCAAGAATACATCATGATTCCATGGATGGATGGAAGGAGATGAAGAGGATGAAGAAGAGGAAGAAGCTCCTGATTGAAAGGCCATGGGGATTCTTTTAATAAATTGGAGGTGTAGTCCTCGTTTATAAAATAAAATAAAATAAAATAAAAATAAAAATAAAGGCCATGGAATAAGAAGACATGCTGATCTCAATACGTATGCGCGATTACAATTTAGCAAGAGGTCCATTTATAGAGTTGCAGAACTTATCCCAAATAAATAATTATAGAGATAAAGTGGGTCAGAGAAAGGAGAAACTTCTCGGAAACTCCTTGGCAACAACGTCAAACATGCATGCATGTGTTTACTCTGTACGATTGCAGAACTTTCAACCTTCAAAATTGTATAAAATGATCAATTTTGTCCCACAGCAGTCGATTTTACTCTGTTTTAGCACATATCGATGCTGTTCCCACATCTGGAAATTGATAAAGAAGTATCCAAAATATAAAGTGTGGTTCTACTTTTACTGAAAATTCATATCGAATAGTGTAAAGTTTTTTGAAAATATTAGATATATGTTTCTCTTAAGTTTTTCAAGAAACAACTGCCTTCAAATTTAGAAGAAATAATGTTATGTACCGCTTTCGTAATAGTTATCTTTCCAATTCCACCAACTCCAAAGATCCCTACCATATGTATAATCCTTTACACTATTCGATGCTTAAAAGGGAATAAGTTTATCTCAATCACCTCCAAAATTAAAACATTTTACAGAAAAAAAAAAGAATTCAATTCTACAACTGTCCACTTAAGAACTATAAACAAGGATGCTTGCCATTTTCTCTCTCTCTTTTCGTATCTCTTTCCTCTCTTTTTTTCCCCTTCTCCTCCTTTCTTTTTCTCTTTCCCCCTGTTTTCCATTACTATCCTTAAAAGTGATCAATTTGGTCTCAAAACAAGTTGATACTTTTTGAAGATGTCCAAGTTGTTCCAGTGATTTCCATTAGTTGTTATAAAAAGTTATTTAAAATGATCAACTAATTGGTCCCACATCAATTGACTTTACTCTGTTTTAGCACATATGCTTGTTGAAAAAGATGAGAAACTTAAAACAAAGATGAGAAACTTGTTGGCAACTTCTTTAGAGCTTCTTGTCACTCGGCACTGGAAATCAAGCACCAACTTTTCAGTTTCACCTCTCCATTTTCCCTCTCTCTCTTTTCTTATCTCTTGGCACTGGAAATCAAGCACCAACTTTTCAGTTTCAACTCTCCATTTTCCCTCTTTCTCTTTTCTTATCTCTTTGCTCTTTGTTTTTCCCCTTCTCCTCCTTTCTTTTTCTCTTTTTTCTTGTTTTCCATTGCTATCCTTAAAGTGATCAATTTGGTGTCAAAGCAGGTTGATACTTTTTGAAAACATTCAATCTCCTCATACTCATCCGTCTCCCCATCCACAGTTTGGTTTCCGATAAAGTTCAACCTTTGGAACCAAACCAATCACGATTTCTGGCCAAAGCTTTCAACTGTCCCCAATCATCCACATAATCAAGAAAGAAGAGTCTCTCGCAGTTGGACCATACCAAAAAGATAGAACTTTAAATTAAAATGATCAATTAATTGGTCCCACAACAATTGGCTTTACTCTCTTTTAGCACATATGCATTTTATGCTATTCCCACGTCTGGGAGGTATTGTGAATAGAATGGGAGCATTTATTCCTGCTGGGGCCTGAGTGGATTGATGCAGCTTACCTGGTTGAAATGAGTAGGGAATACTGTGTCAAATCCAATTGAAAGATTGATATTAGCTATTTCCATTTTATATGTAACTCGTACTATTAATTGCTGCTTACTTACGATTCTCATGCACTATATATTTCTTCATTTAGTTGGCTTTACTCTGTTTTCCTGCTCTAGTCTGGAAATTGATGATAAAGAAGTATCCAAAGCCTAAAATTCCAATACGGTGCAAGTTTATTTAATTAAAAAAGAACAAAAATATTCATCATCCTATTAAATATGATAATTGGTGGAAATATAAGTATGCCTTCAATTTGGTTTGTTCCCTGCATGGTGAGACAATACAGTAAAGCATTAAATCCTCCATATAATAGTTCGGTAACTGCTAGAATTATAATATAATAGTTCGGTAACAGCCAGTATATATATGCACTTACAAATGCATTTCTTCATGATCACCATTTACTCGAAAATAATTATAAGAAAAATCTACATTTTCTATTGGTTGCACTACATAAATGAGTTTTGTGGACAAAGTTTTTGGTTGCAAAAAAATCCGTATTTTCTTGTAAATTACCAAATATGCTTAAACTAAAATCATGTTTGAAAGTTATTCTTACCGTATTTTCTTCAAGTACATGGCGAATATCTTCATGATACCACAATCTACTGCATCCACCGGGCTCTTTCGGTGATTCTTCTCTAACAATTTCTCTACCCATATCTTGTAGCAAGTCATGCATCTCAAATTTATTACAATCATCAATGGTAATGAGACACTTATCCATCAGTTTTTTTATTCCGATATTTGGACTTAAACCACAACTATCCAATATTTTCACAACATAATCTACGTTCTCTCCCTTAAAGAAACATGCAATGTCAAGAAAAATATTCTTCTCACTTTCACGCAAATCATTATAGCTCATTCTTAGTATTTTTTGAATCTTCTCGTGAAGAATTCTTTTGTATTCTTCCAAAGCACTTTCCCATTCATTTATACTTCTACCACGTAGATCCAAACCAAGCACTTCCAAAGCTAAAGGAAGGCCCCCAGCATAACGTATTATACGTTGGGAAATTTCGAAGCAATTATGAAGCGGTTTCTCTATTTTAAAGGCACACAAACTAAATAGCTTTAGAGCTTCATCATTGTTCAATTCCCCCACTTCATATGTTGCGTCAACCTCATGATTACTCAGTAAATTTTTATCCCTTGTTGTTATAATGATTCTACTTCCTAAACCAAACCAATCACGATTTCCAGCCAAAGCTTTCAACTGTCCCCACTCATCCACATCATCAAGAATTAGAAGAACTCTTTTAGAACGAAGTCTATTCTTTATCACATTGATTCCTCTGTCAATGTGGCCAATATCATGAACCGAAGGTGCTCCTAGGATATTAGAAAGAAGAGTCTCTTGCAGTTGGACCAGACCATACTCGCTCTTTGAAGTTTCTCTGATGTTTTTCAAGAAGCAACTACCTTGAAATTCAGAAGAAATTGTGTTATATACTGCTTTCGTAATAGTTGTCTTTCCAATTCCACCAACTCCGAAGATCCCTACCATAAGTACAATATCATTCTTTTTTTTTTATAAGTACAATATCATTCTTTCCGATGCTTAAAAGGGAATATACATGCTGCACACGAGACACCACTCCAATTGGATGATTGGCAACCTCAAAGTACGTTTGATTTATTATTATTGAGTCCACCCGTTGAATGATTCTATGGATAAATTCAGATTCATTCCTATCAATTCAAAAGAGAAATAAAACAAGAGCTATTATGATCATTACTCATTAGAACCATTATTAATTTAAAACAATATTATTCCACTAACACGGTCCTTTTAATAGAAATAATTAATTACCATATTATGACATAAGAAAAAGGCACAAAAATAAACAGAGATCAAAGAGATTAACAAACAATAAGAGTTTGGAGTTAATATACATACATGCATACACACACACACACACAAACATATATATCCACGCATGTGGATGTATCTATGATTTAGATGTATGAGGATATAAAATAAATATACGAAAATCTTAATTAAAATGCCTTATTAGAGTGGTTCAAATACCCATCCTTCTTTAAATGGAACCCAGACAAATTGGCCACTTCTTTCAGCGCAGACTTCCAGCTATCCACCTTCGTATCGTCATTCAACTTGTCTTTGTAATTGGCCAATGCCTCTCCATAGTTTTCCTTTTGGTTCCGTACTATTGATGGATCCACTTTGTAAAATACTGGTACAACAATTTGTTGTTTCTTTTCTTTGCACTTGAGAATCTTTGTCAGCTCGTCTAAACACCACATGTGGATGATGCATAGTTTTCAGAAAGAACGATAATCGAAATCCTTGACTCCCCAATAGCTTTGAGAAGTCCTGGTGAAATTTCCTTCCCTCTTTCAAGCTGTTCATCAATGTAAGTAATGATTCCCTTTCGACACAAAGTATCATATAGATGGGAAATAAAGTTTTGTCGAACATCTTCACCTCTAAAACTCAAGAACACATCATAAGCCCATTTAGGGGTACTGAAAGAAAAAAAAGTAGAGAAAGAGGGAAAATCTACTTGCAAGGTCATGGAAGAAATTACAGTGTATGAAATTAAGGCTGATCAGTAGCGACTACAAGCTGAAAGTATGCCTTTTGCGATCAACAATGAGTGCCTGAAGTCGTCGACATGATTACAAAAAAACAAGAAAATACAATAATGATGATTGTCACGCAATAATTCTTAAAAATAAATAAATAAAAGAAGAAAGTTGTTGGCAACTTCCTTATTATCAAGTCATTATTCTCATTAGGGATATTTTTAAATTTAAAAAAAAAATTAATTTAATTTCAAATTTTTTTAAATGTATATTATTCTCATTATCAAGTCTTATTATTCTCACACATTATACAATATATATATATATATATATATTTATTTTTAAATTTTTTTAAAATATTTTTTAGATTTATTCTTCTTAAAATAATTGAATTTTTCTACTCATTATCTATATACCAAATATTAAGTAAAATAAATAAATAAATAAATAAAAATATAATGTATATATAATGTATGGAAATGATGAATATTTGTATTAAGAAAAGTATATTATCAATGTCGCGTGCCTTGCGTCTTCAAAACCACCAAAAAAAAAATTAAAAGACGACTTTTTCAGTTTCACCTATTTTATATATATATATATAGTGGAACTACATTCACTACATAGAAAAATAAGTGATATATATAGTTATATAAAAATTTAAAAAAAAATTATAATTTGACATAATTTCATATGATACGTTAAATATATTTTATAATAAAATTAATTTACAATCTAAATTATAATATTAAATTACGTTAATTTATAAATTTATTTTTATGTAATTTTTTAGAATTAAAAGACTCCTCCAAAATTTTGTATTAAAGAGCTCACCATTAAAATAAAATTCAGAATTTTTTTTTTTATAAGAAAAGTAATTTCATTCAAATCGCCAAAAAGTTAAAAATGCTTATCCACCCATACAATCTGTTGGATGAAGTTTGGACAAGAGTTCCACCACATTGCAGTGCCATCTACAAACAGAGCATGTCTAGCTAAATTATGGGCGGCTTCATTACCTACGCGCCCTACATGCTGAATAGTGCAGTAACGATATCTGTCCATAAGGAGCTTGACTTCCCTTATTAAGTTTCCAAACAAAGCCCAGGATTCCTCTTCCATTTGCAGCTGCTGAACCATCGTGAGGGAGTCACTTTCTAGAATAAGTTCATTAATACCTAGCGGAAGAGCAAATTGCAGACCTCTCAACATGGCAAGGAGCTCGACTTCGGCTGGATCATTTACTGCATGCTCTTTCTTGCTCGCAGCTAAGTTGACTTCCCATCTGCATCGCGGAGGCTGAGACCCACTCCTGCCCTCTGTTGATCTTGAAATATGGCCCCATCAACGCTGAGCTTCATCACCCCTACGGGTGGCTTTCCCCATCCCACGGGCTTTTTGGTCTCTCGTGCTGATGACAGCTTCCGTTTCGGATATGAGTTCAACACGGATAGGGCATGTTCCATAGCTTGTTCTGGTATTAGTAACTTCCCCCCATGTACCATCTAATTCCGTCAATAGCAGAAACCCCAGGCCATCATAACGATCTTATCTAGCTCTTCCTTCCTATTTCCTTTACATATCTGGTATATAAAATCCCTGAAGCTTCTGTATCTTTCCGTTACATACACGAGGGAAGATAGTGGGGGCTTTTTCCAGCAGCCTTCTAGGTGAGGACACAAAATTAGAGCATGGGCGGCGTCTTCAGGTTCCTGTTGACAGAACTGGCAAAGATCATCATTTATCACCGTTCTTTGCTTCAAATTTGTCCGTGTAGGTAGACTCTCCTCGCAGGCTCGCCAAGCAAAGATCTTAACTCTACTTGGAATCTCTAGTTTCCATATTGCTTGCCATACTTCACTCTGCTGTCTCGCGCTGGAACTTTCTCCCTCCACCTTCCCTTTGCCCGTTTCCCTGAACATTCGGTAGGCAACTTTCACACTGAACTTGCCGTCCTTAGTGTTGGGTTTGCTCCTTTGGAGTCCCACATTGGTGGGAAGTGAAGAAGAGGCAAGGCCTCAAGGGTTATAAATAGAGGGGTTTGCCTCTTGGTTAAATACACCAATTACAAGTTATCAAGTAATAACTTGTGACTAAAATCCTCTATTGGCCTTTTCTTGTAAAAGGGAAAGAGGTGAGAGTTAAAGTTTTCTTAGTGAGAAAATTTTGTTGGTGTCATTTGTGGTGAGGAGAAAAATTGTGTGATTGTAACAATTTTTCACATAGTGTATTTTCTTCTCTGGGTCTGCTGGTTTTTCCTCCTGCTTTGGGAGTTTCCAGGTAAATTCTTGTGTTGTTATTATTTCTCTATTTTTCTTTATATTCCTGCAAAGAGGTGGATCCTGGGAGGTGAATTTGGGAGGTCCAAATTCTCAACAATTGGTATCAAGAGCTAGGGTCCTTTTTGTGGGGTGGAGCTTTGGTGTGGTAGTGTGGATACGTATAATCTAAGGAGGTTCTGTCTAAGGAGATTGGAAATTCTAAGTGTGTCCGTTGTGACCCTCCAATCTTTCCTGGGAACCTTGAAGTTCTGTCTAGGAAAGAGTGATCTTTCCTGGGAACTTTCTTAGTGAGTACTATTCATTTCTACGGTAAAAAAGCCAAAGTTTGGGTCTAAGGAGAACGATGGCTGGAGATCAAATAAAAGCACACGGAATCGAGAAGTTCAACGGCACTGATTTTGGGTACTGGAAGATGCAGATTGAGGATTATCTCTATGGGATGAGACTTCATCTTCCACTGTTGGGAAAAAAGCCGGAGAGCATGAATGATGCTGATTGGAGCCTGTTGGATCGACAGGTTCTAGGGGTTATTCGGCTAACCTTGTCCAGAACAGTGGCACACAATGTCAGTAAAGAGAGAACTACGGCGGATCTCATGGCGACTTTGTCAGGTATGTATGAAAAGCCGTCTGCGAACAATAAAGTGCACTTGATGAGGAAATTGTTCAATTTAAAGATGTCGGAAGGTATGTCTGCAGCCCAACACTTGAATGAATTCAATACGATCACAAATCAATTGTCTTCTGTAGAGATTGAGTTTGATGATGAGATTAGAGCATTGATTCTGTTGGCATCATTGCCAAATAGTTGGGAGGCCATGAGGATGGCTGTGAGTAGTTCAGCCGGCAAGGCAAAACTGAACTACGATGACATACGTGACATGGTGCTTGCTGAAGAGGTACGAAGGAGAGACTCAGATGAGTCCTCGAGTTCAGGATCTGCCCTGAATGTTGACAATAGGGGCAGAGGACATGATAGATCAAGCTCCAAGAGCAGAGGGAAGAGCAAGACGGGATCTGGGCAGTAGATCACGTGCTGGAATTGTGGCAAGACGGGCCACATCAAGAGAAACTGCAGGAATCAAGGTGCTGATGATGATGCTGTGAATGCAGTGACAGAAGAAATTCATGATGCCTTACTTCTTGCAGTGCACAGTCCGAGAGATGATTGGGTGTTGGATTCAGGGTCCTCGTTCCATAGTACCTCACATCGAGAAATCATGCAGAATTATGTTGCTGGTGATTTTGGGAAGATGTATGCTGCTGATGGAAAGTCACTGGATGTAATGGGAGTGGGTGATGTGCGCATCACACTTCCAAATAGGAGCGTGTGGACTTTACAACAAGTCAGACATGTTCCAGATCTTAAGAAAAACCTAATCTCTGTGGGACAACTTGATGACAACGGTTTTGCAGTTGTGTTCTCTGGAGGAGCTTGGAAGATCACCAAGGGTGCGCTGGTTCTAGCGTATGGTAAGAAATTTAACTCGTTGTATTTGACATCAGGGTCCAGTGATGGACAAAGAAATACAAGAGTGCAAAAAGGCAGGCTTGATCGCGCGAAACATATGAGGAAGCCAAAGGGAGTCAGTTTTGCCGTTCCTCATGAAAGCTTGGGAAAAATTGGCCAGGGTTGCCAAGATCGGTTCAAGACCGGATACTCCTAGCGCAACAGGAGTTGTGAGTCGCCCAGTAGATGTGCTGACTAAGGGCAATGTACGTGGAAAACTAAAGTCGGGCTTGACTTCAGTGCGTCTTCTAGCATGAAGACAGGGGCAAAAAGTTGCTATGATAGCGGAAGCTATGAAGATCTTCATCTAGGTGGAGCATGGCTGTGGGACCAGTCAAAGTCGCAAGGTGGAGATTGTTGGGTTTGCTCATTTGGAGTCCCACATTGGTGGGAAGTGAAGAAGAGGCAAGGCCTCAAGGGTTATAAATAGAGGGGTTTGCCTCTTGGTTAAATACACCAATTACAAGTTATCAAGTAATAACTTGTGACTAAAATCCTCTATTGGCCTTTTCTTGTAAAAGGGAAAGAGGTGAGAGTTAAAGTTTTCTTAGTGAGAAAATTTTGTTGGTGTCATTTGTGGTGAGGAGAAAAATTGTGTGATTGTAACAATTTTTCACATAGTGTATTTTCTTCTCTGGGTCTGCTGGTTTTTCCTCCTGCTTTGGGAGTTTTCAGGTAAATTCTTGTGTTGTTATTATTTCTCTATTTTTCTTTATATTCCTGCAAAGAGGTGGATCCTGGGAGGTGAATTTGGGAGGTCCAAATTCTCAACACTTAGTTCCTCCCCAAATCAGTTTGACGTAAGTAAATGTACTTATTTTTTTGCCATCATTGTGTGAAACAAACGTTTCTTTTAAATTGAAGATTCTTAGCGAGGTTGTTATAAATGGCAGTATCATTGAAGAATTGAAGATGATGCTTAAAGGTTGCAAGGATGGAAAGTCCAATATTCAAATCGAGATACTAATGTAGTAGCTCACAAGTTAGCAAAAGCTGCTTTAGTTTCAGAAGAAGAGATAGTGTGGATAGAAGAGGCTCCAACTTTTGTTTTAGATAGTTTACGTTTGGACAAACACTGTATTGATCAGTTTATATGAATGAATGAGGAATGTTTTACTTCAAAAAAAAAAAAAAACGTTTCTTTTAAATTAAAACTAAGATCGCATCCTTATTTCTAAAGTAATCTCATCTATTGCTTTCCTTTTATGTCTTTCCTCTCTTCTCATTTTTTTTTTCCAGGTTTCTCCTCTTCTCTTTTTCTTTCATTCATTCTTTTCTCTCCATTTTCCCACTTCTTCTCATCACTAGCTTGTACAAAAGGTGAAATATTTAATGGTAGGGGTCCATAAAAATCTCTGGTTTATTATGATTATCCCTTTTTTAAAAAATAAATAAATTATATTTTACTTTCTCATATATATTACTATTCTTTAATTTAGAGCATGATCATTTCTAAACTATCGGCTATCATTTACAATTTATTTTTACAGGAGATAAGAAGCTGTACGGGTTTTATGTTCTTGAAACAACATTAATTATTAGCTTACCCAAAAAGATGTTTGAGTTGCTGTGGGTCGTAATTAACCTGATCTATTTGGTCTGAATTAAGGACGGAGAAAATTAATATGGAACGTACACAATTGAAGTAGTAGTCCATAGGACACAATTAATATGGATTTGTCTGAATATAGTATCTCCGAAGTGGATCAAAGATCGAAAGAAGAGAAACTTGTCGGCAACTTCATGGCAACAAGCATGCTCTAGCTAGCCAGCCACCAGGTCAATCATACGCCCACCTACAAATGCATTTCTTCATCACCTTTTACTCTAAAATAATTATAACAAAAATCTACATTTTTCGAATAGGCTCCACTGCAACATACTTGACTTTTGTGGACCAAGCTTTTGGTTGCAAAAAATTCGTATTTTCTTGTAAATTACCAAGCTTTTGAAAGTCATGCATCTTACCGTATTTTCTCTTTTCCCCTGTTTTCCCTCGTCCTCCTTTCTCTCTTTTCTTTTCTCTTTCCCTTTTTCCAGCGTCAAAACTTCTCCGGCCCTCTTTCTTTCTATTTTCAGATGATGACTTTGTTGTAGAAAGGCAGAAGAGTATCCCACAAAGATAGAACTTTAAACTTTCGAAGTAGTTTAAAATGATCAATTAATTGGTCCCACAGCAATTGACTTTACTCTGTTTTCCTGCCATTCTTTGATGACATTCTTAAAACAACCAGCAATTCTATGACAAAATCAGTTTCATTCTATACTGCCATGATCAGCGGCATCATGAGTGGATTTTACTCTTCTGTTGTGGGTACCAATTGGATTCCAAGCTGTAATCATCACCATCACGGAGTCTCTTTGAAACTTGAATACCAGCCACTGAATCTTCAATCTCGACATCAGCATTATTAGGGAGCACACTTGGATGAACTTCCACATTTTCTTCGACCTTGTTTATCAGATGCAACCCACAACTTTTAAAGAACACCGTCTTTGATTCACAATAAAACTCAACTCACAAACTGTTCTCCTTTTGGTTAAAAGATTCCAGTCTAGAATCCTATTCCCCGGAAATATAATGCCACCTGAAAGTGCCTCCTCAAGTTGTCCCTGTTGAATGAATATCGTTATAAGTTTCAGTAATACAACCCATAAACATTAATGGCATACACAAATACGTATTAGAGAGAGAAGAGAGAGAGATACCTCAACCAATGAAGGATTTGTGACATGATTCCTGATATTCACAAGCATTTTCTTGCATGCAGACAAGTGAATCCAATGTAGCGATGGTAAGGTGCTTGTATTGAACTCAAATTTTTTTTATACTTCCGGAAAGGTTTCAAATATTCTAGTGCTGGCAATAGATGGTGGCTATCGATTGAATTTTTCCTTTTCTTCTTTTATTTTGTGATTAAAGAAGTGTTTTTTAATGATGTTGTTAATTTTTTAAAAATATTTAAGAGTATAAAACAATGTATATATATATATATATATATATATAACAATTTGACCTTATCGGTGAAATCTCTCCCTCTTTTTAATAATATGTTGTCACATAATATACCGAACTGAGGCTCTATTTGTAAGATTATATCGGTGTATGCTAAACTAAGCTGCCTTAAACATTCCATTTCAAACTCGATTTCAGGAAAACTGGAGGCTTCTTGGCAAACTGATGAGCTTAGTGCAACGGAGAAATGAGAGATGATCAAGCTTATTAAGGGACCCAACAGAAGCATGAGCCTCAACTAAGTTCGTACAATCAGAGAAGTCCATTCTGGTCAAGTTCTGGAAATTCTGTAAAGCAAAATTGGAGATCGTAAAGTTACCTTCAAATATATTTGAAAAAATTGTTGTACCTGCGATCCCACACACAATTCCTTGATGAGGCTATTCCTCATTTTGAAATCAACGAGTTTCTTTCCATGAAAATTGTATGGCAATGATTGTGAAGGATATTTCATCCAATTAAGCACTCTCAACTCGAATGTGGCAATTATAGTTGTCACATTCGGTTAAAAAAGACAAAAACAAAAAAAACAAAACAAAACAAAATGAAAGGAATTTACCACAGACTCAATAGCCAGAATTGCATATACAAAGTGACCATATCATTAGCAAAAATAATGAAAAAGAGGTCTTGCAGAGTAAAGCATCTAGCTTGATATCTAAGATTTAAATGCCTTTGCCAGATTACACAAATGCTGCAAAACTCAGACCAAAACCATACATATACTAGCATTGCAGGGGTCACATTCAAACTTAGCACCAGTACTAAAGCTACTGAAACTGCCCGAAATAGTCAGGTTACCTTGCACTAACCTGTTCTCAGTCACATGCTGGAGCTAAGTGTCATTATAGCATCAATAGTAACAAACATTTGTGTTTTACGCATGCACGTACTTGGAATGCTCAAAACCGTATATATGGGTGCTACTTGACTTACCATCAAAAATAAAATATAATAAAATTGCCCATATATATCATTGGCAAAAATAAATAATGATAAAGAGATCTTAAGGGTAATACTTGCCTTTGCAAGATTACACAAATACTGCAAAACTCAGAGCAAAACCAAAACCAAAACCATTCAATAGTTGGGTTGCCCTGCACTAACTTTTTCTCAATCAATGCTGAATGCTGGACAGAGCTCAGTGTCATTGTAGCATCAGTAGTGGGTGGTAAGGCTCCAATGCTGCAATAATGGAAAAGCCCAAAAGAATATTACCAGTCAAAAGGCAAAAGTACAGTCCAAACTTCATTCATTCCATACATTCATTGCTCTGATACAATCTCCTCATGTGCATGCGTCTAAACAACCATCTTCACGCAGCACACCTGGATGATTTTTCACTCTCTCTTCATGCTTTTCTATTATATGGCTTTGAAGAATACCAAGTTTGAAGTGCAAAAAGAATGCCCAATGAAGCTATGTTTTTAATGGGGCCTAAAACAGGGCAATGTCTCAAAAACAGCACAGAGATGCAAGTTATTTTGTTACCGATACATTGTGAAGCTTCGAAGAAGCACCATGGCATCAACTATGAAATGGATATAACTAAAATCTTCATCCTAGAAATGAAATTAAATGTACAAAGAGAAAACATTGTATATGTATTCTAGACAGAGCAATACTGTCAACACCAGGGCCTTTTTCTTTTTTGGTAATCTGGAAAGAAAGAGAAAAAATTATAATAGGTAGAGAGGAAGAAAATATCACTTGAAAATCAAAGGAAGAGAGTCGACTTACTTCATCCATTTTTCTTTTTTTATTTGCTCTCGTTTCATTCTTGTATACCACTTTGGCTCTGCAACTTTTATAAAACAGCAGTATCCCATCAGAAGAACGATGGAGATCAAATTGAACTTGAAAATTGTCTAAAACCTTTAGCTTAAAACATTGTAAATTGGAATACCTCACCCATACATCATATCCAGTCCAATTTTCCATTTTGAACCAATCCAAATTAACCAATTCCACCCCTTCAATACAGCATACATGATTTGAGCCGTTACTGGTATGAGCAGGTTGTGTATGAAATCTCATGGAAATCCAGTGAGACAGCAGGTCGTGGAAAAGAGGTATTGTGAATACGGGAGCATTTATTACCCGGGGCCTGAGTGGATTGATGCAGCTTACCTGGTTGAAATGTGTAGGGAATATTGTGTCAAATCCAATTGAAAGATTGATTTAGTTGGCCCATTGCTATACTTAAAGTGATCAATTTGGTCTCAAAGCAAGTTGATACTTTTTGAAAAAAAAATGTTTAAGTTGGTCCAACAAAAAAAATTGATTTTCATTAGATGATGATTTTGTTGTAAAAAGACAGATGTTTAAAATGATCAATTAATTGGTCCCACAGCAATTGACTTACCAAACCAATAGCCTCAATAACTGACAATGAATCCCCTTCCAATAGCAAACTTGAGAAATCTAAAGTCAAGATCATTTGAAGATCCCTCAAAGCAGCCAAAGCTTCTATATCATCTACTTCAAACAGCCCAAATTCCTTCCCGACTCAAAGCAAATAAGACATCACATTTTTCATTCCTTAAAATAGCCCCAATAACCGCAAATTCAGAAGAATACCAATTTTGAAGTTATAGTTGTCACATTCGGTTAAAAAAGACAAAAAATTTGAAAGGAATTTACCACATAGACTCTGTACAAGTTTATGGAGGGAAAAACCAATTCTTACTTTTTCATTCATTGATGTACAATAACATATATACCACATGCACTTGACAATTATACCCTCACAAGTTACACTTATTACAATATGTCATCTAACACTCCTCAAGCTGGAGCATATATATCATATAAACCCAGCTTGAAACAAATAAGTTTCAACCGACTCCAATACAAAGACTTAGTAAACATATCTGCAAGTTGATCGGCAGACTTCACAAAAGGTATAGAAATGTCACCACTTAGTATCTTATCTCGAATGAAGTGACAATCAATCTCTATATGTTTAGTCCTCTCGTGGAACACAGGATTGGAGGCAATATGCACTGCGGCTTGATTATCACAAAATAGCTGGAGAGGGATAGGAGCTAGAAACCCAATCTCTTTAAGGAAGTGTTGCAACCATGTTAGCTCACTAGTAGTGTGAGCCATTGCCCTGTATTCAGCTTCTGCGCTAGACCGAGCTACTACTGCTTGTTTCTTACTTTTCCATGTAACCAAGTTACCTCCCACAAAGGTACAATATCCAGTAGTAGATCTCCTATCTGAAGGAGATCCTGCCCAATCAGCATCTGAAAAGGCTTCAACCCTAAGATGTCCATTTGATCGATACAATAATCCAAGGCCAGGGGCTCGCTTAAGATAACGAAGAATATGAATTACAGCATCCCAATATGAGACCCTAGGTGTTTGTAAAAATTGACTTAGTACACTCACTACATAAGAGATGTCCGGTCTAGTGATAGTGAGATAATTCAATTTCCCAACAAGTCTTTGATACCTACCTGGGTCTTCAAACAAGTCTCCTTCCTCTTTCAAGAATTTACGATTTGGGTCCATAAGGGTGTCAATAGGTTGTGCACCCAACATGCCGGTTTCTTCCAGAAGGTCAAGTACATATTTCTTCTGAGATAGGTTGATACCCTCTTTAGATCTACTGACTTCAATTCCAAGGAAATATCTAAGCTTGCCCAAGTCTTTTGTCTGAAATTGATCATGTAAACACTGTTTCAACCTAGCAATTCCAGTAGAGTCACTCCCAGTAATTACAATGTCGTCCACATATACAACCAACAAAATGTGACCTGCATCACTATGTAGGTGAAATACCGAATGGTCTGTTTGGCATCTATGAAGACCAAATGCTAATACAACATCAGAAAACTTCCCAAACCATGCCCGAGGAGATTGTTTCAAACCATATAATGCCTTTTTTAACTTGCATACAATACCTTGATACTCCCCCTGAGCAACAAACCCAGGTAGTTGCTCCATATAAACTTTTTCATGCAAGTCGCCATGTAAAAATGCATTCTTAACATCCAGCTGAAATAAGGGCCAATCTAGATTAGCAACAAGAGAGATCAGCACTCGAACAGAAGATATTTTGGCAACAAGTGAGAAAGTCTCCTCGTAATCAATGCCATATGTTTGAGTAGAACCCTTAGCAACCAAGCGGGCTTTCAAATGTTCCACGGAACCATCAGGATGAAATTTGATTGTATATACCCATTTACAGCCAACAGGTTGCTTACCAGGTGGTAGTGGAACAAGATCCCATGTCCCATTATGGTGAAGGGCATCCATTTCATTTTTCATAGTTGTCCTCCATCCCGAATCAGATAAAGCATCCTGAACTGTCTTAGGAATAGAAAGTTTTGAAAGTTGAGAAGTAAAACATGAGAATGAAGGAGATAAGGCATGATATGAGACAAATTGACTAATCAGATGTTGAGTAACACAAGATCGAGTACCTTTGTGGAGAGCAATAGGTGGAGAGTCTGAAATACTGGGAACTCAGGATCCGAAGATGGAGACACGGTTGGTGAAGGCATGGAAGCCGGCGGCCGCAAACAACGCGAGTAAACCTGTAAAGGAACCGAGGGAGGCATGGATGAAGGTTGGGTAAGGTTGGGTGAGTGTGAAGGAGAAAGTGTAAGAGTAGGTAACGGTAGAGGATCACACTCAATACTCGAAACTGTGTCTGAGAAATAGGATATGGACTCAAAGAAGGTAACATCAGCACTCGTGAAGTAACGTCTAAGAACAGGACTATAACAATGATATCCTTTTTGAGTTCGAGAATAACCAACAAAAAAACACTTGGTAGAACGTGGCTCAAGCTTATCAAAACCTGGGCCAAGGTTATGAACATAGCAAACACACACAAAAATTTTTGGAGGAAGAGTAAATGGTGGCGATGAAGGAAACAAGATGGAAAAAGGAGAGGAACCATCGAGAACTGATGAAGGCATACGATTAATAAGGTGACAAGCAGTAAGAACACCATCACTCCAAAAACGTTTAGAAACATGCATGTGCAGTAAAAGTGCTCGGGTTACATCTAACAAATGACAATTTTTGCATTCAGCCACCCCATTTTGTTGGGGTGTATAAGAACACGAAGTTTGATGAATAATTCATTTGTTACTTAAGTAAGTAGCAAAGTCACTTGATTGATATTCTCTAGCATTATCAGAACGCAAAACTTGAACCCTTTTGTTAAATTGGGTTTAAATTTCTTTCCAAAACACTTTGAATATGGAAAGAAGTTCAGATCTTGCTTTTATCAGAAACACCCATGTCACACGAGAGTAGTCATCAATAAATGTGACAAAATACTGAAACCTATTTGATTTAATGTTGATTGGTCCCCATATATCAGAGTGAACCAATTCAAAAGGACTCGATGCTCGTTTATCAACCCGAGGTGCAAAAGACACACGATGATGTTTACTAATTTGACATGCTTCACAAAGAAAGGGAGACACATTTCCTAGATTCTTAACCTGACGCTTTAAAAGGGAAAGAGATGGATGACCAAGACGACAGTGCCATTCATAAGTAGATGATGAGGAGGATGTAAGAGCTCGAGTGGGTGACTGTTTAACATCAAGATAATACAGACCGCCAGCTTCATGTCCTGTACCAATCTTGTTTCCCGTCTTGAGATCCTGAAAGACACAAGAAGAGGGATAAAAGGTCACTGAACATTGAAGACTTTGAGTAATCTTACTAATGGACAACAAACTAAATGGACAACTAGGAGTATATAGAACAGATGACAAAGATATAGAGTCAGTGAGCTCAGTGGATCCAATGCCTGTAACTTTAGCAAGAGAACCATTGGCAAGAGTAACACTTTTTGAAGATGTCATAGTATCCAACTTAGATAAGACAGAGGACAAATCAGTCAGATGTTCATTAGCTCCTAAATCAACGATCCATGAAGCTTGAGTGGATGATGCAAGACATGCGGATGTTGTACCTGATTGGGCAAGAGTAGTTGTGAAAGATGAAACCCGTGTGCGACCTAAAAGCTTATTATACTCATCCTTTGATATACTAATCATATCTTGGCAAATGCCTCTACCACCTTGGCCTCCACTCCCACTAGGAGCAACATATGAGGCAACTGTATCATGCAACTATAACTCAAATTTAGTTGTCATTGATGCAGAAAAAATATCACAACTGAACTTAGAAATTGAAACTCCACACAATATATGAGAAAAACCACAATTCAACTTGAGAATCCAAGAAACACACTCTGAAAATGTAGAAACTTAGCTCAAGTACCCGAAAAATAACCCGAATAACAACATTTCGGTCCTGTTTCGGTCAGAAATACACTGTATCGGCCTATATCGGTTCTGAATTGGAATGTTTCGGCCGAAATCGGACCGTATTGGCTAAGAACCGGTCAGTATCGGTTATATTCCATCATGTATCGGACAAAACCGGGAATGTATCGGGCCGGTATCGGTTTGTATCAGGTATCGGCCAAAACCAATTTCAACTTAAACCCAAAACTGGATTAGATTATCCTAAACGAGGATAAGTGGTATGGGAATTATCTTATCCTTGTTACCAAACAGGCGTTATCCTGATTAGGGACAGGATTTTACTCCAGGTTGGGGTTATCCGCACTCGAGGATGGGATTGGTTATCCCCGCAACCAAACACTACCTTTCTTCACTACTTGCCGGCGACAGGCGACACTTCCGGCGGCCGTTGATGACGGGGAACACACCGATATGCATAGACGACGACGGGGAACTCACCCCTGGTGTCCAATACTGAAGAAGACACCAGAAACTTGCCGGAAACACTTCAAACACCTATCGGGCTGCCGACGACAGAGGAGAAGCCACTTCAAACACCTATGGGGACGTCGGCAAACTCGAATCCAGCAGCTGCAAACACTGGTGGGCTTAGATCTGGTGACAAAAGTTGGATACGACACTGGAAAACACTCCAACAAGTTCAGACCATAGTGAACTCGATTTCGGCGTGAACCACACTTACCACCATCCGACAATCGTATGCTCTGATACCATGTACAAGTTTATGGAGGGAAAAACCAATTCTTACTTTTTCATTCATTGATGTACAATAACATATATACCATATACACTTGACAATTATACCCTCACAAGTTACACTTATTACAATATGTCATCTAACAGACTCAATAGCCAGAATTGCATATACAAAGTGACCATATCATTAGCAAAAATAATGAAAAAGAGGTATTGCAGAGTAAAGCCACTAGCTTGATATCTAAGATTTACTTGCCTTTGCCAGATTACACAAATGCTGCAAAACTCAGATCAAAACCAAGACCAAAACCATACATATACTAGCATTGCAGATCACATTCAAAATTGGCACAAGTACTAAAGCCACTGAAACTGCCTGAAATAGTAAGGTTACCCTGCACTAACTTGTTCTAAATCAGGTCCAACGTATGTTCTCCAAATGCCTGGGATCATCTTGAAATTATGTAAATGCTCTTGATATGAATACTCAGCTAGAACCCCTCAGAATAAATTATAGCTAAAACAACTCCAACTGACATATCATGAGTTTTTGTCGGTGGAAATTCCAGCAATTAGCAAATGACAGTGATTGGTATCAACATATATGGTCTATGAGAAACGAAGTTTATGGGCCAGGGAGTTTTTGAAATGCTGTGGTTAGCACTAGAAAATCTCCTTCAATGATCATCTTATCCCGTTTTCTGTTGACCGCTTCAGTGATTACTGGAAGAGTAGGTGATTCTTCACTCTGATTTGGATGTATTGAATGGAGTTGACAGTTTTCTGCTGCACATGTGCTTGTATGTTCTCTCACTGCTACATGAAACTTCAATATCTTTTCCCATCTGAATAAAAATTGAACCCAGGTAAGAACTTGAACTAAAGGAATGGACCAGAAACTAATTTCTCTTGTATAATGACATCATTAAGTCTCACCAAAGCATCCTAGACAAGACAGATTATTAAAATCTATAAAAGAATTCCATATGAGGTAAATCCAAAAATCTATATCTCAGTTTCCAAGTACATATACTCTAGAGAGAGAAACCGGATATTGAAGAAATGACAACCTTACTCGAAAGTAAACCACCATTAGAGCAATAATATTATTTGCATCAATGTGGTTGTGCTTTTTCTCATCCAATGTGAGCAATACTGCAAATACACATGCAACCTCTGTAGATTGATAGTTCCTCCATGTGAGATCCTGGATTTGTCTCAATTTTCCCCACAAATATCTAAAATATAGCATCATATGTGCATACACATACCAAAGTTCATATAGGCAAAGCTTATATTACCGGAAGTTCGCTAATGGGAACCCGGACAAATCAGCTACTTTTTTCAAAACTACCTTCCATTTCTACATCTTTGCGTTATCCTTGTGCTTATCTCCAAGTTTATCAAAGGATTGTCCAAATATCCCTTTTTGATGCCGTACTTCCGATGGATCTATGTCATAAAAAATGGGTAGAACAATTTGTTTTATTGTTTCCTTGCAATCAAGAATCTTCAATAGGTCATCTAAACACCATCTAGATTTTGCATAATTTTTAGAGAGTACAATGATAGAAATTATTGATCCTTTAATAACTTTGAAAAATGCCGGTGAAATATCTTCTCCTCTTTCGAGATTGTTGTCTTTGTAAGAAATGATTCCACTTCGATCCAAAGCATGGTATAGATGCAAAATAAATTTATGGCGAACATCTTCACCTCTAAAGCTCAAGAATATATCATGATTCCATAGAGGGATCGAAGGAGATGAATAGAATGAAGAAGAGGAAGAAGCTCTGAAGTCATGCTCTCAGTATGCTTTTAGTATGCTAAATTAGGGTTATAATTCTTAATTATGCTCTTGGGATGAAGAAGAGGAAGAAGTCATATATGGTCGGCAACAACGTCAACCAATGCATGCCAGCTATTGTTTGGTTCTTCCCACTAGTGATGATAGCTAGGAAGGAAGTGGGGTACCCCGATATATATGGGTTAAATTAAAGCGCATACTCGTCATGAAATACTTGGCTACGGCATGTTTCTGAAAAAACAAGAAAATAAAGTCCAAATGAACATTGACCTTGATGTTGATCATGATCTGAGCTTGTTAAATCATGAACTCCTCGGAAAACAACACCATAACCAATGATTTCAACACCAATATCAGGAGCTGTATCTGAGGATCCCTTCAATGCCTATTTCAAATGAATTACACTTTGCGGTCTCTTTGCAATGGCTAAACCAGTCTGGAATCCTATTTCCTGAAAATATAATGCCAACTAAAGCGAGAGAAACATAGACAGAGACTTACCTCATCCAATAAAGGATTTGTCTCATGATCCCCTACACCACATGCATGTTTTAGCAATTAGACAAATCAAATTCACCACAAGAAAATGCCCTATAAACCTTGGAGCCCAATTGTGTTCAAAGTGGAAGTTGCAACCTTTGAATTTCCAAAAGACAAAATGAAACCTTGGAATATGCCTACTACGAGTTTCCAACATCAACATCATTTATCATTGGTGATGAATTTCTGCCTAGAATACTAAAATGCAGAAAAACTATAAAACAATATTCCAAAAGGCAAAAGTACAGTCCAACCTTTATTCCTCCAATACATTCATTGCTCTGATTCAATCTCCTCAAGCGCATGCGCCCCATCCACAGTTTGGCTGCTGAGAAAACAGGGGAACAGAAAGCAATAATTGAATATTCCACCTAAACAACCATCTTCATGCAACACACCTGGATTATTTTTCAGTCTCTCTTCATGCTTTTGGATTGTATGGATTCCGAAAGCTTTGAAGAATGCCGATTTTGAAGTGCAAAAAAGTTTAACTCGGAGGTTATCTCCCTCTATCTTCAAAGATTTTACAACAAAGTAGTCCAGCCAGACATGTTTTGAACACATTTCATGATCTGAATCGACGGGATCAAATGTTTTGTCTGTAATAAACCTTTCGAGACACACACAATTAATCTCAACACCAATAGAGAAATTATCATTGATTTTCTGTGTAGAGGTTGAGTGAATGGGTCCAATAACAACACAAAAAGCAATTCCTCTGTTCTCATCCAAACACAGGGGCTCATTAATTTGAATATATATTTCCTCCTTACGATGGATGGCCCAATCTGGAACCCCACTTCCCACGAATCCAGTGGTAAATTGATCGTCGTTAACTTTTTCAACACTACAACCTATATCAGATAACATACCATGTGCGATCACCTTACGATGGTTAAACCAATCTGGAATCGTGTTTCCCACAAAGATTATGCCAAATAGGTGGTGCTTAAGATGACCCTGTAAAATGAAAATTATAAATGTTTAACAAGGTAAGCTAGCTATAAATGTAGAGCCTACTCTCACCCTTAAGAGGCCTTCAAGTTTTGGCAAGAACGTAATGCCCTCAAGTTCCTAGAAATAAGACAGAGAGAAGAGGGGCATACTTGTTCCCATAAAGAACTTGGCACATGATTTCCAGTATTTGCAAGCATCTTGTTGCATCTAGACAAATCAATCCAATGTAGAGGTTCCAAGTCAGATGCATTGAGTTCACACTTTTTTGATAATTGGAGAACAGCTATCTCAAGTAGAGAGGTCGATGCCGATCGAGTTGCATCATAAAAAAAGAAAAAAAAAATTGATTAGCTGAGCTAGCTAGAATAGTGGCAGGCATATTCTTGAGGACGTGGTTCCCTCCAGCTTCTAAGGCAACGAGAGTTGAATATTGAAGTCAATATGTTCCCACATTTGAATGTGAAAATTGAATATTGATGTCAATAGGTTCTAGCAACATCTTAGGCGCATGAAAGTGGGATAGATAAGAGATGACAAGCCTTTGAGCAATTATGCATGACTGGAAAAAGTAGGACTTGCTTAATCTTTTGATAGGAAAGAAATTGGAAGAACTTGGCCTTAACACTCTGCAAAAGAAAGGATTACAAATGGAAGTTGTACAGAATAAAAACATTAACATAATATCTAAAATGGAAGTTGTAACAGGTTGAATTTCCTGATTACAAAGCTACTGCAAAACGCTGCATTAAATCTATAGGAAATCGGCTTTAATTTGTAGACACTTTGAAGTTTGAATGGGGGTATAATTCGTCATTGCAACTTCTCAAAAACTTGCACTTGGGACAACTCATGCTAGGGACTTTGCCACCAAATGCTGAAGAAGCTCCGTGTGCATGGCTTGCATAACTGGGAAGACTCTACCTGGGTCTTTTGATCGCTACGTTCGTGATAGGCGAGTATGATGGCTATTGACGTAAAAGTAGGTCGACGTCTTTACGTCGATCTGGTCTCTGCAGTACTTCAACCAATTCCAGAGATCTCTGTGGCTTACAGGGAACCAAAATTTGTAGATAGAGAATTATGTTTCCGATTCTCAAAGGTGGAGATAGTCCGATCCTCTAAACCTTTTTGTTTCTCCATAGTCCTAAAATTCTTATGGCAGAGGCCGTCGTTGGATGCCATTAGGCTTTACATTCACAATCGTTGGGGATTATCTTGTTTACCAGTGGTTTCAATGATGAGGCGTCCAAGAAATGTGTTTGTACGTATACCAACTGAAGCAGATTTTCAGAAAGCTCTCTCACGTGAAGTCTGTGAAGTGAATGGAATACATTATAGAGTGTTTCATTGGAAGCCTGACTTTAATGAAGATGAAGAACCATCTTTGGTTCCGGTCTGGATCGCTTTGCCTGGGCTCCCTCCCAATTTCTATCAAGAATCATTCTTGAAAATATTTACTGCACCGATAGGTAGGTATATTCGTCGAGATAATCCAACGGTTTGTGCAACTCGTACAGATGGGGCTCGGCTATGTTTGGAGATGGACATGTCGAAGGAACCAATCCCGTATTTTTGGATAGGGCTGCCGGGTAATGGTTGCAAATAGGAGCTAATCTATGAGACATTACCAGCATTCTGTTCTCGGTGTAAGATTCAAGGTCATAATGTGTGTACATATAAAACGAAGACTATACATAAGGGAGAAAAAGTCTAGGAAAGGAAAAAGATTGTAGAGACTGAATTGGAAAAAGAAGCCCAAGAGGAGAGAGTGGAGGATGATATTGGTAAAGGTAAGGGGGCGATGGTTAATGTGGAACACGATAATGGTAATACGAGTGACTCATCGCAACTCCAGGTTGGGGATATGGGTACAATTCGGTATGAGAATGAGTCTAAAGGGGTGGAGGATAATAATATGGCTGAGATATTGGAGGGCAAAGGTGTATCAAAAGAGGGGGAGAGTTCTGTGGAAAGGGTTGTAAACACGCAGGAGGAAGTGGAAGAGGTTAGATTGCCTCCGGATGATGATGAGGCATTACGAGTGCCTAAGGAGGATTTCTTCACGTTGGAGGATTCGGTTTCCGAACCTGATCCAGAGCTGGAGGTTGAGATTTTTGATTCTCGAATGATGAGGAAACAAAAAATAGAAAAGGTACTCGAAAAATTTTTCATAAAGTTTGTAGATCGTCTCGGGTTTTAGCTAGACCCAATAAACTTTCTTTATGATCGGGCCAATATGACATGGAATATCCAAGGTCTACGTGTTGGGTTTGCTCCTTTATAGTCCCACATTGGTGAGAAGTGAAAAAGAGGCAAGGCCTCAAGGGTTATAAATAGAAGGATTTGCCTCTTAGTTAAATACACCAACTAACAAGTTTTCAAGTAATAACTTGTGACGAAAATCTTCTATTGGCCTTTTCTTGTAAAAAGGAAAGAGATGAAAGTTAAAGTTTTCTTAATGAGAAAATTTTGTGAGTGTCAATTGTGGTGAGGAGAAAAATTGTGTGATTGTAACAATTTTTCAAATAATGTATTTTCTTATCTGGGTCTGCTGGTTTTTCTTCCTGCTTTGGGAGTTTCCAGGTAAATTCTTGTGTTATTGTTATTTCTCTATTTTTCTTTATATTCCTGCAAAGAGGTGGATCTTGGGTGGTGAATTTGGGAGGTCCAAATTACCAACAATTGGTATCAAGAGCTGGGGTCCTTTTTTTGTGGGGTGGAGTTTTGGTAGGGTAGTGTGGATACGTACAGTCTAAGGGGGTTCTGTCTAAGGAGATTGAAAATTCTAAGTGTGTCCATTGTGACCCTTCAATCTTTCCTGAGAATTTTGAAGTTCTGTCTAAGAAAGAGAAATCTTTCCTGGAAATTTACTTAGTGAGTACTATTCATTTCTACAGTAAAAGAATCAAGAACCAAGGTTCAGGTCTAAAGAGATGGCTAGAGATCAAATAAAAGCACACGGGATCGAGAAGTTCAACGGTACTGATTTTGGGTAGTGGAAGATGCAAATTGAGGATTATCTCTGTAGGATGAGGCTTCATCTTTCACTGTTGGGTATAAAAACGGAGAGCATGAATGATGCTGATTGGAACCTATTGGATCGACAGGTTCTGGGGGTTATTCGGCTAACCTTGTCCAGAACAGTGGCACACAATGTCAGTAAGGAGAGAACCACGGCAGATCTCATGGCGACTTTATCAAATCTGTATGAAAAGCCGTCTGCAACAATAAGGTGCACTTGATGAAAAAACTGTTCAATCTAAAGATGTCGGAAGGTATGTCTGCAGCCCAACACTTGAATGAATTCAATACAATCACAAATCAACTGTCTTCTGTAGAGATTGAGTTTGATGATGAGATCAGAGCATTGATTCTGTTGACATCGTTGCTAAATAGTTGGGAGGCCATGAGGATGGCTGTGAGTAGTTCAGTCGGTAAGGCAAAACTGAACTACGATTATATACGTGACATGGTGCTTGCTGAAGAAGTATGGAGGAGAGACTCAGATGAGTCCTTAAGTTCAGGATCTGTCTTGAATGTTAACAATAGGGGCTGAGGACATGACAGGTCAAACTCCAAGAGCAGAGGGAAGAGCAAGACGAGATTTGGACAGCAGATCACGTGCTGGAGTTGTGGCAAGACGGACCACATCAAGAGAAACTGCAGGAATCAAGGTGTTGATGATGACGCTGTGAATGCAGTGACAGAAGAAATTCATGATGCCTTACTTCTTGCAGTGCACAGTCCGAGAGATGATTGGGTGTTGGATTCAGGATCCTCGTTCCATAGCACCTCACATCGAGAAATCATGCAGAATTATGTTGCTGGTGATTTTGGGAAGATGTATGCTGCTGATGGAAAGGCACTGGATGTAGTGGGAGTGGGTGATGTGCGCATCACACTTCCAAATAGGAACGTGTGGACTTTACAGCAAGTCAGACATGTTCCAGATCTTAAGAAAAATCTAATCTCTGTGGGACAGCTTGATGACAACAGTTTTGCAGTAACGTTCTTTGGAGGAGCTTGGAAGATCACCAAGGGTGCACTGGTTCTAGCGCATGACAAGAAATCTAACTCGTTGTATTTGACATCAGGGTCCAGTGATGTACAAGGAAATACAAGAGTGCAAAAAGGCAGGCTTGATCTCGCGAAACATGTGAGGAAGCCAAAGGGAGTCAGCTTTGCCGTTCCTCATGAAAGCCTGGGAAAATTGGCTAAAGTTGCCAAGATCAGTTCAAGATCGGATGCTCCTAGCACAATGGGAGTTGTGAGTCGCCCAGTGGATATACTGACTAAGGGCGATGTACGTGGAAGACTGAAGTCGGGCTTGACTTCAGTGCATCTTCTAGCATGAAGATAGGGGCAGAAAGTTGCTATGATATCAGAAGTTACGAAAATCTTCATCTAGGTGGAGGATGACTATGGGACCAGTCAAAGTCACAAGGTGGAGATTGTTGGGTTTGCTCCTTTGGAGTCCCACATTAGTGGGAAGTGAGGAAGAGGCAAGGCCTCAAGGGTTATAAATAGAGGGGTTTGCCTCTTAGTTAAATACACTAATTAACAAGTTATCAAGTAATAACTTGTGACTAAAATCCTCTATTGACCTTTTCTTGTAAAAGAGAAAGAGGTGAAAGTTAAAGTTTTCTTAGTGAGAAAATTTTGTGAGTGTCATTTGTGGTGAGGAGAAAAATTGTGTGATTGTAACAATTTTTCACATAGTGTATTTTCTTCTCTAGGTCTGCTGGTTTTTCTTCCTGCTTTGGGAGTTTTCAGGTAAATTCTTGTGTTATTATTATTTCTCTATTTTTCTTTATATTCCTACAAAGACGTGGATCCTGAGGGGTGAATTTGGGAGGTCCAAATTACCAACACTACGTACCTCGACAAGGAGGTTAAAGAAGTTGGTTGGTAAGATGAAACCTCAAATTATTGCGTTGATGGAACCTTTTGCATCTTCGGATACAGCTCAGGGTATGATGAATATTTTACATATGGATCATTTTATTTCAAATGAAGAGGAGGGAGGGAAAATCTGGGTATTGTGGTAGGATAATATTTCTGTTGAAGTTATTTTACGGTGTGAACAATTCTTGTTAATACGGGTTGATGATGGGAGCAGTATAATATTATGTGGTTTTGTATATGCCAAATGCAATATGATTGATAAAGAGATTTATGGGCCCAATTAAACAGCACTGTATTCGGCAATGAGCCATGTAATTTTCCAGGTGATTTTAATATTATAAGGGAGGACTCGGAAATGAGGGGTGGGAGGCCTCGCCCAAGAGCAGCACTAGAAGAATTTAAGTCTTGGATTCATGAATGTGGGCTTATTGAAATGAAGGCTATGGGAAGAAGTTTTTCTTGGTGTAATGGACAGAGCGGCTTATCAAGGAGTTGGGTGAAATTGGATAGAGTTTTATTGAATGCGAGTTTCCTAATTAAAGTGCCTAATGCTACTAACAATTATCTAACGAGATCAACATCAGACCACTCTCCGATGTTTGTGGAAATTTATACGGATCCTTTTTCTTATGGCCCTAATCCTTTCTATTTCCAAGAGATGTGGACGGAGCATACTGAGTTTCACTCGTTTGTGGCTTCTACTTGTCAAGAGGAAGTAAGGGGTACAGGGTTGTTGAAGCTAGCATTCAAACTTAAAAAGCTGAGAGGGGTAATGCGAAATTGGAATAAGCAAGTCTATGGTAGAACGGAAGCGCATATAGGGAATCTGGAAAAACAAGTTGAGGAGTTGGATTCAGTTTTGATAAATGAATGGGATCCCGGAATTGAATATGAGAGATTGCAGAAACAGGTCGAGTTGCATGAATGGAGGCATAGGGAAGAGATTAGATTAGCTCAAATGTCAAAAATTAAATGGCGTCTGGAAGGGGATCAAAACTCTAAATTTTTCCGGGCGTATTTATCTTATAAACGGAAGAAACGAGTGATGAATATGCATCTTCAAGATGGTACAAATTTAAATTCTCCGGAGGAGATACATGTAGCTGTTGTTTGGTATTTTACAGAATTTATGCAAGAAGAGGATTCTAGGGGATTGCTGAATCTATCAAATCTTATCTCCCCAACGATGTCAATAGCTGATAGTGATGCTATTTGTATTATTCCTTCTGCTGAAGAAGTTCACCAAGCACTGGTTGATATTCCCTCTAATAGTGCACCGGGTCCAGATGGTTTCAGCTCAGGATTCAATAAGAAATGTTAGGATATTGTTAAAGCTGATGTTATGGATGCTATTTCTGAATTTTTTCGAGGAGGTAAGTTGTCCAGATTTTATTCATCTTCTTACTTGGTGTTAATTTCAAAAATTGATAATCCTAAGAGGTTTGATAAATTTAGACCTATTAGTCTTTGTACGGTGTTTTACAAAAAAATTTCAAAGGTGATAGTGAATCAGTTAACTCCTCTACTTTCTAAAATGATATCTCCCGAACAAGGAGCATTTATCCCAGGTAGAAGTATTTTTGAGAACATAAGTCTTACTCAAGAAATGGTACAGGCGATTCATAGGAAGGTACATGGGGGGAATGTGATGCTTAAATTGGATATGGTGAAGGCATATGATCGGGTTAATTGGGCTTTCTTGTTGGAAGTTCTACGATCATTTGGCTTTTCTTCACAAGTCTATGAGTTGTTCCGTGAATGTATTTCTACTCCCTGGTTTTCTATCATGATGAATGGCACTGCAAAAGATTTTTTCAAAAGTGAGCGTGGCTTGAGGCAAGGGGACCCTTTGTCTCCTTGTTTGTTTATTATTTTGTAAGAAGTATTATTATGATTAATTAAGCAAAAGGTGGTTGAGAAGAAATTTGGCCAATTTTCACAATCTCAGGGCACTTGTTTGTTATCCCGTCTCATGTATGCAGATGATGTCGTTATATTCATTAATGGTGGTTGAAATTCTCTCTGATGTCTCTCGAAAATTTTGGCAACTTATGAGGAGTGGTCTGGTCAAGCAATTAGCAGAGAAAAGACGGCTATGTTTTTTTCGAATAAAATATCCCTCGCTCGTAAACGACATTTGAAGAGAATTACTGGCTTTTCTGAAGGGAGTTTTCCTTTCAAATATTTTGGAGTGCCCATTATATCGGGAAGACTTAAAATGGTGGATTGGAAGAGCTTGTTAACAAAGTGAGTAAGAAAATAAGTGGTTGGAAAAGGAGGTTATTGTCTGTGGGTGGGAGATTAATTTTACTACGACATGTGCTTGCCAGTATGGTATTGCATTATTTTGCGGTCTTACAAGTTCCAAAAGCCATAATTTTTTCCTTAAATAGAATGATGAGTTCATTTTTTTGGGGAGAAAGCAAAGGAAGAGGTAAGCGAAAATGGGTTGCTTGGAATCAAATCTATCATCCTACTGCCAAAGGGGGTTTAGGAATTAGAAACTTGGAGGAAATGCATAAAGCATTACATTTAAAATTTGCATGGAAACTGATGCATGAGGATTCTCTCTGGGCGAATATTTTCTTATCCAAATATATTGGGAATAGGCCTTTGATATTGTCAACCCAGCAAAAGGGGTCTCGATTTTGGCGGATGATAGTAAAGAGTTTGCCTCTAGTTTTGAATAACTCTAAATGGAAAATAATTGAGGGGCAAGTGTACTTTTGGCATGACAAATGGCTGGATCAAGGAATCCTTACGGATAATTTCTTGGTGGAGGAGCAACCACTATTAAAAGTGAAGGATTGTCTGATCAATACTGGTTGGAACTCAAATTTGATAGATAGGATGGTGGGAATAGAAACTGCGGATAAGATCATAAAGGTGCTTAGCAGTAGTAAGGAAGGAACTGATGTGTTGATATGGACTAAATCTGAGAGTAGAGAGTTTATGACTAAATTAGCTTGGGAGTGTATTCGGCTTCGAGGTGAAATTTTGGGGGGACACAAATGGATTTGGAACAAATTATTGCCAAAAAAGTTTCAGTTTTAATGTGGAAGGCCTTTCATGGAGCTTTGGCTGTGGATGACAGAGTTAGAAGGGTTGGGATTCCGTTAACTTCAAAATGTGATTGATGCCGACAAGGTCAGTATGAAAATCAAAATCATGTATTATTCACTGGGGAGGTTGCTGCTGTTGTATGGGAAAATTTTGGTACATTATTGGGTTTGGCGATTGGTAGATCATGGGGTGAAACATCGCTTAGTTGGTTTCAACATGCGTCAAATTCATCTCAGATGGGGATTATACTAGGATTGATGCCTTCAATAATAATTTGGAAACTATGGGAGCGCAGGTGCCTAGCACGTATGGAAGGGAGAGTGGTTTCGGTTCAAGCTCTATGGCATTCAATCATACACTGGATTGGCATAATTTCTCATGATGTTGCTTGGGTACAGAGGATGTCTCAAACTGATAGATACATTTTACATAGTCTAATGATTCCTCCAATCCCAATTCAAACAAACCAATTTCAACTTGTTTCATGGAAAAAGCCTGCTGGTGATCGAGTAAAGTTAAATACGGATGGAAGTAGCCTAGGAAACCCAGGACCTTCGGGAGCAGGAGGGGTGGTTCGGGATATGCATGGTGCTCTGCTTTTTGCATTTTCTGTGAATATAGGGTATGGATCAAGCTCACGTGCTGAGTTGAGGGCTCTGTTGGAAGGTGTAAAACAATGTAAACAGAGAAATTTTCGTGCGGTAGACATAGAGATTGATTCAAAGGTACTCCTTTATTGGTTGCAACGTGAACGATGTGGCATTTGGTACCTAGAGGACTACTGGGAGGAGCTTCAAAATCTGCTTCCTGAGATCAACTACACAGTATCTCATATATATAGGGAAGGGAATGCGCCTGCGGATTGGTTAGCGAGAAGGGGAGCAAGGGGAGGTGATTCGGAATGGTCTCATATGTCAGAGATTCCTTCTTATCTGCGAGGTTTATTGAGGATTGATGTTCTTCTAATGATTAGATGCAGAAGTTCAGGAAAATATGGCGGACAATAACGTTTCTGGTGGGCTGTTCTGGTTTAAAGTTATGTTTTTATATGGGTACTAGCATTTTTTGCAGGTGCTCTATTGTTCAGCTTTCTTCGTTGGGTATGGGCTTTGGGTTTAGAGTTTGGCTTTTTCTAGTGGTGCAGAACTTCATGAAGATATGGCGGATGATAACATTTCTGGTGGTTTGTTTTTGATTTAAAGTTATGCTTTTTTTATGTGTACTAACATTTTTGCAGGTGCTCTATACTTTTTTGCTTTTTTCGTTGGGGCTTTGGGTTAGAGTTTGAATGTTGTTTGGGATTTATTATGACTCTGAGTTTTGATCCTCGGAATCTTTGAATGTACCACAGTTAATAAAATTGGGGAGGGGCCCCTCGTGGACAGGGGGCTCTAACTTTTATAGAAAAAAAAAAAAAAAAAAGGTCTTCAAATACCAGAGAGAACAAATAAAAATGAAAGGAAAATCTCATCTGAAACTGCCTAAAATAGTTGGGTTGCCCTGCACAAATTTGTTCTCAGTCAAATGCTGGATGGAGCTCTGTGTCATTGTAGCATCAATAGCGGGTGGTAAGGCTCCAATGCTGGAAACATGGAAAAGCCCAAAAGGATGTTACCAGACCAAAGGCGAAAGTACAGTCCCAACTTCATTCATTCCACATATTCATTAATCTGATTCAATCTCCTCATGCGCATGCTTCTCTTCATACACAGTTTGTTTGGTATTTAGAAAGAAAGGGAAAAAAATATAATACACAAAAAGGAGGAAATTAAATATTACTTGAAGAACAGGGGCGACTTACTTTCTTCATCCATTTTTCTTTTTTTATTTGCTCTCCTTTCATTCTTGTATACCACTTTGGCTCTGCAACTTGTATAAAACCGCACCTTCCCATAGTAAGGTTGTCGGAAAGCAAATTGAACTCGCAAATTGTCCATAACCTTTAGGTCAAAAGATTGTAAATGGGAGTACCCCACCCATACAGTATATCTAGGTGTATTTTCCTCTTTGTTATTGGCCAGATTAACCAATTGTACCCCTTCTTTAATACAGCATACATGATTTGAGCTGTTACTGGTTATTTTAGCATCACCGATATTACTCCACCACCATTCAACATCTTTAAGAAATATTACGAGATATAATACAATTCCGCTTATCTCCTCCAAAGAGTGTGGCCCCTCAATATCTATTATCCACTCTTCTTCTCCCCTCGGTCTGGCATCATCATTATCTTTTAAAAACTGAAAAACATAACTCAACGACTCTAGAATCTGATTTTCTGGAAACAAAGTAGCATCATATTCATAGACACCCTGTTAAACGTTAAATATCATCATCAATTTAATTTAAGCAATACTATTAAACATGAGATCACACATACATACCTTCCATAATAATGGATTTTGCACTTTATCATTCCATATATTCGCATGCATTTTGTCGCAGCCCAACAATTGAATTCTTTCAAGTGATCTGATGTGGCTTCCATTGAATTCCAATATTTGTTATACTTCTTCAAATCTTTCTAGTGACTTGCATCCACTAACATCTACGAACCCTATATTTGGTGGAAGCTCTAGTATTTCTTCAAGCTTCTCACAAGAGCTCAATAAAAGTTCAATTAGTGCAACGAATTCTTTGATGCTCGTGGGAAGGCTAACAATTTCAGTCCGCGATAGATCTAAAAGACACAAACTGACCAAGGAGTTAAACATTGATATAAATATTGGAAAGAAATTTGATTCTGAATGAGAACAACTAATTTGAAGATTTGATACTTGTAATGCAGTGCTCCCATTGCTTAAATTCATTGAAGAAAAGAATCTGAAGTAACTGCTTAAATTTGTTGCTCGAGTTTGTTGAATTCGATGCTCCATAGCCACAAAGGATAGCCCTTCATTCCGCAACTTCTTTACAATATTTGGACAACCACCAATCTCGAGGTCCTGTAAATGTTGCAAGAGAATGCAAGCAATATATTTTGGGAGATGCAAGAGGTTTTTGCAGCTCGATAGATATAAATACTGGAGTCCGACCAGGTTCCCAATGGATAAAGGTTGTTCTTCTATTGCGGTGCCACATAAATTCAAATAAATTAAAGATTCCATTTTACACTCAATTTCAGGAAGATAACGAAGGCTTGAGCAACCACGAAGAACAAGCTTGTGTAAAGATCTCAAATTGAGGCTTCTTAGAGGGATATGGAGTTTAGAGCATCCAACAAAATCCAACACAGAAATATTTTCCAAAGATCCAACAGAATCATGCACCTCAACTAATCTTGTACACCATTGGACAGTCAATTCCTTCAAATTTAAGAAGCTTGAAAGATCTAATCTTTTTTAAGAATTCACAATCATGGAAAGTCATAGTCGAAAAATTCTGTAAAAGAAAAAGAGGAAAAGTTTAATGGAGTGTACTACATAATTCAAAGAATAAAAAAATTGTTGATGATTATAATTGTGTACGTACCTTGGGATTGAATCCATCTCCTAACTCCTTGACAAGGCTATTATGCATCCTAAAGACAATGAGATTCTTCCCTTGGAAATTACGTGGCAAAGACTCTACAGGATATTTATACCAATCAAGGACTCTTAACTTGTTGGATAGATAATTGGGTCCGCAAGAAAAACCTACATTACGATTTATAAAGACTCTAAGTCTTTTCACATGTCGAAATGCTTCAGGATGCAAGCTTATCTCCTCATCGCCTTTCGGTAAATCTACTAGCTTGCCTTCAATTTTGTTTGGCCCCTAATATAAGTGCATGAAGTTGGTTAAGATATTTTACGAAAAATAATACTTTATACTTATCGATTGTTGAAATCTCCAGTACTAAATAGACGCATGCTAAAATATAAAAGATTGTCTTTTAATACCAACTTACGTACTCTCTAAATTTCAATAAAAACAAATGCAAGCTTGAGGAGACAGTAGACATGAAATTAGAAAATATAGGATATTTGGAACAAAAAAAGGACATTTACATTTGGTACTTTTATTTAATCATTTCAATTTTTAATAAACAAATTCTATATATATCTACAAAATCATATTGATAATTTAAAGGATATATATGTGTGTGACTACTGCTACATCCAAAAAAAATTAAACAAAAACAATCCCACAAACTGACGTGTCTTCATCTGATCCATTAGATCTATTTTACAATAAAAATAACTTTATAATATGATGAACCATATTAGCTACGTCAGTTTGTAGAATTAGTACTTTTATGTATATATATTTATTTAGGTATAAATTCATATGATTTATATTTTCTCAAAAAGGAAAAAAATCCATTTGGTTTCATTTTTGGAAAAAGAAATAAATGTAGAACCAAAGATGTTCTTTTTTACTCTTACCGTACATTCTTCCAACACTTCATGGATATGCTTGTGAAACCATAGTCTACTACGTTTGCTAGGTTCTTTGGGTGATTCTAGTCGAACAACTTCTCGTCCCATATCTTGTAGCAGGTCATTCATCCGAACATATTGATGATGCCCTTCAATACTAATAAGACACTTGTCTATAAGCCTCTTGATTCCATGATCCGGGGAAAAATCACCACAATCAAATATTTTCTTAACATTAGCCAAAGGTTCTCCTTTCAAGAAAAATGCAATATCAAGAAATATTTCCCTCTCAGTATCATCCAGACCTTCGTAACTCACTAAGAGTACTGTCTGAATATTATTGTTGGGAATCTTTCTATATTTATCCAATGCATTTTTCCATTCATCTATACTTTGAACTTTTAGATCTAAACCTAGCACTATTAAAGCTAGTGAAAGACCTTGAGCACATAATCTTCAAGTGGTTCGTCTTTCTTGAAAGCATGCAAGCTAAACAGTCGAAGAGCTTCATTCTCATCCAAAATCATCACCTCGTATTTTGAGTCAACTTCAAAGACTTCTAATAAGTGTTGATCTCTTGTTGTGATGAGAATTCTACTTCCTGAACCGAACCAAGCACGATCTCCAGCTACTTTTTCTAGTTGGACCATCTCATCCACGTCATCAAGAACTAGTAGCATCCTTTTAGAGTGAAGTCTATCTCGAATCACATTGACTCCTCTGTCAACATCATCAATATTAAATATTGTTCCTAAGATCTTCGACATAAGTGTATTTTGCAGCTGAAGTAGACCTCCTGCCCGTTTTCAAGTTTCTCTAACGTCTTTCAAGAAACAACTTCTTTCAAATTGAAAAAAAATCCGGTTGTAGATATCTTTTGAAATAGTTGTCTTACCAATTCCACCAATTCTGAATATCCCTACCACATGTATAATATCATTCATTCTGATATTTAAATGTTGATAAATGTCTTGTATACGAGACTCTATCCAACCTGGATACCTGGCCACACTTAATGGTGTTTGATTTACTATTCTTGAGTCCACCCACCGTATGATATTTTTGATAAATTCTTACTCATCCCTATCAATAAAAAAGAGAAGGAAAATTTAGGCTTTGCATAGGTAAATGACATCTGAATATGATTGAGTTAAAGTATATATTGTTTTTCTTTTTCTTTTTTCTCCACGAAAGTGACAGCAATATGTTACGATGTCAATGCATAGCATTTTCCTTCCTTAAATCCGAATGTTTCAATATTAGATTGTGCATTATTTAAGAGTATTTGTGAGTCTTTATATCTAGAAATAAATTGAAACTAAAAGCCACTACTTATTTAAACGATCCCAAATCTTCTTTATATATAACCCCAATAATAAACAATTCCAACCCTTTTTCTTAATTACTTTTTTTCCAACTATCATTGATCAGTTATGTGATGGAAGAATTTCATAAATTCCTCTCTATATTTATTTCATATATTCATCAAAAGACACAAATGGCAAAAAAAAATGTATTTTTTTTTATTTCATGTTCTTCTATTTCTCCAATAAACTTTATGTACATGAAACTAATCTTGTGGTAGTTTATTATGTACATGAAACTAATCTAGATACTAAATCCCAAAATTAGAAAGGATTTCTAAAACTTGACCATGTTTTGCATATAATTATTCAATGCCAAAAATAATCAAAAATATCAAATAGTTTTCCTTTTGTATGGTATTTTATCTTCACCAATTCTCCCATGCAGTTAGATCCTAGAATATTTGTCTCAATTTTTCCCATAAATATCTCAAATATAATATATATATATATATATATATATATAAGCATCACATACACATACACATGATCATGACAAAGTACATATAGGCAAAGCTTGCCGAAAGTTTGCTAATGGCAAACCAGAGAAATTGGCTACTCTTTTCAAAGCTTCTTTCCATTTCAGCATCTTTGCGTTATCCTTGAGCTTATCTCCAAGTTTATCAAAGGATTACCCAAAAATCCCTTTCTAATGCCGTACTTCCGGTGGATCTACGTCGTAAAAAATTGGTAGAACAATTTGCTTCATTGTTTCTTTGCAATCAAGAATCTTTAATAGCTCGTCTAAGCACCATCTAGATTCTGCATAATTTCTAGATAGTACGATAATAGAAATCATTGACCCTTCAATAGTTTTAAAAAGTGCCCGTAAAATCTCCTCCCCTCTTTCAAGATTGTTATCTATGTAAGTATTGATTCCCCTTTCATGATCTAGAGCACGGTATAGATGGGAAATAAAGTTATAGCCAACATCTTCACCTCTAAAGCTCAAGAATACATCATGATTCCATGGACGGATGGAAGGAGATGAAAAAGATGAAGAATAGGAAGAGGGTCCTGATTGAAAGGCCATAGAAGAAGAAGTCATGCTCTCAGTACGTATGCGAGATTACAATTTAGCAAGAGGTCCAATTATAGAGTCGCAGAACTTATCCCAAATAAATAATTATACAGATAAAGTGGGTCAGAGAAATGAGAAACTTCTCGGCAACTCCTTGGCTACAACGTCGAACATGCATGGATGCGAGCTAATTAATCAGCACTGTACGATTGTAGAACTTTCAACCTTCAAAGTTGTATAAAATGATCAATTTCATCCCACAACAAGCGACTTTACTTTGTTTTAGCACAGATGTTGTTCCCACATTGGGAAATTGATAAAGAGTACCCAAAATAGAAAGAGTGTAAAGTCAGTATCGACTAGTATAAAAAAAAATTGAAAATATTTCTTAAACACTTTTAAATATTTTTAAATAAAAAAATCACAAAATTATTAAAAAATACTCCGTCAATCATTAAGTAAAAAAAAATTAAAAAAGAAATTCGGTACAAAATATGTGCACAAAATTTTGGAAGCCCTATCATTTCTCAAATAGAAAATTCAATGTCGAAATCCAAGAATCTCTTTTCCAAAGAACATATGTGGCCATTTGAAATAGTAAGGCCATGATGAAGAGGTAAGAAATGCATGTACGTAATTGATGTTTGGACAGCCAATTTAAATTTTCAGTTAATTATTACCTAAGAGTAATTGATGTTTGGACAATCAATTTATTTGAAATCCTAACAAAAGTATTTATTTGAAATTCTAACAAAAGTATTTGAAATCCCAAGTTTCTTAACAAAAGTACTTGCTTGGTTGATTTATCTGCATGCATGTCGATCAAAATTCATATGGATGACATGTGAGATTTAGAGTGTGTTTGGCTACTTAAATCATCTCAAATTAGTTCACTATTTTTCATTAATAGTTTACTAATTGAGTTCATACAGAAAATTAATTAGAATAATCCTAATGGGTGTGAGATCTGGATGTTTGTTTTACGCAGTAGAACTTGAATTTGAATTTGTTTTACGCAGTAGAACTTGAATTTGAAACTGTTTACTAATTGAGGTTCTCTTGGACATGTGGCCTGACTCTTTAAAAAAAAAAAAAAAAACCATAGGACCCACCCATGCACATGGCTAGTTGGGCTTCACCAATTTTCCCGTTATCACGTCTTCGTCTCAATTTAATTCCCCATACATAAATATCTCAGAAGTGGGTCAAAGAAACATCAAGAGAAACTTCTCGACAACTTCTTTGCCAACAACCATGCTAGCTATTATGAGTTCAAAAGTCTTCTCAATCTGTACTTACAACTTCTTCTTGACAACTTCTATTCTCTCACACTAGAAAATCTCAAAGGTCTTGAGTTCATACAGAAAATTAATGGGTGTGAGATTTGGACGTTTGTTTTACACAGTAGGACTTGAATTTGAAACCGTGTAAAGGGATGCAAGTAGTTTTGAGACAAATATAAATGATTAATCTACCACTTCTTTTAAGTAGATTGAGTAGTACTTTCACATCGTATCATAGCAAAGATTTTGAGTTCAAGTCCTAACTCTACGTTTTACCTATTAATGGCTACAAGTTTTACCTATTAACGGCTACAAGTAAACGAACAAAGTGAAAAGCTTACAAGCTAATCAAAGTGCACGTATATGAGCAAATAAATTAGGCTCTTGTTTCTTAATTAACAGACTTGAGAAGATTTATATCACCTCGATAAGATGATTATGATTGTTGCAAATCATAACATTATATTTGCATATATGGCGTTCCAAAACCCAACAGTTGAGATAAATAGAGTGAGTTGCCCATATATGAGCAATTTTAACATTATATATGAAACATATGACAGCTCTTAATTTTAGTACAAATACTAATTAAATACAAAAATTAAAAGTAGTATCGAGAAAATGTCTAGGGATCACCTCTCGGTGGCAAAGCATTTCCCATATCCAATACCGACCAAAAATGAGTGGTTGTAATCACGGTCGTCGTCATGATTAAAAAAAAAAGAAAAAGGAAAGAATACAAGCTGGTCATGAGTGTCATTATGCAATAATTCCTATAAATAAATAAATAAAATAGCCAACTTAGGCAACTTCCTTATTTTTAAGAAAGTGTATTAATCAGGCCAATGTTGCGTGCATTGTGTCTTCAAATAATAAAAAAAAAAAATTAAAAGAAAGATGAGAAGCTGAGAAAAAAAGAAAGAAAGATGAGAAACTTGTTGGCAACTTCTTTGGAGGTTCTTGTCAGTCGGAATTGGAAATCAAGCACCAACTATTGTCTGCTCCTGTGGAGAGATTTTATTTTCTGGTATGACTTTTTTGTTCCTCCAATCGGGCGCTGGGCATACATGCCTTGCATGTAGAACGCGTACTAGTATATATATATATATATGTAAGGCCCAGTCTCGTAGGGGTTGGAAAGTTATTCCCTGTAACTTAAAACTCACATCTCATCAATATATTTACATACTCCAAAATATAAAGTTATCAGAATACTACAAAATCTCTTAATAAAATCTACCAATTCTCAGAAATCTTCTTATGAGTAATCCACTATACTTAAATAATCATCTCACCCATGCTCCATAATCCTGATCCTTAGCTGAACTATTCAAAATCATCTGAAAAATATTTGGAGACAAGGGTGAATTATCAACAACTCAGTAAGTAAATAACATATACTAGTGTGCAAATATGAGCATTTATAGAGTTCAGAATGCTAAACAAAATACTTTAACTTTCAGATTACAGAATCAGAACATGTTATCAAAAATACCAGAGCGAAAGTTTTAGAAAAATATTCTTATTCAAAGTCTTTTGGCATAATATAACTGACCACCATCATACCAGAATATCATATAACATCAAAGGCCATGTTTAACTCCTGTGGTAGGGTTGTGTAAACCTCGGTAGCTAACCGAGCAAAAACAGAATGTGAATCTTCTCCTTATTTATTCTCAGAGGCCTGAGTGTGCACACAAGAAAAACCACCAAAAAAACTACTTTATTTCCAAAGTGAGTACACCAGAAACAGAATAGTTGGTTCCAACCCAAACAGAAGCCACTATTAGCACCCGTGGTAGGTCAAACAGATCACCATCCACAAACCAAATTCAGATTCAGAATGTCACGCCAAAAGTTTTCAGAAATCACATCATATCATATCAGAGTATAGAACATCTTTAGAACAAAATAGAATCAGATCACAGAATATAATTTATGCACAAAATTTCATACTCGCTCTCTTTTACACAATTTAGAAACAAAATGCCAGAAAATAAGCTCATGGCTGCACTAGTCATGTCAGAAAATAATTTATTCTTATACAAAATTTCATGAGTATTGCATAAACAAATAACTAAAGTCGTTTCGGATTTCTTTTCATAAAAAAACATGCATATTTTCCAAGAGGGACCTTAGTTCATTTTTATTTTATGCAAAGTCTAGATAGGAACCCCGCTTACCTGGACTTTTTAGTTTTCCAGAAATTTTCTCGAAAATGCCGAACAAATATTAATCATCACCTATAACATAAACATGTAATTTTCATAAATTTTCAATCGATCACGTATTTCAATATTTAGGCCTGAAATGTTGAAATGTCCAATTTTAATTCCTCAACACCTAAACTTCTCATAATCCTAAAATCTCATCACTTCCCAAAATTCACCAACATCCATTTTATTTCTGCGACTATGATATAAAAATATAACCTATTTACTATTGAAATCAAATTATAAAATTTAATACTAAATAATATAATTTAAAAATCTTATTTATTGTCTATGGGAAAATAAAGTTTTTGTAATAAACATAACCTGGTCAGTCTCATTTAAAACACAAAACCCACCGAATTATGAGTCAAAAACACCTTATAATATGACGTGAAACTTGAGGGTAAATTAGTAATCTCATAAAATAAGTCTTCTCCTACATAAAATGCAAAAGAACACTTCAGTTTGTAAAAGATCACAAGCGAGAGGGAGATGCAGGTGCAACGGAGACTCACCGAAAGAAGTTGCGACGGGGCTGGGCGGATACAGAGGTTGTCGGCAAGATGGGTGGCTAAGCACGAGAGGGATGATGAGTGAACACGGTGACAGAAAGGGGGAGAGACGGAGAGGAGAAGCAACCAAAGGCCATGGCCTTACCGAGTGGAAAAACAATATGGGTGACGAGAGGTGCTCGGCGGCACCTTTTTGCTCAGGCGATGACGACATGGAGGGCTGACGATGTCGCTAAGTTCACCACACCGTAGTTGGTGTTACCTAACGTAACAAGCTTGCTTTGTTTTGAGCTGCAAAAACAGAGGGTGTAAAAATGCTGAGTTTCCATGAGATGGGGTGGCGGCGTTGTAACATACTAATCGTAGCCTTGGGGGTATTTAGGTCAATCGATTATTATTATTATTATTATTGTTATTTCTATTATTATTTTTTTTTTTTATCATCAGATTTTATAGAAGTATAATTTGAGAGTTTTACCAACATTAAAATTCCTAGACCTATACTCACGGTTGCACTCACACTCACAAGCACACGCACGTACGCCCTTCCCCTCCGTTGCATACCGATCCTCTTAGAGTTTGTATCCTGGTAGGATTTAGTCTCCTAGGTGCAGCCAACTTCAATTCGACTAAACTTCCCATTCGTTCACCTCCCCCATTGCCTATAAAAGCCACCTGAGACCTGAGAAACACACAACCAGCCTCACCATAGAGCAAACACATTGAGCCACAGCCAGCCACCCCATGCACGCTACCCTCCACTTCACGCACAGCCTCTAGGCCACATCTAGGAAAACAACCGAAGCCTCCCTCCCAGTAACCAGCAGCCACCCACACAGAAACTACCCCAAGCTCCTCCACGTCTCTTCCCCAGCACCAACCATCACCCACGACATCTCCACTATCCTAGCCAACGTGAACCGCAACCCCTGTTTTGCCCCCCCTGAAACAGAGCATTTTACTCAACTAACCCACCACCCGTTAGCCACCAACCCACATGTTGCCTCATCCACAAACAACACTACTGAAAGCAGATGATGCTGAAGGAAAGACCCCCACCACCTGCCACTGCCCAACCACCTTACTGCAACCGCACGCCAGCCTTTCTCTCGGTAGAACATCGTTCTCTCCCGCTAAACTCTCTTTCTCTCACGGCGTCGCACCACCTACCCCAGGAACCCAGCTGTGTCGCCGCACTCCCAGCCACCGTCCAGCCCATCTCTTGTCGCATGCCCCTCTCTCGATGAGCCTCTGTTTCTCTCTCGCACGGGCACTATGTTTCACTCGCACCACATCCTTCTTTGCTTCTGCCGAATACTGATTTATCACATGAGTTTACAAGCAAGCCTTGGGCCCTATGAACGGTGGGCTTAGTTGTTTAGCTTGTGTTTTAAAAGTGTATTGGGCCTTGTTTTAATCTGATGGGCAAATTCCTTTGTGGGCTAAAACTTGAGGTTAATTAGACATATACTATGATAAGATTTGTAATTTAAATTGGACTGGTTTTATTATGTTTCAATAATTTTTATTGATTTTATTAAGCTTAATAATTCAAAGTTTAGTTATATTTTATTAAATAATTATATGAATCATAAGATCATTGTTATAAGAAAGTGTTTCAGGAATTTAAAATATATTTTTAAAGTATACTATCAAGCCTAATATTTTGTTAATATTCTTTTATGTATTTAATAGAAGTTTAATGAAAAGTATTATGTTATACTTTAAATAGAAAATAAAGCAATATGTTAAGAGTATTATAATAGTATTAGCTTTCTTATAAGATTGAATAATTATGTTAAGGAAGGAAAAGTATTTTGAGAATTTAAGTTTATGACTTATTTAAAATAGCCCAAGTGTTTTATTTAGTTATAATATGTTATTAGTATTTTTAAGTAATTTAAAAATATCAGGATTTATTGTTTATAGTGTTAAGCAAAATATTTATTTGACTATCTCTTAGACTATGAATTTAATTAAGTAGGATATTAGGATATGGTTTCCTAGAAAAATTTAGTGACGTTTAAATATTGTATATAGGTGACGAGTTACGACTTGAGATTCAGGAAAAAGAGCAGTAAGGTAAGTTATTTGATCACAAAATTAGGATCATCACGGTTTAGATTATATTTAAGTATTATTCAAGCCAGTTCATTGACAGCCTTTGTTATGTACCACTCATGTCATATGCAAGCATGTCATTCAATATAGCACACGATCATGTCATTCCGCATCATGTTCAATTTCAAAAATTATAATTATATATGTATTATGTCATGCATCTCATGGTCATAAGACACGTAATCTATTTTAAGTTCAAATGCAAGATAAAATCAGTCCAGTTAGTCAGATGGCCATTCAGATGCATGGTACCAATGCAGTTCAGTTTCAGGGTGGACGTGCAAGCCATGGACTTAAGCATGGTCCACCATAGTATGCCAAAATACTATCAGCGGCTCCCCTCGCGGCCGCGAGACGTGGGGCCGGTGCACAACCTCACACACAGGGTTAAGTGTGTTGGCCAATCAGTTCAGTCAGTTAAATCAGAACAGTCAGTTAAGTCAGTTCAATCAGTTAAGTCAAAACAGTCAGTTAACTCAAATAAATCAGTCATGCATAAACATCAGTATCAATAGTCATAACTTTTAAGTTCTCAGCATGAAAATTTTTATTAAAACCTTATGTTTAGTATGTTAACGTTGTGATGGATTTCTTATTGAGTATTCGACTCATTTTAGTTTGTGTTCATGTTTTTAACCACCCAGGTGAGGATGATGATTACGAGCAGACAGGCCAGGATTAGAAGGAGCAGTTATTTTAGTTTCAGACCTTCTAGAAATAAATTTATTTTATTGCTTTTATGACATGATTTTTATTTAGTTTATTCATTTAAATTTTTGAAGACATTCTTATCAGACAAAGTTTTATGAAATAAATTCTAAATTATTTTTAATTAATATGAGATCTCTTGCCGGGTTTAATTTATGAAAAATACGTGACACTCTTAGCCTACAGGAAGGGGGTGTTACAGGCGTACTGGGTTGTAACACAAAGGGAGCAGTGATGCTCTCGTTTGGGCTTCCGTGAGGGTCTTGGATGGCAACGAGGGTGCACAGTTTAATTTTTCCCAGTGGACGGTCACGCATGGGCTATGTGCATGGAAGGGATGGCTTCAAGGGGTGCGGCTTAGGGTTTTCATTTCATGCAGGGGGTGAGCTTGTTATAAATAGGCAATTTAGAACCGAAAAATAAAACCTAGATAAAAAGAGACGTGCATGGGAGTGGAAACGTGCGTTGCGGCGAGATTGATCAAAAACTGATAGTACGTTTTTATGGTTTAACACAAACGAATATGGGCTTGGGTCATCGACTTTTTCTTGAGTCATGCATGATCTCGACTCAATTTCTAAAAATAATCCAACTTGTCCTAGAAAATTCTCGGCTCAAATCTCACCTTGGCTCTTTAGAAAAAAAAAAAAAAACCTAATTATCAAGCCCAATAAAAACATAATCCGCCAAAACAAAGATGTCTACTAAAAAAAATAATACTTGAAAAGAAATTAACTAGGCTCTTTTTATGTATAAATCCAAAAACAAAACTTTTATAAAACTTCTTGTAGCTAGAGCCGGGTGTTACATCCTTCCCCCCCTTAAAAAAATTTCGTCCTCGAAATTTGCTATATCTAAACCAAAGTCCACATATTGAATCCTTCACACTTATTTGCGCACATTGTATTGCACTTCGAAAGATCATATCTAAACTATAAACCTCAACAATACAATTAAAAACCTAAAACAATTTTGAACTTTCCACATAATCCATGAACCTTATACAAATAGCGAAATAGACTCTCAAATTATCACATCACCAAAGCCACACTTTTGTTGTGCACTCTAACAACTTATAGTCCTAAAAACATTGTATCTCAATCACATACATCAAAAATGAACTAACCTCAACATTTAACCAATCCATACCTTTTTTTTTTTTTAATCACCAGATTTAATTTTGCAATATCTCCCAACATTTATGTAGCCTCTAATACATCAATATCACAAGTCTAAACCTCTAGTTCCTAATCAAAACTCGTTCCATGAAGTCAACCTAAAATCTAAACCTTAAATCCTGTTAAAATTATTTCCTATAGTCCACAGAATACGCCTACCGAAATTTAAATCTCAAATTTCATAAAAATTGTTTCCTTAAACTATGCAAAATCTAAAACCTTAGATTTCGCGGAACTCACTCCATAGGTCCGCAAATGCTAAAACCTTACATATCATCAAAAATCATATTCTGGAGCCCACAGAATTCTACAACCTTAAATCTCATCAAAATCACTTTTAAAGCATGTATCATTGCTAAACCTGAAATCTCCAAATATTCAGTCCATAAAATCTATAGAATCTCAAACCTTAATTATCCACACAATCATCTTTAAGTCCTAAAATTTCTACACCTCAAGTCCGAAGTTACTTCCTAAACCCACAGAAATCTAAAACCTTATATGTTATAGTCTGCAACACCTCAACCCCGATTTTAGGTCAAACTTATGTCAACTTCAAAGTCTATACCTTAAATCATATCCAAGTCATGTCCTACAGCCTACAAAATAAGCCAATCGAATCTAAATACTCAAATTCCATCAAACTCCTTATTATAGTATGCAGAATCTCTAACATGTCTCTGATACCAACTATAACATCCCGGTCCTGTAGGGGTCAGAGAGTTACTCCCTGCAACTTAAAACTCACATCTCATCAATATATTTACAGACTCCAAAATATAAAGTTATCAGAATACTACAAAATCTCTTAATAAAATCTACCAATTCTCATAAATCTTCTTATGAGTAAATCTTAGCTTTCTCAATTCCGATTGGTGTGCAATTAAAAATGTGCATGCATGAGTTTCTTTATTTTATTCTCATGATGCTCATATACTTGCTTTCAATTGGTCTCTATTATTTCTATTATTTATAATAGCCATATCTCAAACATTTTTAAGTTTCGACTGGTGTGCAATTAAAATTGTGAATTATTTTTACATTAGAAAGTTGGTTGGGGATTGAGTAATAATAGCTCTCTTGTGTGGGTGTAAAAATTGGATGAGAGATGGTAAAATAGGGATCCTCTGATACAATCACTCTATTTCTCAATTAAAAACTCAGGTTAACTGGGAAGAAGTCCTACAACTTTGGACAAGACATCACGGTTAATACATGTGCTAGGCCGTCCGGATTGAGCTTGCTTAAAATAGAATTGTGCAAGGGATGATGATGTGCAAAAGTGCCACGGAAGAAGTCATGCTCGTTGTATGTATGCGCGATTACTATTTACAAAGAGGTCCAATTATACATAATTATAGAGATCATCTAGGTCAAAGAAATTAAGGAGAAACTTCTCTACAAATTCTTGGCAACAGCATCAACATACATGCCAACTAATTTATAATCAATTTTCGAAAACAGATCATCAAGGACTCTTAACAATGGAATCTGATTTTTCCGAAAACACAAAGGCATCACAACTATGCCTAATTCACAAAGGATTAGTACTAAATGAGGCTGGTGTTGGATGATGAATTTATAAAAACAACAGAAAATACAGAGACATTATGACAAAGATACTTGCTCTCTAGTTTAATGGGAGTTTTTGAATAAGGAGAGGTGTTTTATGACTTTTAGCAAATACTTGATGTAATAATGATATAGAAGAAAATTTTCAGGGCAGCACAACACTTGAATTCATCATCCAAGAAACAAACTAATGGCAAAAAGTAAACGAACAAAGTAAAAAGCCAAGTGATTATTGTGGAAGCATCCCTCAACTCAAATAAGAAAGCTTTTCCAAGGATCTAATGGAATCATACACTTCAGCTAGTCTGTTAGAGCATCCCTCAAAACTCAAAGTGCACATTTTCTATAGGTCTTAATTAACCGACTTGAGAAGATTTATATCACCTCACTAAGATGATTATGATTTTTACAAATCATCAAATTATTATTTTTTTTATTGGCACCTGGTGCCCGGAACAGCATGAGCAATTTTAACACTATATATGAAACATATGACAGATCCTAATTTTAGTCGCAAATACGAAATCAAGTCTTCAAATACTAGAGAGAACAAACATAAATGAAAGGAAAATCTCATCTTTAAAAAATTTTCAACACAAAGATTACATAATTGCTGCAACTCAAGAATGTTAGTTGGGAGATGCATAACATTTTGGCAGCCTTTTATGTATACAACTTGAAGGCCAGTGAGACACCAAATGGATGAAGCCAATTCTTTTATAGGAGCTTGGTCAAATTTAATGAACCTTAAGCATTCCATCTCACACCCAATATCAGGAAAACTTTGAAGGCTTGAACAATCTTGAACAAACTTTGAAGGCTCGAACAATCTTCTTGGAAAGATGTTCAAGTTGGTCCATTGATTTCCATTAGATGATGACTTTGTTGTAAAAAGACAGAAGAATATCGCACAAAGATACAACTTTAAAACTTTCAAAGTTGTTTAAAATGATCAATTAATTGGTCCCACAGAAATTCACTTTACTTTGTTTTAGCACAGATGCTTATTGAAAAAGATGATCATGAAAATCATTCTATGTTATTCCCATACCGTGCAAGTTTATTTAATTAAAAAAGAAAAAAAATATTCATCATCCTATTAAATATGATAATTGGTAACTTTGGTACTTAAACAGCACCTTCTGACCATCACTGGCTGTCAAATCCATAATTGGTAACAGTGTGATTATTTTTTCCAAAGAACATGACTAATTAACCACACATATGCCGATTCCTCTAATCTCATTTGAACACACTAGCATCCCATTAATTCCATTCGAATTACACAGAAAACAAAAATTGAAGATTCCACCTAAACATTAATCTTCTTGCAGCACACCTAGATGATTTTCACTCTTTGATCTTCATGCTTTTGTATCATATGGATTCTGAAAGTTTTGAAAAACACTGATTTTGACATTGTTGCCACCATCGAATAGTATCATTGAAAAAGCGAGCGTGCCTTGCGAGTAAATGAGCTGCTTCATTTCCTTGTCTACCAACATGAATTACATCATACACTGCAAACCAAGAAAGGAGACTTTGAATTTCAAAAACCAGATTCCCTTGTCTTAAAAAATTAGGTTCTTTAGAACCAATAGCCCAATAACTAATAATAGAAAACTTGAGAAATCTAACGTCAAGATCATTTGAAGATCCCTTAAAGCAACCAAAGCCTCTATATCATCTACTTCAACCAACCCAAGTTCCTTCCAACCCCAATAACCGCAAAGTCAAAAGAATACCAATTTTGAAGCTATAGTTGTCACATTTGGTTAAAAAAGATGAAAAAAATGAAAGGAATTTACCACATAGACTCAATAGCCAGAATTGCATATACAAAGTGACCATATCATTAGCAAAAATTAATAATGAAAAAGAGGTCTTGCAGAGTAAAAATTAATATATACAAACTGTATATATTGGTGCTACTTGACTTATCATCAAAAATAAAATATAATAAAATGTTAAATAATTTTTAATAATTAGCAGTCATAAAAAATACTAAATTGTAGCTTTGTATCATGAGTACTCAATTCGTATTCTCGATACCTGGTTTGCTTTCTCCGAAAATAGAAAGAACCCTCAAAACTAATTTCAGTGGCAAATACCAAATCAATTCTTCAAATACCAGAGAGAACAAACAAAAATGAACGAAAAATCTCACCTGAAACTGCCTCAAATAGTTGGGTTGCCCTACTTTCTCGATACCTGAAACTACCCGAATTGTGGCTCAGTATCATGAGTACTCAATTCCTATTTACCTGGTTTGCTTTCTCTGAAAATAGAAAGAATCCTCATAGTCTTAAATTGGTAACAATCTAGCAAGTAGAGTTGGTAATGATTTGGAAAGAAATGCATGTACGTAGTTAGAAATTCTTATACAAATTGGTCATATCATTGGCAAAAACAATCATAAAAGAGATCTTACAGGGTAATACTTGCCTTTGCCAGATTAGACAAATAGTGCAAAACTCAGACCAAACCAAAGCCAAAAGCTGGACGGAGCTCTGTGTCATTCTGGCATCAATAGTGCAAAATTCAGAGCAAAACTAAAACCATACATGTGGCATTCAATACTTGGGTTGCCTGGCCTGCACAAACTTGTTCTCAGTCAAATGCTGGATGGAGGTATGTGTCATTGTAGCATCAATAATGGGTGGTAAGGCTCCAATGCTGCAAACATGAAAAAGCCCAAAAGAATATTACCAGACAAAAGTACAGTCCCAACTTCATTCATTCCACACATTCATTGCTCTGATTCAATCTCCTCATGCACATGCGTCTCTTCATACACAGTTTGGTTGCTGAGACAACAGGGGAATAGAAAACAAAAATTGAAGATTCCGCCTAAACAACCATCTTTTTCACTCTCTCTTCATGCTTTTCTATTATATGGCTTTGAAGAATGCCAAGTTTGAAGTGCAAAAAAGAGTACCAAATGAAGCTATGTTTTTATTAGGGCCTAAAAGAGGGCAATGTCTCAAAAACAGCACAGAGAAGCAAGTTATTTTGGTAGCAATGCATTGTGAAACTTTGAAGAAGCACCATGGCATCGACTACGAAATGGTTATAAGTAAAATCATCATCCAATACTATCAATGCCAAAGCCTTTTTTTTTTTTGTTGTTCTTTTGTTTAGGTATCAAAAAAGAAAGGGAAAAAAATATAATACGCAAAGAGGAGGAAATTAAATATTACTTGAAAATCAAAGGAACAGGGATGACTTACTTTCTTCATCCCTTTTTCTTTTTTTATTTGCTCTCCTTTCATTCTTGTATACCACTTTGGCTCTGCAACTTTTATAAAACCGTACCGTCCCATGCAAAGGGTGATCGAGATCAAATTGAACTCGCAAACTATCCAAAACCTTTAGTTCAAAAGATTGTAAATTGGAGTACCCCACCCATACTTCATATCCAGTCTTATTTCCTACTTCATACCATTCGTTATTAACCAATCGTACCCCTCTTTCAATACAGCATACATGATTTGAGCTGTTACTAGTTATCTTAGCATCACACGTTCCAACATTCCAGTTCCAATCATCTTTAAAAAACATTACGAGATATAATACAATTCCGCTTATCTCCTCCAAATAATGTGGCCCCTCAATATCTATTATCCACTCTTCTTCTGCCCTCGGTCTGCCATCATCATTATCTTTTAAAAACTCATGAACATAACTCAACCACTCTGGAATCTGATTTTCTGGAAACAAAGTAGCATCATATTCATAGACTCCCTGTCATACATTAAATATCATCATCAATTTAATTTAAGCAATACAAGCATACTATTAAAAATGAGATCACACATACATACCTTCCACAATAATGGATTTTGCACTTTATCATTCCACATATTCACATGCATTTTGTCGCAGCCGTTCAATTCAATTTCTTCGAGCGATCTGATGTGGCTTCCATTGAATTCCATTATTTTTGATACTTCCGGAAATCTTTCTAATGACTTGCACCCAGTAACATCTACGTGTCTTATATTTGGTGGAAGCTCTATTATTTCTTCAAGTTTCCAACAATACCACAAGGAAAGATCAGTTAGTGTAACGAATTCTTTGATGCTCGTGGGAAGGCTAACAATTTCAGTCCGCGATAGATCTAAATTAAGCAAACTGGTTGAGTAGTTAAACATGGTAAAGAAACTAGATATTGGACATAATGATATCTCCGAAAAGCAAAATGACTCTTCTTCTCCCCTCATCAACTTTTTTACAATATTTGGACAACCACCAATGCTGAGCACCTGTAAATGTTGCAAGAGAGTGCAAGCAATATTTGGGAGATGCAGGAGGTTTTTGCAGTACGATAGAATTAATCTCCTAAGTCCAACCAGGTTCCCAATGGATAAAGGTAGTTCTTCTATTGCGGTGCGATGTAGATTCAATTCACTTAAAGATTCCATTTTACCCTTGATTTCTGGAAGATAACGAAGGCTTGTGCAACCAAAAAGATGAAGCGTGCTTAAAGATCTCAAATTGAGGCTTCTTGGAAGGATATGGAGTTTAGAGCATCCTTGAAAATCCAACTTGGAAAGATTTTCCAAAGATCCAATGGAATCATGCACCTTAACTAATCTTGTACAGTTTGAGACAATCAATTCCTTCAAATTAGGGGTGCTTGAAAGATCCGGAATCTTTTTTAAGAATTTACAATCGAAGAATTTCATAATCGCCAAATTCTGTAAAATAAAAAGAGGAAAAGTTTAATGGAGTGTACTACATAATTCAAAGGATAAAAAAAATAGTTGATGATTATAATTGTGTACTTACCTTGGGTTTGAATCCATTCCCTAACTCCTTGACCAGGCTATCACGCATCTTAAAGACAATGAGTTTCTTTCCTTGGAAATTACGTGGCAAAGACTCTCCAGAATATTTAGACCAATTAAGTACTCTTAAATTGTCCGAGAGATAATTGGGTCTACAAGAAAAATGTGCATTACGATTTATAAAGATTCTAAGTCTTTCCATATGTCGAAATGCTTCCGGATGCAAGCTTATCTCCTCATCACCTTCAGGTAAATCTACTAGCATGCCTTCAATTTTGTTTGGCCCCTGATGTAAGTGCATAAAGTTGCTTAAGATATTTTACGAAAAATAATACTCTATACTTATCAATTAATATTACTCTGTTAAAATCTCCAATACTAAATAGACAGCATGCTAAAATATAAAAGATTGCCTTTTTACCAACTTACGTATTCTCCTATAACTTTCAATAAAACTGACGCTAGCTTGAGGAGACAGTAGACATGAAATTAGAAAATATAGGATATTTGGAACGAAAAAAGGACATCTAGATTTAGTACTTTTATTGACTCTGTTTAATTATTAATAAACGAATTCTATATATATCTACAAATTCATATTGATAATTTAAAGCATATATATATATGAGTATTGCTATATTCACAAAAAATTACAAAAAAATCTCACAAACGGACGTATCTTCATCTGATCCATTAGATCTACTTTACAATAAAAGTAATTTTATAATATGATGAACCACATCAAACTACGTCAATTTGTAGACTTACTTTTATGAATATATATTTATTTAGGTATAAATTCATAAGATTTGTATTTTCTCAAAAAAGAAAAAAATCCACTAGGTTTCACTTTTGGAAAAGGAAATAAAAGTAAAACCCAAGATATTCTTTTTTACTCTTACCGCACTTTCTTCCAACACTTCACGGATATCCTCATGAAACCACAGTCTACTACGTTTGCTAGGTTCTTTGGGTGATTCTAGTCGAACAATTTCTCGTCCCATATCTTGTAGCAAGTCATGCATCCAAACATATTCATCAGACTCTTCAGAAATAATAATAAACTTGTCTCTAAGCCTCTTGATTCCATGAACCGAGGAAAAACTACAACAATCAAATATTTTCATAGACTCTTCAATAGTAATAAGACACTTGTCTGTAAGCCTCTTGATTCCATGAACCGGGGAAAAACCACAACAATCAAATATTTTCATGACATTAGCCAAAGGTTCTCCTTTGAAGAAAAATGCAATATCAAGGAATATTTCCTTCTCAGTAGGATGCAGACCTTCATAACTCACTAAGAGGACTTTCTGAATATCACCGTGGGGAATCTTTCTATATTTATCCAATGCACTTTTCCATTGATGTACACTTTGACCTTTTAGATATGAACCTAGCACTATTAAAGCTAGTGGAAGACCTTGAGCATATTTTGTTACTTGTTTAGAGAGTTCCATATAATCTTCAAGTGGTTCGTCTTTCTTGAAAGCATGCAAGCTAAACAGTCGAAGAGCTTCCTCGTCATCCAAAGCCATCACCTCATATTTTGAATCAACTTCAAAGACTTCTAATAAGTGTTGATCTCTTGTTGTGATGAGAATTCTACTTCCTGGACCAAACCAAACACGATCTCCAGCTAATTTTTCTAGTTGGATCATCTCATCCACGTCATCAAGAACTAGTAGAATCCTTTTAGAGCGAAGTCTATCTTGAATCACATTGACTCCTCGGTCAACATCATCAATATTCGATATTGTTCCTAAGATCTTGGACAGAAGTCTATTTTGCAGCTGAAGAAGACCTCCCACTTGGTTTGAAGTTTCTCTAATATTTCTCAAGAAACAACTTCCTTCAAATTGAGAAGAAATCCTGTTATAAATATCTTCTGAAATAGTGGTCTTACCAATTCCACCGGTTCCGAATATCCCTACCACACATATAATATTATTCATTTCGATATTTAAATGTTGATCATAAATGTCTCGTATACGAGACTCTATCCCAACTGGATACTTAGCAACACTTAAAGGTGTTTCATTTACTATTCTTGAGTCCACCCACCAAATGATATTTTGGATAAATTCTGACTCATCCCTATCAATAAAAGAAGAAAAATTTAGGCTTTGCATAGGTAAATGACATCTGAATATGATTGAGTTAAAGTATATATTGTTTTTCCCTTTTTTTTCTCCATGAAAGTGACAACAATATGTTACGATGTCAATGCATAGCATTTTCCTTCCTTAAATCTGAATGTTTCAATATTAGATTGTGCATTATTTAAGAGTATTTGTGAGTCTTTATATCTAGAAACAAATTGAAACTAAAAACCACTACTTATTTAAATGATTCCCAAATCTTCTTCTTTATATAACCCAAATAATAAACAATTCCAACCTTTTTTCTTAATTACTTTTTTTTCCAACTATCATTGATCAGTTATGTGATGGACGAAATTTCATATATTCCTCTATATATTTATTTCATATATTCATCAAAAGACACAAACGGCAAAAAAAAGTGTTTTTATTTATTTCATGTTCTTCTATTTCTCCAATAAACTTTATGTACATGAAACTAATCTTCTGGTAGTTTATCATGTACATGAAACTAAATATTATGTACATTTTTTTTTTATATAAAAGAGTCAAGACCACATGTCTAGGAGTGGACCTTGCCCCATATATATTAAAAGACCCTCACTTGTAGCGGAGAAAAACCGTATAACAAAACACCACTTGAATGCAAAACCATAGACAAAAAACACCCAGATCAAGCGAAACTAACAACATCAACCTAACAGGACCAAAAACCTAAGACCTCAAAGAAGGAAGACCTAATTTATCCACCTTTAAAATACCTTTTAGCTTCCACGGACCATCATCAAAATTTATCCACGTACCAAACTAATGATTCGAAGCCATACAAGCAAGAAAGTCAGCTCCTAAGTTTCCTTCTCTAAAGACATGATTGATCTTGACTTGCAAGCTCGACAAGACCTCTTGTATTTCTTCACAATATGTCAAGGAGAGGCATATCTCTTTGATTGAGGTTAGTAAGGGCTCTTTATTCTGGAAGCGAATAGTAGTTGTGTTACCTAAGGTGTTGAGTAATACTGTGTGGAAGGTAAGGGATGGTCATGTTTTCTTTTGGAGGGATAATTGGTTGTCATCAGGTGCTATAATAGACTCTTGTGAGATCTCAGATCTTCCTTGTCTCACAATATGGGAGTGTCACATTCAGAATGGGTGGGATGTGGAACTTCTTAGAAGACTTATGGGGGAATCCAAACTTGAGGATATCTTGACATCTTTATGTGAGCATAAAGTTGGGGCAGATATCCTAATTTGGAAGCCGAGTTTGGATGGTATTTTTTCTTCAAAGTCGGCTTGGGAATATATTCATGTGAGGGCCCCAAAATCAGAATGGGCTCGTTGGATTTGGCATTTTGCACTGCCAAAGAATTAGTATTCAGTTACAATGTGGAAGGCTTTGAATTTTTTCCTAAGTGTGGATGGCATATTAAAGAGTTGGGTATTCAAGTGGTTTCTAAATGTGAATGTTGTGTATAGGGTTGTCTGGAAAATCAGGATATGTCCTAGCTACAGGTACTCTAGCAGCAGAAATTTGGCACAGGGCGTCTTTGAGTTTAGGGATACCGTATGATCCATACAGGCCTTGGAAGAATATTATGGAGCTGTGGTTTAAACGGGCCTCACATTCATCCCAAAAAGGTACATTACTTGGTTTGATTCCCATTATTTTAACATGGTCTCTTTGGGTGTGGCGGTGTAAGGCTTGTATGGAAGGGAAACTTGGTTCTGTGCAGTCGTTGTGGAGTGCGATTAAAGCTGCAATTGCATGGGTGGGATTACGTCTGAGGGCAAGTAGAAGATTGGAAAATGGTGACGCTAGAATATTTGAGGCCTTCTCAATTCTGGTTAAATCTCCTTTATGTAAGCTGGTTGTTTGGTTAAGTGGTGTAAGCCAAATAGGGGATGGTTTAAGTTGAAAGTTGATGGGAGTTTGTTAGGCAATCCGGGTTGCATGGGGGTGGGGGGCCTTATTCAAGATGATCGGGGATGTTTGAGGTTGGCTTTTGCTAAGGAATTGGCTCATGGCTTTAATGATGAAACGGAATTCTTAGCTCTTTATTATGGGCTCAAAAATTGCAAGGAGTTGGGTTTGCAAGGAATTGAGATTGAGCTAGACTACTTGTTATCAACTGGCTGGCAAAAGGGAGATGTGGCAAATGGTATCTTGAATCACATCCAGAGACGGATGCTGCTTGGTAAATTTCATAACTATGGAGAATCTGAAATGGGCAACCGAACGTTCCACTTCCTCTTTGGTGAAAACCACACAAAGTTCCCCATCTACTAGCTTGGCCAGTCGAAACAAGAAATCCACCTTCGGTAGTGGCTGTGGGGACTATGCCACCATGCCAACGAAGGACCGCAACTGCCCAGACTACATCGATGGCCCAAGGGGGCCCTTGGCGGCAGCCATGGGTTAAAGAAGCAAACCCTCGAAACTTTATGTACATGAAACTAATATAGATACTTAAATCCCAGAATCAGAAAGGATTTCTGGCTAAAACTTGACCATGTTTGGCATATAATTATTCAATGCCAAAAATAATCAGAAATATCAAATAGTTTTCCTTTTGTATGGCAATTTATTTTCACCAGTTCTCCCATGCAGTCAGATCCTGGAATATTTGTTTCATTTTTTCCCATAAATATTTCAAATATATATATAGCATCACATACACATACACATACACATACACATGATCATGACAAAGTACATATAGGCAAAGCTTACCTAAAGTTTGCTAATAGCAAACCAGAGAAATCGGCTACTCTTTTCAAAGCTTCCTTCCATTTCTGCATCTTTGCATTATCCTTAAGCTTATCTCCAAGTTTATCAAAGGATTTCCCAAAATTTCCTTTCTGATGCCGTACTTCGGATGGATTTACATCATAAAAAATTGGTAGAACAATTTGCTTCATTGTTTCCTTGCAATCAAGAATCTTCAATAGCTCGTCTAAGCACCATCTAGATTCGGGATAATTTCTAGATAATACAATGATAGAAATCATTGACCCTTCAATAGCTTTGAAAAGTGCCGGGGAAATCTCCTCTCCTCTTTCAAGATTGTTGTCTATGTAAGTATTGATTCCCCTTTGATCTAGAGCACAGAATAGATGAGAAATAAAGTTATGGCGAACATCTTCACCTCTAAAGCTCAAGAATACATCATGATTCCATGGATGGATGGAAGGAGATGAAGAGGATGAAGAAGAGGAAGAAGCTCCTGATTGAAAGGCCATAGAAGAACAAGTCATGCTCTCAGTACATATGCGCGATTACAATTTAGAAAGAGGTACTCCAATTATAGACTTCAAGTACTTGTCACAAATAAATAATTATAAAGATAAAGAAAGGAGAACTTACCTGTCGGCCACAACGTCGACCATGCATGCCAGCTAATTAATCAGTATACCACTGTAGAACTTTCAACCTTCAAATTTGGTCCCACAGCAATCAACTTTACTCTGTTTTAATACATATACTGAAAATTGATAAAGAGTACCCCAAATAGAAAGTGTAAATTCGGTATTGACTAGTATGATTTTTTTAAAAAAAAGTATTTCTTAAACACTTTTAGTTATTTTAAAAAAAATTAAAAAATATTTCGTTAATCGTAAAAAAAATTTTTAAACAAAATGGGTACAAAATTTTGGTAGCCCTATCATCTCTCAAATAGAAAAGAATCCTCATAAGATCGATTATGTACCCGCCAATCAGATCAGAAAATCTATTCTGTGGTTCAATGTCGAAATCCAAGAATCTCTTTCCCAAAGAAATGCGTGTACGTAGTTAGAATTTCTTATACAAATTGGTCATATATATCACTGGCAACTTCCTTTAAATTATCAGCTAATTATTAGCTAAGAGTAATTGATGTTTGGACGGTCAATTTATTTGAAATCCTTACAAAAGTACTTGCTTGGTTGATTTATATGCATGCATGTCTATCAAAATTCATATGGATGACATGTAAGATTAAGACTGTGTTTGGCTACTTAAATCATCTCAAATTAATTCACTATTTTTCAGAAACAGTTTACTACTTGAGTTCATACAAAAAATTAATTAGAATAATCCTAATGGGTGCACGTGTGAGATCTGGAAGTTTGTTTTACGCCGTAGGACTTGAATTTGAAACCGTGTAAAATGGAACGTACACAACTAAATTAGTAAACCATAGGACCCACCGATGCACCAATTTTCCCGATATAGTTCAAAAGTCTTCTCTATTCGTGCTGACCACTTCTAGAAAATCTCAAAAGTCTTGAGTTCATACAAAATTCGAAGGGTTAGTATATGAGGCTGGTGTTGGATGATGAATTTAGAAAACGGATCAAAATACAGGGATATTATGACAAATATGTATTATGCATGCATATGGATCAATTTTTATTTGTTTGGTATATGTTGCTCTCACCTCTTAATGGGAGTTTTTGAATGAGAATAGGTGTTTTCTGACTTTTCAGCACGTGTTTTTAGCAGATACTTTTGCTGTAATAAGGATGTAGAAGACAATTTTCAGGGCAGCAAAACACTTGATGAGTTCATCATCTAAGAAACAAACTAATGGCTATAAGTAAACGAAAAAAGTAAAAAGCCTAGTGATCGTTGTGGAATCATCTCTCAAAACTCAAGTAAGAATGAGAGATCAATAGTGTGAGTTGCCCATAATCCCAACCAACCAACATAAGATATTTTGACATTATATATGAAACATATGAGAGATCCTAATTTCAGTGGCAAATACCAATTCAAGTCTTAAAATACAGAGAGAACAAACAAAAATGAAAGGAAAATCTCACCAGAAACGCCAAAGAAATAGTAGCAACATGGGCTATCATGAATTCAATCCATTTTTCTTCTTACATGTGCTTTTCAACTGCAGTGCAATGTAGATATAATGTACTTACACCCAATTCAGGAAAGTCAGAGAGGCTTGAGCAATAACTAAGATTAAGGCCATTTGAAAGGAATGGAAATCTTAGAAATAGTAAGTCCATAATGAAGAGGTAACAATCTTAGAATTGCTTATACAAATTGGCCATATCGTTGGCAAAAAAAAAAAAAAATGATAAAGAGGTCATACAGGTGATACTTGCATTTGCCAGATAACACATATAGTGCAAAACTCAGCAAAACCAGAGCCATACATGTGGCATTGCAGGGGACATTCAATAGTTGGGTTTCCCTGCACAAACTTTTTCTCAGTCAAATGTTGGATGGAGGTCAGTGTCATTGTAGCATCAACAGTGGGTGGTAAGGCTCAAACGCTCTAAACATGGATAAACCCAAAAGAAAATTACTAGTCATTATGATGAAACCATTAGTGAAGAAAAGCCAGGGGGTTTTAGATTAGGTGTAATTCAACTGAGGCCTCTTCTGTTGTGGATACCAATTCGATTCATCTTTTAAAAAGTAATTCTACTGATTTTTCAATTTCTTCATCAGATACATCCAAATGAACATCGACATTTTCAAGGAGCACATCTTGATTGTGATCGTTTGCATTCTCTTCATGCTTGTGTATCAGATGGATTCTGCAAGTTTTAAAGAACACAAATTTTGAGTAAGTATACAGGATCATGATCTGAGCTTGTTAAAGCAAAAGCTCTTTGAAATACAACACCATCAGGCATCACCAATGATTTCAACACCATAACCAATATCAGGAGTTGTATATGAGGAGATCACAGATGCATATGGCGATTCCTCTAATTTCATTCAAACACAAAATCCCATTAATGCCAATTTCAAATGAATTATTGTTTGACGTCTCTTTGCAAAGGCAAAACCAGTGTCGAATCCAATTTCCAGAAAATATAATGCCACCTAAAGTTCCCTCAACATGTTCCTATTAAATTTAACCAATAAATCAAAGCATATTTAGACATAAAAGAGACAGATAATAGAGAGAAAGAAACATAGACAGACACTTACTTCATATATATCATTGGCAACTTCCTTTAAATTGTCAGCTAATTATTAGCTAAGAGTAATTGATGTTTGAACGGTCAATTTATTTGAAATCCTTACAAAAGTACTTGCTTGGTTGATTTATATGCATGCATGTCTATCAAAATTCATATGGATGACATGTAAGATTAAGACTGTGTTTGGCTACTTAAATCATCTCAAATTAATTCACTATTTTTCAGAAACAGTTTACTACTTGAGTTCATACAAAAAATTAATTAGAATAATCCTAATGGGTGCACGTGTGAGATCTGGACGTTTGTTTTACGCAGTAGGACTTGAATTTGAAACCGTGTAAAATGGAACGTACACAACTAAATTAGTAAACCATAGGACCCACCGATGCACCAATTTTCCCGATATAGTTCAAAAGTCTTCTCTATTCGTGCTGACCAGTTCTAGAAAATCTCAAAAGTCTTGAGTTCATACAGAAAATTAATAGATGTGAGATCTAGACGTTTCTTTTACGCAGTAAGACTTGAATTTGAAACCGTGTAAAGGGATGTAAGTAGAATTATTAGTAGTGAGATTTTTTGAGTTAACATGAGATGATATAATTTGTAAAAAAATATATATTTTGATAGTGAGATGAGATAAGATAATTTTTTAACTTTTTGGGATTTCAAAAAGGTGGGGGTCCCACGATATTTATAAAGTACCTGAATCATTGAGATTTTATACTGTTCAAATCAGGTTGTATTGTTTATTTAAATGGATATTTTCAAAACTTTGAGATGAAATACAATGTTGTGATAGGTAAAACTCTAAGACCGTACAACCCTGATGAGATATAGATGAGATGTTTTGGTCATCCAAACCGGGCTAAATTTACCACTTCCTCTAGGCTTAAGCTTTTGGGACGAGTAGTACTACTTTCACATGGTATCAGAATAAAGGTTTTGAATTCAAGTACTAACTCTACACTTTACTTATTTAATTAAATTTTTTACGTATTGAGCTTATTTCGTTGAGGAGGAGTCTAGCCTACACGTGTTGAGAGTACACGTGTTGAGAGTGTTAAATGAATATTAATAATTAAATCTATGTATTTTTATCAATTTAAACTTTTTAGATCAACGGTAATTTTGCAATCGTGACTAGAATCACAAGGTATGGTTTCGTTTGCATCCATAATTTTGATAATTCTGTTTATTCTGAAAATGGCTTTTGAGGTTGGGCTCGTACATTGCCCTCGATCCTTAAATCATTGAATGTCGGAATAAGTTTTTTTGGCCCAAAACCAATGACCCAAGCGATCTTTTCCCTATCTAACAAATAAAGAAGAAATAAATTCAAGAAGTGCCTCTAATATCATGCCACTATTAAATAGGTGCCGATGAGCCAATCTCAATCACTCCCAAAATTAAAACTTTTTACAGAAAAAAGCGTCAATCCTACATTGCCCCACTACTATAAACCACTTAAGAACAAGAAGGTATCTCCTCAAAGATTTTGAAGCCTGGGAAGCAATCAAAATACATCGATCTCAGAATCGATGAGTGCATTCCATTGCGCAATGGGTTCATTCCATCATGTTTGAAAATATCCCGTTGGTTGAAATTCCTCAATGTTTGTTGAATTTCCATTGTAGGAAAGATCCCCCCTCACTATCCTATGTATAATCTGTAAAGAGTAATGCTACTCATTATTCTAATTATCATCATCCTATATTGTGTCATAGATAATTAGAGACTATTTATTATATTTCACTTGTGAAGCTATCATCTAATACTATATCATGGGATGGCGAGAGTATAATGAAAAAATGAATGATGAATAAATTTTTTTCATCTGTAAATATTCTCTTTTCCTGCGTAAGACATTTGTAATGAACTTAGTCTTGGTTTTTACTGAAATGAAAGTTTACTTGCGAAGAATGAAAAAAAAAAAAAACTATGGAAAAAGTGGGGTGAAAAAAACTAATCAAAAACAGTTCAATTTTTAAGGATACTTGCCGCTATTGTTTAGCACAACGCTTAAATTCATAATCCAAGAAACAAAAAAATGGCCACAAGTAAACGAACAAAGTGAAAAGCTTACAAGCTAATCGGTAGCACAAAATACAAAGGGTTAGTATTATATATATGAGGCTGGTGTTGGATGATGAATTTAGAAAACATAACAAAATACAGAGACATTATGACAAATATGTATTATGCATGCATATGGATCAATTTTTATTTGTTTGGTATATGTTGCTCTCACCTCTTAATGGGAGTTTTTGAATGTGAATAGGTGTTTTCTAACTTTTCAGCACGTGTTTTTAGCAGATACTTCTGATGTAATAAGGATGTAGAAGATAATTTTCAGGGCAGCACAACACTTGATGAGTTCGTCATCTAAGAAACAAACTAATGGCTACAAGTAAACGAAAAAAGTAAAAAGCCAAGTGATCGTTGTGGAATCATCTCTCAAAACTCAAGTAAGAATGAGAGATCAATAGTGTGAGTTGCCCATAATCCCAACCAACCAACATAAGCAATTTTAACATTATATATGAAACATATGAGAGATCCTAATTTCAGTGGCAAATACCAATTCAAGTCTCAAATACAGAGAGAACAAACAAAAATGAAAGGAAAATCTCACTAGAAACGCCAAAGAAATAGTAGCAACATGGGCTATCATGAATTCAATCCATTTTTCTTCTTACTTGTGCTTTTCAACTGCAGTGCAATGTAGATATAATGTACTTACACCCAATTCAGGAAAGTCAGAGAGGCTTGAGCAATAACTAAGATTAAGGCCGTTTGAAAGGAATAGCAATCTTAGAAATAGTAAGTCCATAATGAAGAGGTAACAATCTTAGAATTGCTTATACAAATTGGCCATATCGTTGGCAAAAAAAAAAATGATAAAGAGGTCATACGGGGTGATACTTGCATTTGCCAGATAACACATATAGTGCAAAACTCAGCAAAACCAGAACCATACATGTGGCATTGCAGGGGACATTCAATAGTTGGGTTGCCTTGCACAAACTTTTTCTCAGTCAAATGTTGGATGGAGGTCAGTGTCATTGTAGCATCAACAGTGGGTGGTAAGGCTCAAACGCTCTAAACATGGATAAACCCAAAAGAAAATTACTAGTCATTATGATGAAACCATTAGTGAAGAAAAGCCAGGGGGTTTTAGATTAGGTGTAATTCAACTGAGGCCTCTTCTGTTGTGGATACCAATTCGATTCATCTTTTAAAAAGTAATTCTACTGATTTTTCAATTTCTTCATCAGATACATCCAAACGAACATCGACATTTTCAAGGAGCACATCTTGATTGTGATCGTTTGCATTCTCTTCATGCTTGTGTATCAGATGGATTCTGCAAGTTTTAAAGAACACAAATTTTGAGTAAGTATACAGGATCATGATCTGAGCTTGTTAAAGCAAAAGCTCTTTGAAATACAACACCATAACCAATATCAGGAGTTGTATATGAGGAGATCACAGATACATATGGCGATTCCTCTAATTTCATTCAAACACAAAATCCCATTAATGCCAATTTCAAACGAATTATTGTTTGACGTCTCTTTGCAAAGGCAAAACCAGTGTCGAATCCAATTTCCAGAAAATATAATGCCACCTAAAGTTCCCTCAACATGTTCCTATTAAATTTAACCAATAAATCAAAGCATATTTACACATAAAAGAGACAGATAATAGAGAGAAAGAAACACAGACAGACACTTACTTCATCTAATAAAAGATTTTTCACATGATGATCCCCTACACATTTTGCTTATTCAACTTCATTCTTTGCTCTAACACATATCAATGGGACCCACAAAACTTGGTAGATTATCTCAAGCCCTGTAAGGTGTTTAATGGATGAAGGTAGTTTATGCTAGTGCCTTTCAGATCGAGCCTTTTCAAAAAATTCCAGAGGTTAGAGCATCCATGAACACTTAAGAAACCAACTTATCAAGGAACCTAACAAAATGATGGACCTCAACTAAATCTATACAAAAACCAAGAGTTTCACTACATTTTTATTGTTTGAAAGATCTGGGATTTTCACTAGTTATTTACACTTGGAGAAGTCCATGTCTGTCAAGTTCTGTAAAAAAACAAAACCAAAATCATATTAGTATAGGAATTAAGATTAGAGCATAAGCTACCAAAGAAATAAATATTAAAAGTGGTGCTCTACCTTGAATCCAGTGAGACAGCAGGTCATGGAAAAGAGGAATTGTGAATACAATCGGAGCATTTATTCCCTGGGGCCTGAGTGGATTGATGCAGCTTACCTGGTTGAAATTAGTAGGGAATATTGTGTCAAATCCAATTGAAAAATTGATGTTAGTTATTTCCATTTTATATGTAATTCGTACTATTAGATGATCAATTAATTGGTCCCACAGCAATTGAAAAATTCCAATACGGTGCAAGTTTATTTAATTAAAAAAGAACAAAAATATTCATCATCCTATTAAATAGGATAATTGGTAACTTTGGTACTTTCTACCAGCTTAAGCTACTAGGATTCGTGCATTGCACCTTATGACCATCATTGACTGTTAAATAGCACAATCACCCAATTATTATTTTAGTTTTTCGTCTCTTCTTCAACTCCCTAAACATATGGTTGTTCATTTCTCTATGGATCATGAAGGTCTTCCTTCTATTCGGCACTAACATATAATTCTTAAGATCAATGTTTTCTGTTTTTATGTATAGTATTAAGTTATTTTATTGGAAGGTCTTGGTTTTGAGACTCTCTCTTTTTATCCATGTTACCCCCAAGTTTCCTCTCTTTGTATAAGGTATCCCTCTACCATAAATGATGATAATCAATAAAATTGGGTACAATATATTTCTTTATTGATAAATATATTTGTTTCTTAAAATATGTTTATATTATTTTAGTATTATACAAATAAAAAGTACACATTATGATTTACGAGTTTGACCTTCAAAAGGTCATGGATTTAGGAGTTTTTTTTTAAGTTATTGTAGCTTGGTATTGTATTTGAACCTATTAAAATGCTGTGCATCATGAGTACTCAATTCCTATACCCAGATACCTGGTTTGATTTCTCCGAAAATAGAAAAGAAACCTCATAATCTTATGTATCCACCAATCAGAGAAAATATATTATGCTGTTCAACCTTTGGAGCAAAAGGCAAAAGTACAGTCCCATATTTATGCATCCAATACGTTCATTGCTCTAATTCAATCTCCTCATGCTCATCCGTCTCCTCATCCACAGTTTGGTTGTTGATAAAACAGGGGAACAGAAAACAAAAATTGAAGATTCCACCTAAACATTCATCTTCACGCAGCACACCTGGATGATTTTTCACTCTCTCTTCATGCTTTTGTATCATATGGATTCTGAAAGCTTTGAAGAACACCGATTTTGAAGTGCAAAAAAGTTTAACTCGGAGGTTGTCTCCCTCTATCTTCAAAGATTCTCCAGCAAAGTAGTCCAGCCAGACATGTTCTGAACACATTTCATGATCTGAATTGACTGAATCTGGAATCCTGTTTCCCACAAAGATGATGCCAAATCTATGGTGCTTACGATGCCCCTACAATACAAAAATTATAAATGTTTGACAAGATAAGCTACAAAATTTTGAAGAATACCAATTTTTTTGTTTTTTTAAATGAACCTTTGGCATTCATATTATTAGAAACAATAACAAAGTTAATTCCAGAAAATTAGAAATTAGAATCAAGCAAGACCCTAGAATGAATAAAATTTGGACATTTGTGTCACCATTGAATAGTATCATCCACAAAGCAAGCGTGGCTTGCAAGTAAATGAGCTGCTTCATTTCCTTGTCTACCAACATGAATCACATTATACACTACAAACCAAGAAATGAGACTTTGAATTTCAGAAATCAAATTCTCTTGGCTTGAAAAATTAGGTTCTTTAGAACCAATTGCCCCAATAACTGACAATGAATCCCTTTCCAATAGTAAACTTGAGAAACCTAAAGTCAAGATCATTTAAAGACCCCTTAAAGCTGTCAAAGCTTCTATATCATCTACTTCAAACAGCCCAAATTCCTTCCAGACTCAAAGCAAATAAGACATCACAATTTTCATTCCTTAAAATAGCCCCAATAACCGCAAATTCAGAAGAATACCAATTTTGAAGTTATAGTTGTCACATTCGGTTAAAAAGACAATAAAATTTTAAAAGGAATTTACCACATAGACTCAATAGCCAGAATTGCATATACAAAGTGACCATATCATTAGCAAAAATAATGAAAAAGAGGTCTTGCAGAGTAAAGCCACTAGCTTGATATCTAAGATTTAAATGCCTTTGCCAGATTACACAAATGCTGCAAAACACAGACCAAAACCATACATATACTAGCATTGTAGGTCACATCCAAACCTTAGCACAAGTACTAAAGCTACTGAAACTGCCTGAAATAGTTAGGTTACCCTGCACTAACTTGTTCTGAGTCAAATAGTGGAGCTAATTGTCATTGTAGCATCAATAGCAACAATTATTTGTGTTTTATGCATGCACGTACTCGGGAATCTCAAAATCTGGTTTACTTTCTCAGAAAATAGAAAGAATCCTCATAGTCTTAGGTAACAGTAGCAAGTAGAGTTGGTAATGATTTGAAAAGAAATGCATGTACCCAGTTAGAATTTCTTATACAAATTGCCCATATATATCATTGGTAAAAATAATGATAAAGAGGTCTTAAGGGTAATACTTGCCTTTGCAATATTACACAAATAGTGCAAAACTCGGAGCAAAACCATGTGGCATTGTAGGTGACATTCAATAGTTGGGTTGCCCTGCACAAACTTGGTCTCAGTCAAATGCTGGATGGAGCTTAGTGTCATTGTAGCATCAATAGTGGGTGGTAAGGCTCAAATGCTGCAAACCAGGAAAAGCCCAAAAGAAAATTACCAGACAAAAGGCAAAAGTACCGTCCCAACTTCATTCATTCCATACATTCATTGCTCTCATTCAATCTCCTCATGTGCATGCATCTTTCCATACACAGTTTGTTTGTTGAGACAACAGGGGAATAGAAAACAAAAATTGAACGTCTAAAAAACCATCTTCACACAGGACACCTGGATGATTTTTCACTCTCTCTTAATGCTTTTCTATTATATGGCTTTGAAGAATACCAAGGTTGAAGTGCAAAAAATAATACCAAATGAAGCTAGCTTTTATTGGGGTCTAAAACAGGGCAATGTCTCAAAAACAGCATAGAGATGCAAGTTATTTTGGTGGCTAATGGCTATACATTGTGAAGCTTTGAAGAAACACCATGGCATTGACTATGGAATGGCTATAAGTAAAATCATCATCCAAGAAACAAAATTAAATGTACAAAGTGAAAAGATTGTAAACTGGATATAATGTATGTGTATTCTAGACACAGCAATAATGTCAACACCAACACCTTGTTTTTTTTTTTTTTGGTATAAAAAAAAAGGGAAAAAAAATATAATATGCAGAGAGGAGGAAATGAAATATTACTTAAAAATCAAAGGAACATGGGTGACTTACTCACTTCATCCATTTTTCTTTTTTTATTTGCTCTCCTTTCATTCTTGTATACCACTTTGGCTCTGCAACTTTTATAAAACTCCACCATTGGACCATAAGGATGATGGAAGTCATCAAATTGAACAAGCAAATTGTCCAAAACCTTTAGTTCAAAAGATTGTAAATTGGAGTACCCCACCCATACAGCATATCCAGTCATATTTTTCTCTTTCAACCAATCCATATTAACCAATTTTACCCCTTCTTGAATACAGCATACATGATTTGAGCTGTTACTGGTTATCTTAGCACCACCAATATCAATATCATAACCCGCAGCATCTTTAAAAAATATTACGAGATATAATACAATTCCGCTTATCTCCTCCAAATAGTGCGGCCCCTCGATATCTATTGCCCACTCTTCTTCTCCCCTCGGTCTGACATAATCATCATGCCCCTTCACTATTTCATTATCTTTTAAAAACTCATGATTTTCTGGAAACAAAGTAGCATCGTATTCATAGACTCCCTGTTAAACCAAGATAATCATCATCAATATCAATTTAATTTGAGTCATGCATGCTATTAAAAATGAGATCACACAGACATACCTTCCACAATAAAGGATTTTGCACTTTATCATTCCATATATTCTCATGCATTTTGTAGCAGCCTTCCAATGAAATACGTTCTAGCGATCTAATGTGGCTTCCATTGGATTCCAATATTTTTGATACTTCTTGAAATCTCTCTAATGACTTGCATCCTTCAACATCTACATCTCTTATATTTGGTGGAAGCTCTAGTATTTCTTCAAGTTTCTCACAATTGCACAAGGAAAGTGTAGCTAGTGTAACAAGTTCTTTGATGCTCGTGGGAAGGCTAACAATTTCACTCTTCGATAGATCTAAACGACGCAAACTGGCGGAGGAGTTAAACATGGTAAATAAACTAGATATTGGAAAGAAATTTGTTTCTGATTGGAAACAACATTGAAGATTCAACAATTGCAATGCAGTGCTCCCATTGCTTGAATTCGTTGGAGAAGCCAATTCATGGAGTCGTTCTTCACCTAATGATATCTCCTCTTCCATTTTTGTAGACTCAATGGCTAGAAGGGATAGCCCATCATTCCTCATCTTCTTTACAAGATTTGGACAACCACCAATCACGAGTTCCCCTAAATGTTAACATAGAATGCAAGCAATTGGGAGATGCATAAGGTTTTTGCAGTGTGATAGCCGTAAACTCTGGAGTCCAATGAGGTTCCCAATGGATAAAGGTAGTTCTTCTATTGCGGTGCCATGTAGATCCAATAAAATTAAAGATTCCATTTTACACTCAATTTCAGGAAGATAATGAAGGTTTGAGCAATAAGCAAGAAGAAGCTCGCGTAAAGATCTCAAATTGAGGCTTCTTGGAAGAATTTGGAGTTCAAAGCATCCCTCAAAATCCAGCTTAGAAAGATTTCGTAAAGATCCAACAGAATCATGCACCTCAACTAATCTTGTACAATTTTGGACAATCAATTCCTTCAAATTTGAGATGCTTGAAAGATCCGGAATCTTTTTTAAGAATTTACAATTATAGAAAGTCATAGTCATCAAATTCTGTAAAAGAAAAAGTGGAAAAGTTTAGTTTACTACATAATTTAAAGAAACAAAAGCATTGATGATTATAATTGTGTACATACCTTGGGCTTGAATCCATCCCCCAACTCCTTTATGAGGCCATGCCGCATCCTAAAGTCGATGAGTTTTTTTCCATGAAAATTGAATGGTATAGATTACAAAGGACATTCACCCAAATCAAGCAAGCTTAACTCATTAGAAAGGTAATTAGGCCCTCCAGATAAACATGCATTGTGATTTATAAATATTCTGAGTCTTTTCATTTTTGTGAATGCTTTGGAACCTAAGCATATCAAGTCTCGTTCTGGCAAATCTATCAATATCCCTTCAATTTTGTTTGTTACCTAGTGCAACAACATATACAACATGTATTAGCAAATTAACTCACATCTAGACTGTCTTTATATCTTGCTTTTCTGCTAATATTTTCCAAATTGAGTAATTTTTTCTAATATTTGAGTTTCCAAAAGCAATTAATCACAAAATATCAAAAATTAATGTCTCTTCAAAATCTGTATATCATTGAAAACTGTTCATAAATGAAAACGGAAGATGCTCATAAAAAAAGTAAAATTTCTTTTTTTCTTCATTTACTCTCTTACCGTATTTTCTTCGAGTACAGAACGAACATCTTCCTGAAACCATAACCTGCTACGTTTGCCAGGTTCTTTAGGTGATTCTTGTCGAACAATTTCTCTACCCATATCTTGTAGCAAGTCATGCATCCACAATTTTCCACTCATATCAACACTTATGAGACACTTATCCATAAGCCTTGGAATACCATCATCTGGAAAGAAACGACAACTATCTAATACTTTGATGACATAATCTACATCTTTTGTTTTGAAGAAACAAGCAATATCAAGGAAAATATCCTTCTCATTATCATCCAATCCATCATAACTTCTTCTAAGTATCATTTGAATATCTTTGTTAGGAATTCTCTTGAGCTTATCTGATGCACTTTTCCATTGATGTATGCTTCTACCTTTTAGATCTGAACCTAGAACCGTTAAAGCTAGTGGAAGACCCCCTGCATATCGTAATGCATCTTCTGTTAGTTCCGCATAATCATCAATAGGCTTTTCTCTCTTGAAGGCATGTAAACTAAAGAGCAGAAAAGCTTTGTCGTGATCCAACTCATTCATCTTGTATGTTGAATCAACTTCATGACTAGTCAATAAATTTTGATCTCTTGTTGTTATGATGATTCTACTTCCTAAACCAAACCAATCATGATCTCCAGCTAGAGTTTCTAATTGAACCAACTTATCCACATCATCAAGAATCAGTAGAATCTTTTTAGAGCAAAGCCTATGCTTTATCACATTGATTCCTCTATCAACACTACCAACTTTCAAATTCTTAGAGTCTCCTAAGATCTCATAAAGAAGTGTCTCCTGCAAGTGCATTAGACCACCCTCTCGATTTGAAGTTTCTCGAATATTTGCAAGAAAACAGCTAGCTTCAAACTGATAAGCAATTGAGTTGTAGATTGCTTTGGCGAGGGTTGTCTTTCCTATTCCACCAACTCCAAGGATCCCTATCATGCGTATGTCATTCATCCCAATACTTAGAAGCAAATCAATATCTTTTATTTGAGACTCTATTCCAATTGGATACTTGGCAACGCTTAAATAAATACAATTTACTATTCTCAAAACCTCTTCAACAATTTCGTCGATGAATTCAGATTCGTTCCTACCAATACAGAGGATCATAAGAAACAATCAATGAGATGGACTCTTCAAATGAAAAGAGATAGTAGCATAACATACATATAAATATAGTGAAATTGCCAATATATATATGTATTTATAAGGTGATACTATTTCGTCATCTACTGCCAAAAAAAAAAAAAAAAAAAAAGAGTTTAATTCTAAAGTCACACGATGATCATTAGAATTAAGCAGTACCTGTTCCCTAAATGAAACCCGGACAAGTTGGCCACCTCTTCAAGTGTTTCCTTCCACCTCCGCCCCTTCATGTCATCATTAAACCTATGTTGATATTTGGGAAATGCTTCACCAAAACTCTTTCTTTGATGTCGTACTTCTGATGGATCTACGTTGTAAAATACAGGAAGAATGATTTGTTGCCTTGTTTTATTACAATCAAGGATCTTCGTCAGCTCGTCTAAGCACCATGTGGATGATGCATAGTTTTGAGAGAGTATAATGATGGCAATTCTCGACTCTTCAATAGCTTTGAGAAGTGCCTGTGAAATCTCCTTTCCTCTTCTAAGTTCATAATCTATGTAAGTGTTGATTCCCTTTCGACCTAGAGCATCATATAGATGGGCAGTAAAATTATTGCGAGTATCTTCACCTCAAAAACTCAAGAATACATCGTATGCCCAGCGGTCGGTGAAAGAAAAAAAGGAAGAAGAAGAAGAAGAAGCTCCTTGCAAGGCCATGGAAGAAGTTACAGAGTATGCACGTAATTAAGCCTGATTACAATTCAGCAGTACTACCGATTCTCTATTAATGCATGATGTTGGTAACACGCAGTGGTAAAACGAAAAGATGATGAGCAGGTTGTGTATGAAATGTCATGGAAATCCAGTGAGACAGCAGGTCATGGAAAAGAGGTATTGTGAATACAATGGGAGCATTTATTCCCTGGGGCCTGAGTGGATCGATGCAGCTTACCTGGTTGAAATGAGTAGGGATATTAGTTATTTCCATTTTATTAATTGCTGCTTAATCACAATTCAATGTATGTGATCATTTCGTTGCCCATTTCTGTCCTTAATCAATTTGGTCTCAAAGCAAGTTGATATTTTTTGAAAAAAAAAAAAAGATGTCCAATTTGGCCCATTGATTTCCATTAGATGATGACTTTGTTATAAAAAGACAGAAGAATATCCCACAAAGATAGATCTTTTAACTTTCAAAGTTGTTTAGAATGATCAATTTGGTCCCACAGCGATTGACATTACCCTGTTTTAGCGCAGATGCTTGTTGAAAAAGATGATAATGAAAATCATTATATGCTATACCCACGTCTGGAAATTGATAAAGAAGTAACCAAAGACTACGAAAATATTCATCATCCTATTAAACTACTGGGATTCGCACATTGCACCTCATGACCGACACTGACTGTTAAATAGCACATTGCACCTCATTTCTGTCTTGCTTCTACCTCAATTCTTATGATTAATATTTTTTTTTTATTTAGTCTTTATTTTTATTTTTTATAGGAACTTCGTTTTAGGACTTTGTTATTTTATCCATGTAATTCTCAAGTTTCCTCTCTTCTCTTTGTATAAGGTATTCTTCTGTCATAAATAAAGATAATCAATAAAATTGGATACCAGCCCCTTCTTTTTATCCTTGCAAGTCTTCCTTCTATTCGGCACTAACATATCTACATAAATTCTTAGGCTTGATGTTTTTTGTTTTTATATGTAGTCTTTAGTTATTTCATAGGAACGACTCCCTCTTTTTATCCATGTAATTGCGAAGTTTCCTCTCTTTGTTTAAGGTATTCACCTACCATAAATTAGGGTAATCAATAAATTTGGGTATCATCTTCTTTCTTTTTTTTTTAAATTTTACTCGATACCTGGTTTGATTTCTCCAAAAATAGAAAAGAATCCTCATAATCTTATGTATTCACCCATCAGAAAAAATATATCATGTTGGTCAATGTTGAAATCCAAGAATCTCTTTCCTTTCCAATACTAGCGTGGTTATTTTTTCCAAAGAACATGACTAATTAACCACACATATGGCGATTCCTCTAATCTCATTCGAACACAGCTAGCATCCCATTAATTTCATTCGAATTACACACAAAATAAAAATTGAAGATTCACCTAAACATTAATCTTCATGCTGCACACCTGGATGATTTTTCACTCTCTGATCTTCATGCTTTTGTATCATATGGATTCTGAAAGCTTTGATCAAGAACACCGATTTTGAAGTGCAAAAAAGTTTAACATGTACGTTCTCTACCTCTATCTTCAAAGATTCTCCAACAAAGTAGCCAAGCCAGACATGTTCTGAACACATTTCATGATCTGAACTGACTGAATTGAATCTGAATATGCCAAATCGGAGAACAGCTATCTAAAGTAGAGAGGTCGATGCCGATCGAGTTGCATCATAAAAAAAGAAAAAAAAATTGATTAGCTGAGCTAGAATAGTGGTGGGCATATTCTTGAGGACGTGGTTCCCTGCAGCTTCTAAGGCAACGAGAGGTGAATATTGAAGTCAATATGTTCCCACATTTGAATATGAAAATTGAATATTGAAGTCAATAGGTTCCACCAACATCTTAGGTGAATGAAAGTTGGATTTGTCAACTTCCATCTTTACGGTCATGCATGAAATTGGGATAGATAAGAGATGACAAGCCTTTGGGCAATTATGACTGGAAAAAGTTGCAACTTGCTAAATCTTTGGATAGGAATGAAATTGGAAGAAATTGTGGCCTTAACACTCTGCAGAAGAAAGGATTACAAATTGAAGTTGTACAGAATAAAAACATTAACATAATATCTAAAATGGAAGTTGTAACAGGTTGAATTTCCAGATTACAAAGCTACTGCAAAAGGCTGCATTAAATCTATAGGAAATCGGCTTTGCAGACACTTTGAAGTTTGAATGGAAGTATAATTCGTCATTGCAACTTCTCAAAAACTTGCACTTGGGACAACTCATGCTAGGGACTGTGCCTCAGATAGTTTGGTTGCCCTACACAACCTCGTTCATTAGTCAAACGCTGAAGAAGCTCAGTGTGCATGGCTTGCATAACTGGGAAGACATGCAACAATTAGTAACATCAGAATGGCAGTGTGTTGTTAGGGAAAATGGGTTAGAATGCCAAGGCGCCGCTGTAGATTCAGGGGCTCTTAATATCCTCTTCCAAAACTTGCTAGAGTGTCCTCCAAATTCGAAATTGATGGCCAAGGTTGAGGAACCCCTGTTCTGTTGTGGGTACGAAGTGGATTCCAAGTCACGGCGCCCCATTAAATGCAGAAAACCTGACTGATCTTTCCCTTCCTTTCCATTCTTGTATTACAGATGGACTCCGCATCTTTTGAAGAACACTGGTCTATGTTCACTAGAAACTTCAACTTGTAGATTTAATGGCATAATGCAGCCATACATGATCATCTGAACCCATTAAATCAACATAACATCTCTCTGCCATATCTTCTTTGGGGTAGATCTCCATCCGATCGTGAAACATAGATCAGTACCTTCTTTGGGGCAGATCTCCAGAATGTGTTCGAGAACGACATATATAGCAATTCCTCTTAAAATAGTTGAACCAATATAGACTCTCCTCTTTTCTGAAGACGCCTCAAGATGGCTGAACCAGTTTGGAATCCTATTCCCCTGAAATATAATGTGTAATGGTATTCCTCAATCTCACACAGTACGATAAAAGAAAGAGCAATTAACAAGAACCGGAAAAAATGAGCAAAACTGAAACTTTAAAGAAGATCAAGAACTGAAGAGAAGCCACAACACTTCTCTCATTATTTCAGAGATTTTCGAGGAATCTCTAACCTCCAAACAAATCAATCCAATAAGAGTCTGAACAAGTTTTCCCGCTTCCCTTCGGGAATTTATACAAGTTCTAACAAGACCCAAGTTGTAAAACGGCACATAGATGCAAATCAATGCTATTAAATGGCTATAAGTAAATTATCATCCAAGAAAAAAAATTAAATGGCTATTTAATGTTCCAAATCAATGCTTTGTTGCTCCAATTTGAAGAATCCCAAGTGAGTTTTTCATAAACTTGAGTATAGTGACATTATTTCTTGACCAACAAAGCAATCCAAACAATCATCCTACAAAAGAAACGACAGGGTAATAAAATCTATAAAAGTAGAAAGAAAGGGAAAAAAAATATATAATACGCATAGAGAAGTGTGATAACTAAAAGGAGAGTTCCTTATAGCCTAAAGGACTCAATACCGAAATCTGTTTGAGAGATAGACAAGTATTGAAAGTAAAATAGCAAGAACTTCAAGAATAATCAGTAATCAACAAGAATAAAAAAGAAAAGAATGAAAAGAATAAAGAATATAAACAGAGATTACGTGGTTCGGCCCTAATGGCCTACATCCACGGCAGGAACAGCCTCAGAGATCATTCTTTATTGAGTAATCTTCAAAGCCAAAGTATCTTACACACGATCAAAGCAATACCGAGCCAAACAAGCCACAATCCAGCATTGTTTTCACCCTCGGTAGCAAACCCTAGGAATACTCTCAGTTTCTTTACAGAGCACTCGAGGACGGCAAAATACTCACAATGAAAATAACTCTCTTAACCCTAATCAGAACAATATTACATATATATACATGCCCAGCAGATTACACCACGTGTATTCATCCAGCGGTGCTTATTCCAGTGAAGTCCTCAACTGCTCACGTGCACAGCACGAGTTCCCTTCCCTGCATGTAGATAAGTGCCGCTGCCTATCACCAGGTGTCACAAAGATATTGGCTGCATAAATATCAGTTAGACTAATAGGAGATAAATGGTAGAATATTTGACACAATGTTCACAATTCTCCACCTTGACAATATTATACCCATCACTTCTATCCTATTCTCATCTTGGCTGTTCCTGCTATGTCCCTCTATTAGGGACCCTCAATAGATTGCATGTTGATTAAGTTCAGACAGTGTCTGAACTTTGCTAATGGTAGAGATTTAGTCATCATGTCTGAGGGATTTTCCTCAGTTGAGATTTTCTCCACTCCAACTTCCCTAGACTCAATTACTTCCCTTACAAAATGAAACCTGATATCTATATGCTTAGTCCTTTCATGATATACTTGGTTTTTAGCCAAATATATTGAACTCTGGTTATCACAATGTACACTGATTTTTCCCTTAAAAATACCTAATTCATGTGATATTCCATTTAGCCATATAGCTTCCTTTATAGCCTCTGTCAAGGCTATATATTCAGCCTCTGTTGTAGACAATGCCACAACAGATTGCAAGTTTGATTTCCAACTAATAGCCCCCCCATAAGCAGTGAAAACATAACCTGTTAGAGATTTCCTGGTATCAATACAACCAGCATAGTCAGCATCTACAAAACCCTCTAACTCACAGCCTTCTTTCACATTTGATCCATATTTCAAACCCAAGTTAATAGTTCCAGAAATATATCTAATTAACCATTTAATGGCTTGCCAGTGTGCCTTGCCAGGTTTACCCATAAACCTGCTAACAACACTGATAGCATAAGTGAGGTCAGGCCTTGTACAGACCATTGCATACATCACACTTCCCACCATGCTAGCATAGGGAATTTGTTGCATAAATTTTAGTTCTGAATCAGTTTCTGGGGCCTGACTTGTGGACAACTTGAAATGTTGTCCCAAAGGAGTGCTTACAGATTTGACTTGGCCCATTTCAAATCTTTTAAGAACTTTAGAAATATAATCTTTCTGGGATAGATACAGACTTCTTTCTGGTCTATCCCTTATAATGTCCATTCCTAAAATTCTACTAGCAGGTCCAAGTTCCTTCATATCAAATTCAGATTTCAACATACACTTAGCCTGTTTGATCAAAGCAGGATCTTTACATGCTACCAACATATCATCTACATAAAGTAAAAGATATATTAATATTCCATTAACATCTTTATAGTAAACGCAGCTGTCATAACAGCTTCTTTTAAAATCATTTTTAAGCATGTAAGTATCAAATCTCTTATACCATTGCCTAGGAGATTGTTTTAGACCATATAGAGATTTTTTAAGCAAACATACTTGATTTGAGTTAATGTCTTTTATAAACCCCTCAGGGGGTTGCATGTAAATTACCTCTTCTAATTCTCCATGTAGAAAAGCAGTTTTTACATCCAGCTGTTCTAAGTGCAAGTCATGATATGCTATGAAGGATAAAAGCAGTCTAATGGAACTATGCTTAACCACAGGGGAGAATATCTCATTAAAATCTATTCCCTCCCTTTGAGTAAAACCTTTAGCCACTAGCCTTGCCTTAAACCTAGTACCTTCTATCCCTGGTAAGCCTTCCTTTCTTTTAAAGATCCACTTGGATCCCACCAGCCTAATCCCATTAGGCTTTGTAACAAGGTCCCAAGTTTTATTTTTATTAAGAGACTCCATCTCTTCATGCATAGCAAGTATCCATTTAGTGGCATCCTTGCTAGCAATAGCCTCTTTGTAGTTCCTTGGTTCTTGGTAAACCACTTCATCTGCAATAGTCAAGGCAAAAGCTGTAAGCTCTGCTTGACCATACCTTAGGGGTGGTTTTATAATTCTTTTCTTTCTGTCTCTAACTAAATTGTAGGAGTCAGAATCTGTTTTATCTAAGTTCTCTGAGATTGGAGCCTCAGAGTCACTGATTTTTCCAGAATTATAATCTGTTGAGGTGTTATCTATCTCCACCTCAACTTGTACATCTTCCTCAGTGTTACCAGATTTGTGTTTTACCTCTATTTTCTGTACCCGAGCCATTTGGGATTCATTAAATATTACATCCCTGCTAATGATACATTTATGTCTTCCGGGTTCATCTATCCATAGTTTATACCCTTTAACTCCTTCAGGGTATCCCACAAAAATGCACTTAAGTGCCCTAGGGTCTAACTTATCAGTTTTGGAGTGTGCATAAGCTGTACACCCAAAAATTCTAAGGTAATCATAACTGGGAGCTTTCCCAGTCCACATTTCTTGTGGTGTTTTAAAATCTATGGCAGAGGATGGACACCTATTTATTAGATGGACTGCTGTAGCAGCAGCTTCAGCCCAGAAAGTCTTAGGCAACCCAGCATTAGATAACATACATCTTACCCTCTCTAGAATGGTCCTGTTCATCCTCTCAGCTAGACCATTCTGTTGAGGAGTTTCCCTAACAGTTTTGTGTCTTAGAACCCCCTCCTTTTGACAGAAAATATTAAACTCTGATGACAGAAACTCAAGCCCATTATCTGTTCTTAGGGTTTTTAGTTTTCTGTCTACCTGATTTTCCACTAAAGATTTCCATTCTTTAAACTTTTCAAAAGTGTCACTCTTATGTTTAAGAATATAAATCCATACCTTTCTAGAGTAGTCATCAATGATGGAGAGGAAATAATTCCCTCCACCATGAGAAGCTACTCTAGAAGGTCCCCAAAGGTCAGAATGTACATAGTCTAGGGTCTGAGTAGTCATATGCGTTGCCCTTTTAAAACTAACCCTTTTAGCCTTTCCATAGACACAGTCCTCACAGAAAGGTAGGTTGTCCAGACCTGTATCTTTCAACAAGCCCTGTTTGTGTAGTTCTAAAAGCCCTTTTTGACTAACATGACCTAACCTCCTGTGCCATAGCACAGATTTATTTTTAATAGCATTCTGTACAGGGGATGCTTCCCCCACAGTGGTTTTGCCAACTAAGGTATAAAGGCCATTTTTAACTATCCCTTTCATGATTGTGAGTGAACCTTTAGTAACTCTAAGGACTCCTGCTTCAGACTTAAAAGTATAACCTGAGTTATCAAGAGTACCAAGAGAAATTAAATTTCTCTTTAGGTCAGGTATAAATCTGACCTCCCTCAGAAGTCTCTCCATCCCATCATGTAGTTTTAGTCTTATACTCCCAATTCCCATGATTTTACAGGACTTATTATTTCCTAGAATTACATGTCCACCATCTAGTTCAGAAAAGGTTTCAAACCAGTCCCTATTGGGACACATGTGAAAGGAGCAGCCAGAGTCTAGAATCCACTCTTTTTCTGATCCTGTTTCAGACACATTTAATACCTCAGCACTTTCATACCCTTCTAACACCACTGCCACATCCCCATCCTCCTTATTTTTATTTCCTCCCTGAGTTTTCCTATCAGGACAATTTCTCTTGAAATGTCCTTCTTTGTGACATAGGAAACACTTTAACTGTTTCCCTTTAGATTTAGACCTTCCTCTCTTGATTTCTAATTTATTTTTCTTGCCTCTCTTTTCTGATCTTCCCCTAACTGACAAGCCCTCACCATGTTCTTGTTTGGTATCTTCTTGGTTTTGTAATTCCCTAGCATGAAGCACTGACTGCACTTCATCTAGAGATAAATTATCTCTACCATACATCATGGTTTCCTTAAGGTTCTGGTATGAGGAATCCAAAGAACTCAGCAAGAGGATTGCTTGATCTTCATCCTCCACCTTAATATCTATGTTAGCTAGGTCTAATATAATCTTGTTGAAAGTGTCCAGATGTTCTCCTATTGAAGTTCCAGGGGTCATTTTTAGAGTATATAACCTAGTTTTCTTACAAAGTCTGTTAGCTAGTGATTTTGTCATATAGAGGTGTTCTAATTTTAACCAGATACCAGCTGCAGTTTCCTCACTAGCTACTTCCCTCAAGACTTTATCTCCTAGAGATAGTATCAGAGCACTGTGGGCCTTTTGGAGGATGTCCTTTTGGACTTCCACCTTTTCTTCCTCTTTCGAGGAAGGTCCACTTTTTCCCCAGATGAGAGCATCCTGTAAGCCCTGTTGGACTAACAGAGCTCTCATCTTTATTCTCCATAACCCGAAGTCATTTACCCCTGTGAATTTCTCAACATCAAATTTCGTGGTCCCCATTGAACCTAGGCTCTTGATACCAATTGTGATAACTAAAAGGAGAGTTCCTTATAGCCTAAAGGACTCAATACCGAAATCTGTTTGAGAGATAGACAAGTATTGAAAGTAAAATAGCAAGAACTTCAAGAATAATCAGTAATCAACAAGAATAAAAAAGAAAAGAATGAAAAGAATAAAAAATACAAACAGAGATTACGTGGTTCGGCCCTAATGGCCTACATCCACGGCAGGAACAGCCTCAGAGATCATTCTTTATTGACTAATCTTCAAAGCCAAAGTATCTTACACACGATCAAAGCAATACCGAGCCAAACAAGCCACAATCCAGCATTGTTTTCACCCTCGGTAGCAAACCCTAGGAATACTCTCAGTTTCTTTACAGAGCACTCGAGGACGGCAAAATACTCACAATGAAAATAACTCTCTTAACCCTAATCAGAACAATATTACATATATATACATGCCCAGCAGATTACACCACGTGTATTCATCCAGCGGTGCTTATTCCAGTGAAGTCCTCAACTGCTCACGTGCACAGCACGAGTTCCCTTCCCTGCATGTAGATAAGTGCCGCTGCCTATCACCAGGTGTCACAAAGATATTGGCTGCATAAATATCAGTTAGACTAATAGGAGATAAATGGTAGAATATTTGACACAATGTTCACAATTGGAACAAAAATTAAAGCAAATTATTACTTGAAACTGAAAAGAACACACTTGAAAGATGTCCCAACCAAACCACATAGTATAGTACGAACAGGGGCGACTTACTTGGATTATCATTAATCAAATTGCTGTTGATCAGTAGTTTTTCCAACATGCTTCATCCATTTTTCTTTTTTTATTTACTCTCCTTTCATTCTTACATACCACTTTGGCTCTGCAAGTTGTATAAAATGGCACTATCCCGTCATAAGGATAATAGAGATAAAAAACTGAACTCACAAGTTGTCCAAAACCTTAGCTCAAAAGATTGTAAATTGGAGTACCCAACCCATACATCATATCCGAATCAATCCAAAACTAATTTAATGAACATATGTGGCCATTTGAAAGGAATAACAATCTTAAAAATAGTAAGGCCATAATGAAGAGGTAAGAGTAGCAAGTAAAGTTGCTAATGATTTGGAAATAAATGCATTTCTCATACAAATTGCCCATATATATCATTGGCAAAAATAATCATAAAGAGGTGATCTACATCGGCATATTGTCACCCATACATGATATCCAAAAATCATTAACCAATTCCACCCATAGATGATTTGAGCCGTTACAGAACAACATACAATACAATTCCACTTATCTCCACTAAAAGAGTACTGTGGATATAGATAGTTGGTATATGTAGGACTCTTAACAATGGAATCCGATTTTCCAAAAACACAAGGGCATCACAACTATGCCTAATTTACAAAGGATTAGTACTAAATGAGGCTGGTGTTGGATGATGATTTTATAAAACAGCACAAAATGCAGAGACATTACGACAAAGATACTTGCTCTATACCTTAATGGGAGTTTTTGAATAAGGAGAGGTGTTTTCCAACTTTTAGCAAGTGTTTTTAGCAGATACTTGCTGTAATAACGATATAGAAGAAAATTTTCAGGGCAGCACAACACTTGAATTCATCATCCAAGAAACAAACTAATGGCTACAAGTAAATAAACAAAGTAAAAAGCCAAGTGATTATTGTGGAAGCATCCCTCAAAACTCAAATAAGGAAGCTTTTCTAGGGATCCAATGGAATCATGCACTTCAACAAGTCTGTTACAGCATCCCTCAAAACTCAAAGTGCACATGTTCTACAGGTCTTAACTAACGAACTTTAGAAGATTTATATCACCTCACTAAGATCATTATGATTGTTACAAATCATCAAATTATTATTTTTTTATGGGCACTTGGTGTCCAGAACAGCATCCCGACTAATCCCAGAGATGCACAGACCCTCGGCAATGAGTTTCCCACAAGTACACCAATCATAAAATTATATTGCCTATATAATGTTCCTAAACCCAAAAGTTGAGATCAATAGAGTGAGTTGCCCATAATCCCAATGAACCAACATGAGCAATTTTAACACTATATATGAAACATATGACAGATCCTAATTTCAGGGGCAAATACCAAATCAAGTCTTCAAATACCAGAAAGAACAAACAAAAATGAAAGGAAAATCTCACCTGAAACTGCCTGAAATAGTTGGGTTGCCCTGCTTTCTCGATACTTGAAACTACCCGAATTGTGGCTCAGTATCATGAGTACTCAATTCATATTTACCTGGTTTGCTTTCTCTGAAAATAAAAAGAATCCTCATAGTCTTACATTGGCAATGATGTAGCAAGTAGAGTTGGTAATGATTTGGAAAGAAATACATGTACGTGACAGTACGTAGTTAGGATTTCTAATACAAATTGGCCATATCATTGGCAAAAACAATCATAAAGAGATCTTACAGGGTAATACATGCCTTTGCCAGATTAGACAAATAGTGCAAAACTCAGAGCAAAACCAAAACCAAAACCATACTTGGGTCATAGTAGACAAACTTGTCCTCAGTCAAATGCTGGATGGAGCTCTGTGTCATTGTAGCATCAATAGTGGATGGTAAGGCTCCAATGCTGCAAACATGGAAAAGCCCAAAAGAAAATTAGCAGACAAAAGGCAAAAGTACAGTCCCAACTTCATTCACTCCACACATTCATTGCTCTGATTCAATCTCCTCATGCGCACGTGTCTCTCCATACACAGTTTGGTTGCTGAGACAACAGGGGAATAGAAAACAAAAATTGAAGTGCAAAATGAGCATAAGTTTATGGGGGCCTAAAACAGGGCATAAGTAAATCATCATCCAAGAAACAAAATTAAATGTACAAAGTGAAAAGATTGTAAACACCAGCACCTTTTTTCATTTTTTTTTGGTATAAAAAAAGAAAGGGAAAAAATTATAATACGCAGAGAGGAGGAAATTAAATATTACTTGAAAATCGAAGGAATAGGGCGACTTAGGATAGGTTTGGAGAGTGAGATGAGAATTTTGTGTTTTGTTTTAAAATTTAAAATATTATTTTTTAGTTTTGAAATTTGAAAAAGTTAAATTGGGATTTGAAAAAGTTGTATTGGAATTTGAAAAAGTTGAATTGTTTATTATATTTTATATGAAAATTTGAAAAAATTTTAATGATGAGATAAGATGAGATGAAAATTTTATGTAAGATGTGTTTTCCTAACCTATCCTTACTTTCTTCATCCATTTTTCTTTTTTTATTTGCTCTCCTTTCTTTCTTGTATACCACTTTGGCTCTGCAACTTTTATAAAACCGCACTGCCTCAGAAAAAGGCTGATAGAACCGCACCCTCCCCCCATAGAAAGGATGATGGAGATCAAATTGAACTCGCAAATCGTCCAAAACCTTTAGTTCAAAAGATTGTAAATTGGAGTACCCCACCCATACAATATATCCAGGCGTATTTCCCTCTTCTCTTGGGTACGAACCATCCATATTAACCAATCGTACCCCTTGAATACAGCATACATGATTTGAGCTGTTACTAGTTATCTTAGCATCACCAATACCACTCGTCAAGCCTGAAGCATCTTTAAAAAATATTACGAGATATAATACAATTCCGCTTATCTCCTCCAAATAGTGTGGCCCCTCAATATCTATTATCCACTCTTCTTCTCCCCTCCGCCTGCCATCATCTTTTAAAAACTCATGAACATAACTCAAACACTCTGAAATCTGATTTTCTGGAAACAAAGTAGCATCATATTCACTGCGTCCCTGTTAAACGTTAAATGTTATCATCAATTTAATTTAAGCAATACATGCATACTATTAAAAATGAGATCACACATACATACATACCTTCCACAATAATGGATTTTGCACTTTATCATTCCATATATTCACATGCATTTTGTCGCAGCCCAACAATATAATATTTCTTAGCGATGTGATGTGGCTTCCATTGAATTTCAATATTTTTTATACTTTTCCAAATCTTTCTAGTGACTTGCATCCACTAACATCTACGTACCTTATATTTGGTGGAAGCTCTAGTATTTCTTCAAGTTTCTCACAATTGCATAAGTGAGTTAGTGCAACGAATTCTTTGATGCTCGTGGGAAGGCTAACAATTTCAGTCCACGATAGATCTAAATGATCCAAACTGGCCGAGGAGTTAAACATGGTAAAGAAACTAGATATTGGAAAGAAATTTGATTCTGAACGGGAAGAACTAATTTGAAGATTCGATACTTGTAATGCAGTGCCGCATTGCTTAAATTCGTTGGAGGCGCCAATTCATGGACTAGTTCTTCACGTAATGATATCTCCTCTTCCATTAAAATAAAGCTGGCATAAAGATCTCGAATTGAGGCTTCTAGGAAGGATTTGGAGTTTAGAGCAACCAAAAAAATCCAACATAGAAAGATTTTCCAAAGATCCAACGGAATGATGCACCTCTAATCTTTTACACCTTGTGGCAATCAATTCCTTCAAATTAGGGGTGCTTGAAAGATCCGGAATCTTTTTTAAGAAGTTACAATCACGGAAAGTCATAGTCGTCAATGTCTGTAAAAGAAAAAGAGGAAAAGTTTAATAATGGACTTTACTACATAACTCAAAAGAATAATAAAAAGTCGTTGATGATGATTATAATTGTGTACGTACCTTGGGTTTGAATCCATCCCCTAACTCCTTGACCATGCTATCACGCATGTTAAAGATATTAACCTATATAAATTAGCTTTACAGAATTCTTAAAATATTCTAGACTGTACACTTGTCATTATTCTATTAGTTATGTTGAAACAAAAATATTCTTGTAAACTCTATAAAAGGGACACTATCCCTCAATACAACGCATGGATTTCAGTTATTCACAATTATCTTCTGACATAGTATCAGAGCTGCTTGACTAGCAGCCCTCTTGATCCCTTCAATTTTGTTTGTTACCTAGTCCAACAACATATACAACATGTATTAGCAAACTCACATCTAGACTGCTAATATTTTCCAAATTGAGTAATTATTTTATAATATTTGAGTTTCCAGAAGATATTAATCACATTCAAAATATTAAAAATTAATGTCACTTTCAAAATCTGCATATCATTGAAAACTGTTCATAAATGAAACGGAAGATGCTCATAAATAAGAATAAAATTAGTCTTTTTTTCTTCGTTTAGGTTCCGTTTGGATACATAAACACTATCAACCCATCTCATCTCAAAACAAAAATATATCAATAAATTTCAACAAAACAACCAATATATCAATAAGAAAGAGACGAATGAGCAAGATAGATACCTCATTGGAATTTTGTGCCAGCTTAGTCCATCGTTGGTCTCGTGGTGGACTTTTAAAGAAGTGCAGTATTTTTAATATATCTGGAAATCTTTCCAATGACATGCATCCAGTTGTATCTACGACTTGTATTTTTGGTGGCAGTGCACGAATTTCTTGAAGTTTCTTGCAATTCTTTAACTCAAGGGTCCTCAACTTAACAAACTTGTTCATACTTTCAGGAAGCCTAATAACATCACTCCCTGATAGATTTAAACGCTGCAGAGTAAAGTTGCGATTGAAGCTAATCAGGATATCTGGGTCTGGCAGGTGACAATTTTCAAGATCCAAACATTCCAAGTCCGGAAGGTTTATTGAGCAACAATCATCCTTCAAGATATTTGGAATAAAAACAAGTTTTGAACAGCCAGTGAGACGAAGAGCCTTCAGATGTCGAAATTGAAGAATTCCAGTCGGGAGATGCACAAGATTTTTGCAGCCACTTAGATCTAATACTTCAAGCCCAGAGAGGTGCCCAATGGATAAAGGCAATTCTTTTATATCGGTGTTTGCTAAACTAAGGTTCCTTAAACATTCCCTTTCAAACTCGATTTCAGGAAAATTTTGAAGTCTTAAGCAACCTTCAACGGCGAGGAATGTAAGACAACTAAACTTGAGGCTTGTTGGCAAACTGGTAAGCTTAGTGCAACGGGCAAATGAGAGATGCTCAAGCTTATTAAGGGATCCAACAGAAGCATGCACCTCAACTAAGTTTGTACAATCAGGAAAATCCAACCACTCTAAATTTGGAATCCGAGAAAGATCGGGGATTTTTGTCAGAAATTCAGAACAAGAGAAGTCCATTCTGGCCAAGTTCTGGAAATTCTGTAAAGCAAAATTGGAGATCAAGTTCACTTCAAATATGATTACAACATAATTAAAATTAAGGAAAGAAATATTTTAATTAATGGTTGTACCTGCAATCCCACTCCCAATTCCTTGAAGAGACTATGACTTATTCGAAGATCAACCAGCTTCTTTCCAAGGAAACTATATGGCCACGATTGTGAAGGATATTCCACCCAATTAAGCACTCTTACCTCGTTGGAAAGATAACTAGGAGCCTCAGAGAAGCGTGCATTACGATTTATGAAATATCTCAGGTTTTTCATCTTCATGAATGCCTCCGAACTCAAGCATATCAAGTCTTCTTTAGGTAAATCTATCAGTATGCCTTCAATTTGGTTTGTTCCCTACATGGTGAGACGATACAGTAAAGCATTAAATCCTCTATATAATAGTACAGTAACTGCTAGAATTATAATATATGCACTTACAACTGCATTTCTTCATGATCACCATTTACTCGAAAATAATTATATGAAAAATCTACATTTTTCTATTGGTTTCACTGCAACATAAATGAGTTTTGTGGACAAAGTTTTTTGTTGCAAAAAATCCGTATTTTCTTGTAAATTACCAAATATGCTTAAACTAAAATCATTTTTGAAAGTTATTCTTACCATATTTTCTTCAAGTACATGGAGAATATCTTCATGATACCACAATCTACTGCATTCACCAGGCTCTTCTGGTGATTCTTCTCGAATAATTTCTCTACCCATATCTTGTAGCAAGTCATGCATCTCAAATTTATTACAAGCATCAATGGTAATGAGACACTTATCCATCAGTTTTTTTATTCCAATATTTGGACGTAAACCACGACTATCCAATATTTTCACAACATAATCTACGTTCTCTCCGTAAAGAAACATGCAATGTCAAGAAAAATATGCTTCTCACTTTCACGCAAATCATCATAGCTCATTCTAGAATTTTTTGAATCGTCTCGTGAGGAATTCTTTTGTATTCTTCCAAAGCACTTTCCCATTCATTTATACTTCTACCACGTAGATCCAAACCAAGCACTTCCAAAGCTAGAGGAAGGCCCCCAGCACGTAATTATCAAGCGGTTTCTCTCTTTTGAAGGCACACAAACTAAATAGCTTTAGAGCTTCATCATTGTTCAATTCCTTCACTTCATATGTTGCATCAACTTCATGCTTACTCAGTAAATTTCGATCCCTTCTTGTTATAATGATTCTACTTCCTAAACCAAACCAATCACGATTTTCGGCCAAAGCTTTCAACTGTCCCACTCATTCACATCATCAAGAATTAGAAGAACTCTTTTGGAACGAAGTCTATTCTTTATCACATTGATTCCTCTGTCAATGTGGCCAATATCATGAACCGAAGATCCCTACCATATGTACAATATCATTCTTTCCGATGCTTAAAAGGGAATATACATGCTGCACACGAGACACCACTCCAATTGGATGATTGGCAACTTCAAAGCACGTTTGATTTATTATTTTTGAGTCCACCAGTCGAATGATACCATGGATAAATTTAGATTCATTCCTATCAATTCAAAAGAGAAATAAGAATTATAAACGGTTATACTTATTACGAAATTATTAAACATACAAGAGCTATTATGATCATTACTCATTAGAACCACTATTAATGTAAAACAATATTATTCCCATATTATAATATTTACCAGAAAAAGGCACAAAAATAAACAGAGATCAAAGAGATTAACAAAGAATAAGAGTTTGGAGTTAATATACATACATGCACATATATATATACACACACACACACACAAACATATATATCTACAGTTTGGTTGCTGATAAAGTTGTTGGGAATTTGGACCTACCAAATTCACCGCCAGGATTCACATTATGCAGGAATATAAAGAAATACAGAGTAATAATAACAACACAAGAATTTACCTGAAAACTCCCATAATAGGAGAAAAAACCAGCAGATCCAAAGAATAAAATACAATATATGAAAAATTATTACAATCACACAATTTTTCTCCTCACCCCAAATCACACCCACAAAGCTTCCCACTAATAAAACTTCAACTCTCACCTCTTTCTCTTTTACAATAAAAGGTCAATAAAGGATTTCTACTAGAGTCACAATTTACTAATAAGCTTATGACTTGGTGTGTAAATAACTAAGAGGCTAAGCCCTCTTATTTGTAGGCTTGGAGAGCTCCTCCTCATCCCTCTCTTACCGATGTGGGATTCCCAAAGAGAGCAAAACCCAACAAAAGTTCAACCTTTGGAACCAAACCAATCACGATTTCTGGCCAAAGCTTTCAACTGTCCCCAATCATACACATAATCAAGAATTAGAAGAACTCTGTTACAACGAAGTTTATTCTTTATCACATTGATTTCTCTGTTGACCTGCATGGCCAATATATCAGAAAGAAGAGTCTCTTGCAGTTGGACCATACCATACTCGCTCTTCGAAATTTCTCAAACGTTTTTCAAGAAACAACTACCTTCAAATTTAGAAGAATTTATGTTATGTACCCTATTTTTCAAGAAACAACTACCTTCAAATTTAGAAGAAATTATGTTATGTACCCTGTTTTTCAAGAAACAACTACCTTCAAATAAAACTTTCGTAATAGTTGTTTTTCGATGTCCCCTGTTTTGCTTTATCTCTCTATTCCAATCAATTTATTTTATTTTCATATGGGGATGGGGGTAATTCTTGTATTAAATATGCGCATGCATGAGTTTCTTTATTATATCATGTAATTTTTTTATACTTTATGTGACCTGTGATGCTCGTATACTTGCTTTTATGGAAGAAACTCCCGATATTCCTCTATTCCTAGATTTAGATTTGAATTTTTCATGGTTTCTCCAATAACTTTTAGGTGAAATTAATATGGTAGTATCATATCTTTATCAATGCCGTAATTGTCTCAGTTTTCTTCATAAAGTTCACTTTAACATCATATTGACAAACACGCATACATACATACGTACATACATACATACATACATATAGTCAAAGAAATCAGAAGTACCTGTAATCCTTTAATTCGAACCCCGCAATATTGGCTAGTCCTTCTAATGCTGCCTCCCACTTCTGCACTTCTACCTTGCCCTTGAACCTGTCTATAAATTCAGCAAATGCTTCTCCAAAACTTTATTTTTGATGTCTTCTGATGGATCTACGTCATAAAATACTGGTAGAACAATTTGTTTTGTTGTACCCATACACTCACGGATCTTCAACAATTCGTTCAAGCACCATCTTGACCCTGCATAGTTTTTAGAGAATACAATGATGGAAATCATTGATCCTTCGATAGCTTGGAAAAGTGCTTGTGGAATTTCCTTTCCTCTTTCAAGCTTGTCATCTATGTAAGTGTTGATTCCTCTTTTATCCAAAGCATTATATACATGAGAAATAAATTTTTGGCGAACATCTTCACCTCTAAAGCTCAAGAATACATCGTGTATTGAGGAATAAAACCAACCCACCAGGTGTATGAAAGAAAGGCTAAACAAAAATGAAAAGAATCAACAATTGCTCTGTTTTCTCATTCAGCCTTAGTACATCGAGAGACTACATTTATAGGCGTATAGCTATAACAGAATGTACTACAAAGATGTGACAGCTTATATGTTTTGTTACACAAATATTCTCTTAAGTCTCTTCCTATAATTCTTCTGGAATGTGCTACCGTAGGCTCTTCTTGGGTGAGTGTTGGAGCATAGCAGCAGCAGATGGTGCTCCTGTCTTAACATCCCCCCGCGATGCAAGCGGCACTGGGCTAACCGTGAGGCTTGATCGAAGTTGGGCAAATCTGGCTGCTGACAAGGGCTTGGTCAGAATGTCGGCAATCTGGTCCTTGCTTGGAATGAAGGATACTTTTAAGGTTTTAGCTGCAACCCACTCCCGAACAAAATGATAGTCCAACTCCACATGTTTTGTACATGAGTGAAGAACCGGATTAAGAGACAAATATGTAGCACTGATGTTGTCACACCATAAGGTAGGAGGTGCAACTAGAATAATCCCAAGTTCACTTAGTAATGACTGCAACCAAAGAAGCTCACAAGTGGTGTTAGCAACTGATTTATATTTGGCTTCCGTAGAAGACCTAGCAACAATAGGTTGTTTCTTAGATCCCCAAGAAATTAAGTGTTTACCAAAATAGACACAATAACCACCCGTGGATTTACGATCATCAGGACACCCGGCCCAGTCGGCATCAGAAAAAGCTGATAAGATAAAGGTAGAGCGTGCTGAAAAATGTAATCCAAACTGACGAGTGTGATTAAGATAATGTAATATGTGTTTGACAGCCTTCCAGTGGGGAAGACAGGGGTTGTGCATATATTGACAGACTCGATTCACAGCAAATGAAATATCAGGTTTGGTAAATGCTAAGTACTGAAGACTCCCGACAACACTGCAATACCAATGTGGATCCTCAAAAGCACAACCATCAGAGGCAGAAAGTTTGTCCGATGTGGACATCGGGGTAGAGACTGACTTGCAATTATGCATGTTGGTACGAGTGAGGAGATCAGTGATATATTTACATTGAGATAAAAACAAACCGGTAGCATTATGGGTGACTTCAATACCTAGAAAAAAATGAAGAGGACCTAAATCTTTAACAGGAAAGTAAGAACCGAGAGACTGAATAAACTCAGAAATTAATTTAGAACTAGAACCAGTAACAATGATATCATCAACGTAGACCAAAATAAAAATACTAGTAGAAGCAATATGCAAAATAAATAGAGAGGAATCAGAGGCAGAACAGTGAAAACCCAATGAGAGTAATCTGTCACTTAACTTGACAAACCAGGCTCTAGGAGCCTGTTTTAAACCATAAATCGATTTTTTTAACTTACAGACATAGGAGGGCAGATCAGGATGCACGAACTCGGGAGGTTGCTTCATGTACACATCTTCCTCGAGGTCCCCATGTAAGAAAGCGTTCTGTATGTCAAGCTGATGCAAAGGCCAGTTAGAAGAAATGGCAAGAGAAAGTAAGAGTCGAATCGTCACGGGTTTAACAACAGGACTGAACGTCTCTGTGTAATCAAGGCTTGGTTGCTGATGAAAGCCTTGAGCAACCAGGGTAGCTTTGCCTCGCTTAAAAGAGCCATCAGCCCAACGTTTAGACTTAAGGATCCATTTGGATCCAAGCAGATTCTGAGAAGGAGACGGTGGAACGAGATCCCATGTTTGATTGTGAAGTAGAGTTGTGATTTCGGAGTGCATGGCAACCCGCCACTCATGATGCTTAGAGGCTTCAGAGAAGAACGTGGGCTCTTCGGGAACAAGAGAGGGGTTCGATGTTTCTGTGAGAGATGAGGAGATTGTGGACGATGGCCAAGGAATGGTGCCATCATGTCTTATTTTGGGACAGTGAATGTGAGATTTCGACCGAGTGATCATTTTATGGTGGGGAGCTTGAGTGATCGGCAGAGAAGTGGATGAAGGTAGAGGTGGAATGAGGGAGACGGGAGATGAAGTAGAACTAGAGCTTGAAGAGGAAGAAGATGAAGCCCTAGATGTAGAGAACTGATTGGGTGTGGAGTGTGGATTTGGAGAAGTTGGGCCGGATGAAGTAGTGGGAAAACTCAAGGAAGGGCCTGAGAGCGTATACGGAAGGGAGAGGGAAGGAGTTGGGCTGGTTTCAGTAAGAGGTGGGACGCATGTTGGCCCTTGAGGAAGTGGGCCAGTGACATTGGATTGAGACTGAGAATTAAAAGGGAAAACAGTTTCATCAAATGTTACATCTCTAGAAATATAGGTACGGCCTGACTCAATATGAAGACAGAAATAGCCCTTGTGATCTGGGCTATATCCCAAGAAGACACAAGGCTTGGAGCGATAATCCATTTTATGTTTGTTAAAAGGGCGCAAGTTGGGCCAACAAGCTGACCCAAAAACTCTTAAAATTTGGTAATCTAGAATACGGCCCATTAGCACTTCATATAGAGATTTATTTTGCAAAATAGGTGTAGGCATGCGATTTATGAGGTATGTGGCCAATTGAAAAGCTTCGGCCCAATATTTATGCAGGACCGAAGCATGGGATAAAAGTGAAAGGCCTGTCTCAACAATATGTCGATGACGACGTTCAATACTCCCATTTTGTTGATGAGAGTAAGGACACGTAATCTGGTGTGAAATTTCCTGAGATTGAAAAATGGGGCCAAGGAGATGAAATTCCCCTCCCCAATCGGTTTGAACAGCAATGATATTTGTAGAAAAAGTATTAGCCACAAATCGCATAAAGGCTAGCATGATAGATGTAACATTAGATTTCGACTGTATTGGAAATAACCACAGATACTTTGAATAATCATCTAAAATAGAAAAATAAAATCGAGAGCCATTGGTAGAGAGTAATGGAGCAGGGCCCCAAACATCCAAAAACAAAAGTTCAAAAGGACCTTGAGAACGTGAGGGGGACAGGGGATGAGATAAAACATGGGTTTTTGACTGTAAGTAGGCCGAGCATGGTTGAAGAGAAGACTTGGGAGATAAAGGAAGATTGAACCGATGAAGCATCAAGGTAGTAGTGCGAAAAGACGGATGGCCCAACCGTGAGTGCCATAGCTGAGGAGATGTACGAGTGCCTATCAAAGCTTGAGGAGAGTTGAGAGAGGATGACTGAGAGGCAATCGGCAAGGCATACAGACCGTCTTCAACAAGGTCCCGAAGTAGAGTTTCCTAGGAACATGAATCCTTCACAAGAGAAAAATTAGAGTGAAACTCAAAGAGTACATTATTATCATGACAAAACTGACGGACAGACAGTAAATTTCGAGAAATATCAGGAACATGAAGAATGGAATTTAAGGAGAAATTGCCAACAGGTGTCGTTAGCTGAGAAGAGCCGATGTTGTGAATGGGCAGAGTGGAGCCTTCACCAATAATGACTTGGTCGAGTCCCTGATATGACATAGAATCCATGGTGAGATTATTGGAGTCTGCTGTGAAATGGTACGTAGCTGCTGTGTCTGGGAACCAGGTATTAGGGGATGGAGATGGTGAGGGAAAAGAGGTGTGGTTGGCAGTAAAAAATGGTGGAGGGGAAGCTTGATATGAGTGATCAAAGCGATGGTAGCAGGTAGTGGCATAATGTCCGGGTTTGCAACAAACTTGACATACTGGGCATGGGGAAGTAGAGACTGGGCCACGAGGACCTGAGAATGCACCTCGGAAGCTATTTCACCCAAGACGTCCACCCCGAAAATTTCCACGCCCACGAGGAGCAGTGGAGTTAGCAGGAGGACGAGGGGCAGTGGTGTTATTTGCAGCGAAGGTAGTACCAAGTGCAGGAGCATGCCGCGTCGTAATTAGGAATAAATTCCTGGATCGTCTCCACAGGGAAAGTGCTTAAAAATCAAACTTGTGTAAAATGGTGGAAATAGTTACAATGAGAGAATAAAAATAAAAGTGATGGTATGTACAATGAATGTGGGAGTGCAATGGAAATGAAAATTTACTAGTCATGGACTAGATTCATGTTTGTTGGTTTTGAGTGGATGATGAAAGGTAAGAAATTAAAATGCAAGACAGTAAATTAAAATTGCTGAAAATTAAATAACTGAAATGTAAAGGGACAATGAAATTTAAATGACATAAAAGTAAATTGCAAAAATTAAATGTTCAGGAAAATTAAATGACAGTAATTTAAATTGCAAGAAATTAAAAGTGCGAGGAAATTAAATGACAGTAATTTAAATTGCAGGAAATTAAAAGTACGAGGAAATTAAATGACATAAATTTAAATTGCAGGAAATTAAAAGTGCGAGCAAATTAATTGGCAGTAATTCGAAATTAAATAAAAACAAGAATTGTAAGGAATAAACTTGATGTTTGGAAATGGAGACTGCATTCTCCAACCTAAAAATATGAACTTCCAATTAAAGTAAACTCTCAAAAATAAAATAGACTCTCAACATTTATCAAAGAGGATTGAAAATTTACCCACTAAACAAACTCAAAACTGCCAATAAAGACTTACAAAAATAAAATTTACTGAGCCATAAATTGAAACTGACTAATGAATAAATTACACGAAATTAAAAACTGAACTAAAAAAAAAATAAAAACTGACTACAAAAACTCACTCACTATTTTTATTCTGAACTCAAACTCTAATTTCACACTAAAATCACTCTAACTCCTGACTGACTCTCACTCTCTAACCACTGACTACTGACCTCTAACACTCTGCCCAAGTCCTTATATAGGCTCCCAAATAACATGTTCTCGCAAATTCCTTTTGTCCGTGAGTTCGGCTATGTTTTTTTCTTTTTATTTCCCTTCCAGCTGCATCTTGTCTCGCATTAGCTTTTGCCGTGCACTTTTATTTATTTTTTTCTTCATTTTTTTTCAGCCAGCCACTGATCGTCTATTCCTTCTCTTTCTTTCTTTTGTGTCTCGTGTCTGTCCAAATGAAAAGGACCAGCTGTTCGCGTGAGTGTAGCATTTCTTCTTTCGGTGTTACTGTGTTTCGTTTGCCCCGCGTGCATCCGCACTCACATATATTTTTTTCTTCTTCTTTTATTTTCTTGCTTTCCTTCATCTTCTACCTCTGCTGCATTTTTGTTCTCTTTCCCGTTGCCTTTCTTTTCTTTTTCTTTTCTGTTGCAGCATGCATGCATGAGTTCAAACAGAGGCTTTTCGGTGATGGAGGAAGAGAGCTTCAGTCATGGCGCTGGCTTGACTGGGTGGTAGAGACTTGGTCTCCAGAATTTTCTGTTGACTACTGGCGGTCATCGGAGATGCATGGTGGAGTGGAGGATTGCAGAGGTGGCAGAAGCGGGTAGTTGGACGCTGCTGCGCATGGTGTTGTCTGGCCGTGGCGTCGGACGGTTCTTGGCCGTGCATGGAGTGGAGGAGTGATCTCCGGCATCTTCTGTTTTTGCTGGCGGCTGCAGGTGGGCGGAGGAGTAGTTGCCGAACGTATGCGTGGAGTGGAGGAGTGCAGAGATGGCGGACGACGTGAGGTTGAGGACGAGGCAAAAGACATGTCGTTCTTGTCAAACGACATGTCGTCGACCTCAGACAATAGAAGCAACTCACGTGCAAAACGACATGTCGTTTTTTCCAAACGACATGTCGTTGACCTCAGACGGCAGAAACAATTCCACTAAAAAAAAGACATGTCGTTTGGATTGCAGACCAAACGACATGTCGTTTAGCCTGCGCAAAAAATCAAAAATAAAGAAAAAAATAAAATAATATAATAAAATAAAATAAAATAAAACAAAAATAAAATAAAATAAAATAAAATAAGATAGACAAAATAAATAATAATTACATAAAACTAGAAAAAGAAAATAAATAATTAAATAAAAATTAAACAAAAAAAAAACTAAAATATTAAAAGTGTGTTGTGCATAGAGAAAAAAATCAAATAAAATCACAAGTTATAAAACTAAGCATAAACTATGCTTTTAATCAATTTAAATCACAATCTACTGCATCCACTGGGCTCTTTTGGTGATTCTTCTCGAACAATTTCTCTACCCATATCTTGAAGCAAGTCATGCATCTCAAATTTATTACAAGCATCAATGGTAATGAGACACTTATCCATCAGTTTTTTTATTCCAATATTTGGACCACAACTATCTAATATTTCACAACATAATCTGCGTTCTCTCCCTTAAAGAAACATGCAACGTCAAGAAAAATATTCTTCTCACTTTCATGCAAATCATCACAGCTCATTCTTAGTATTTTTTGAATCTTCTCGTGAGGAATTCTTTTGTATTCTTCCAAAGCACTTTCCCATTCATTTATGCTTCTACCACGTTGATCCAAACCAAACACTTTCAAAGCTAGAGGAAGGCCCCCAGACATGTGCGTGCGCACACACAAACATGATACATATCCACGAATGTGTATGCATGCATCTAAAATGTATGAGGATATAAAAAGAAATATTCGAAAATCTTAATTGAAATGCCTTATTAGAGTGGTTCAAGACCATCCTTCTTTAATTAGATTCTTGGTTTTAGTACCTTGTCCAACCCATCTGGGTCACTCACTGTTTGGTTCCAAAATTGGTCACGTTCTACTAGTTTTGACTCGATGGAGAATCCCCAAGTCCAAACAGGCAATAAAATACCTTTCAATTTGTCAGTACTTCCTGTCTCTTCCAAATTGCCAAATCCTCATGATGAAAACAACAGTGGTATTTGTATTTGTTAGGTCTGATGTCCTGTGTTTAAACTAGAAATTTCAAGAGAATAATGAAATTTTCAAAAAATTTGAACCAGAACGGGGAGCTAGCATACATCCATGAATATTAATTTCACTCCTCTACAAGAAGGTAGGTTTTCAAGGAGTTGAATATTCCTCCTAAAGCTGAAAGTGCGTCCTCAAGTTGTCCAACCCATAAACATTAATGGCATACACAAATACGTATTAGAGAGAGAGAGAGAGAGACCTCAACCAATGATCATTTCATAAGGCACCTCAATCCAACAAATCTTTTGATGCTTGCAGGAAGAATAACAATATCACTCCTTGACAGTTCTAACGTTCCCAAAGTGGATGAGAAATTAAATGCTGTAAAGAAGTCAGACTTTGATAGGACACAATCGCTGAGATTCAAATATTCTAGTGCTGGCAATGGAGGTGGCGGCCTTAAGAGCAGTTCATCATTTGATGAAATTTCAATTTCTTCTGTTGACATGACTCAAGGCTTGGAACTTCATTTCTCCTTCTCCTTCTTTGGAACATCTTTTCTCCTTCTCCTTCTTTGGAACATCTCTTCTCCTTCTTTGGAAACTTAACAAGCTACTCCTTTTTTGGAACCAAACCAATCACGATTTCTGGCTAAAGCTTTCAACCGTCCCCAATCATCCATGAACCAAGATAGCCAGGACGGGAGCATACATCCACGAATATTAATTTCACTTGAAATGTACTCTACAAGGAGACGGTACTCAATTTTATCAATTCTTGAAAGCAGGTGTACAGAGTAAAATTGATATGGTAAGACTTGATTTGCAATAGAAAGAGTTGTCCTCCAAACTTCTGCCATTAGTTGATATCAGTTGCTGATAGAGGATGTAGGTTGTGGTGCAGCTTTGTCAATATTGTTGGGTTATACAAAAATTATTATGCAATCTGAACACAGATAATGAGGGGGCTAAAGTTATTCATCCTTGTTAATGACATTCTTAAAACAACCAGCAATTCTATGACAAAATCAGTTTCATGAGTGGATTTTACACTCCTGTTGTGGGTACCAATTGGATTCTGTAATCATCACCATCACGGAGCCTCTTAGAAACTTGAATACCAGCCATTGAGGCCACCGAATCTTCAATCTCGACATCAACATTATTAGGAAGCACACTTGGATGAACTTTCACTTCAATCTCACAGGATTTCCATGAGCAGGTTTGTGTATGAAATGTCGTGGAAATCCAGTGAGACAGCAGGTCATGGAAAAGAGGTATTGTAAATACAATGGGAGCATTTATTCCCTGGGGCCTGAGTGGATTGATGCAGCTAACCTAGTTGTAATTGCTGCTTAATTACAACTCTCATGCACTATATTAATCTATAAAAGTGATCAATTTGCTCTCAAAGCAAGTTGATACCTCGAAAACAAAAAAAAGATGTTCAAGTTGGTCCATTGATTTCCATTAGATGATGACTTCATTGTAAAAAGATAGAAGAATATCCCACAAAGATACAACTTTAAACTTTCAAATTTGTTTAAAATGATCAATTAATTGGTCCCACAGCAATTGGCTTTACTCTGTTTTAGCACAGATGCTAGTTGAAAAAGATGATCATGAAAATCATTCTATGCTATTCCCACATCTGGAAATTGATAAAGAATTATCCAAAGTCTAAAATTCCAAAAAATAGAAAAGAAACCTCATAATCTTATGTATCCACCCATCAGAGAAAATATATTATGTTGTTCAATGTTCTAAACTGATAGAATTGAATCTGGAATCCTGTTTCCCACAATGATTATGCCAAATCGATGGTGCTTAGGATGCCCCTACAATACGAAAATTATAAATGTTTAACAACATATGCTAGCAAATTTTGAAGAATACCAAAGCATCAAATGTTCTTACACTTGTGGAAGGCTAACAATATCAGTCCCTGAAAGATCTAATTCTTGCAATGTGGAATTACAATTAAGTGTTATAAAGAAATCCAATTTTGATATGGCAGAGTTCTTAAGATTGAAAACTTCCAATGCTGGAAAAAACTATTGAGGAAGATGGACTAAGATTTGAACAATCATAGGCATAAAGTTCCCTTAGGTGCTTTAATTGAAACATACTGCTTGGTAAATGCATAAGATCTTTACAGCCTCCTAAATTCAAAATGCGAAGCCCACTGAGGTTCCCAACAGATGGAGGCAGTTCTTTTATGGCAGTGTCGTTTAGATATAATTCATGTAATCTTTCCATTTCACATTCAATTTTGGGAAAGTTTTACAGGCTTGAGCACCATTCAGGGTCAAGCCATTTTAGAGATTTCAAATTGAGGCTTCTTGAACTGATCTTAAGGCTACAACATCCATCCAAACCGCAAACAATTAAGCTTATTAAGGAATCCAATAGAATTATGAACCTTCACTAAATTTTAACTGCCATAAAGAGTTAGTTCCTTTAAATATGTATTGGAAAGACAGGAGATAAGGAAAAAAAAAATCCATCAACAGCTAAGGAGAACACAAATTTAAATTTAAATTTAATATTTTCTTTTTTTCTTTCCCAAATTTTGGATTGAAGAAACATCTCCTCTAAGCATGCCAAATAGAATCGCATATCTAAGACGAAGGATTCTCATATAACATGTCTAACATGCCCAATATATATACATATCATAAGCCTGGCATTAACGTTTCAATTTTTATGCTCTTTACCCACTTTTATAGGCAAACAACCTGAGAATGAAGGCGCTATTAATTAAATTCCTCCGCGAGAAATCAAAGTTCAGAGAGAGAGAGAGAGAGAGAGAGAGATCGGGAAGGCCATGCAAACCCCAATCAGCACCAGGTTCGCAACTTGGTTTCTTTTTCCCCCAGTTAAACGATCACGGAGTAAAAACCCATAACATCTACATATATGCTTATAATCCCTAAGGCGAGATGAATTAAAATTCATAATTTACCAGAAACAGAAATTAGATTCATCAAATCAATACACCAAATAAAAGGAAAGTCGCCACAAAATCTGTGATAATTGGATCAATAAGCTTTATTAAAAGTAGGGAATTTGAAGGAATCAGGAGAAGGGAAAGGAAATACCTGTGTTTCCTTGGGGCACTGAGAAACCTACAAACCAAAGGGGAAAAAAAGTTAAAAACATAGCATGGGAAGGTTCCGCTATATCTACTTCTACTTATATATAAAACATGAATGATCCGTCTACAGTAATTCGTCTAACAATTTTTTTCCATTTTGCCCCTGCTTTTATTTTTAAATTTTGGTTTTACCACTGTTGTTCATCCCATTTTGCCCCTGATTCTATTCTTAATTTACTGTTTTGCCCCTCCTCCCCCATCCCTCGTCCGTTTCTTCATCTCCTATAGTGCGCCGCCGTATGCCGGCGTGGCCAACACTACCACTGCCATTCTCTTCCCCTCTAGCCGGCATCCCTCCCCATCGAATCTCAGCCCGTCTCGTGCAGCCGTTAGCCGCCACAATGGAATGCAAGCCGCGGCTCGTCCGTTTCTTTGTCCCCTCCATTGCGCCACCACACGCTGGCGTGGCCATTCTCTTTGCCTTCGTCTGGTGCCCCTCCCCTTCCAATCTCAGCCCCTCTCCTGCCGCCATGAACCACCGCGAGCGAATCAAAGCCACCGTGCGAATCGGGCATGAACAGTGTTTAGTCCAATAATATTTTTCCTATTTTGCCCTGACTTTATAGAAACACTATTAATTCATCTCATTATCATAAAAAGTATTTTTAATAATATTTTGAATTTATTTTTTAATGTTTAAGCGTCTAAAAAATTTAATAAAAAAAGAAGAAGATGTTTTTGTCCTTATCAGAACTTATCTCAGAGGGTGTAGCACTGCTTTTAGGCTTTAGATGTGAAAAATGAGTAACGTTACAAATCGGTTTGAGCTTTAGAATTGGACTATAGTATTTTTTTTTTCAAAATTGATACCAACTCTTCATAAAAGTTTAATAAAAAATCAAAATCTTGAAAATTAAATGTTAATGTTGTGCAACATTTTATTTCCTTTAATTTTGAATTATGTAAATATCAAATTGAATTGTTAAATTTTAGTATAAATCTAATTTTTCTATTTTATTAATGATTTTTGTTTAATGATTTATTAAGAAATAAACTTAAATATTTTTTTTTCATTTATGGATAAATTGAATAGTTTATTAATTAACCTAAAATTAATTACACTATTTGAGATAGATCTACAGTTTCTAATGTACTATAGTTTGTTTATTTTTTTTTAAATGTAAAGGATGAGACTTTATAAAATATATAATTAAATTATTTAATACTTACCACTATAGTTTTGAATTTTAAAATTAACACATTATATTTTTATTTTGGAAATAACAAATATATAACATACGCATCCAACTATAACTATTAAGAGTAATAATAGTAGGTTGCTTAGTATAATTACAAATTTTCATAAGGAAATAAATTATAACTTCTTAATAATTTAAAAATATAATATGTCATTATTACTATTTTTTTAGCCAAGGGTGAAAATGTTAAAGAAATTGATGTTTTTCGTTGTTATTATTTCTTATAGTGCTTCTATTTTAATAATATTAAAAAGGGTTATGAAAACTTTTTTAAAGTAAATTAAGATGATTTGGTTTACATTCTTAAACTAAAAACTAAACTACTTTTGAAATAACGCAATGATTTAACATTATTTGTAGTGCAGAATAATATAGTTTAGAATACGTTTTTAATTTTTTTCCTTTTATGATAATTTATATAATGTTGAAATTTTTTTTTACATATTTATGAATAAATGTTTCATAATTACTAACAAATTATCTTCTCATAAAAAAGATAAAATTAAAACAATTTTTTTTCAATAATCTTTCAGTATAATCCGTAATTTAAAAATGTTTTCTCCCATAACCAAATGAATTCACCCCATCTTTTTTTTATATAGAAACCTAACAAAATTATCATTAACATTAATTTTAATTTTCAAACTATATTAAACATCATTTTCTCTCTTGCAGCTTTGTTTCACCATTTTATAATTCGTAATAAAATTTTTATTATTAATTTAAGCTTTTATTAAAATTTTCTTATTCAACTTTTCCGTTATGTAACTAAATAAAACACAAACTTATATCGATCTATCATTTCTGTTAAGTTTATATTAGGTTTACCTCAAGTTATGTAAACCCATGACTTGTTTTAACTTTGTTTAAAAAAATTTCTTCACTTTCTCATTTCTCATTTGCTATCAATTTTTCATTTTTATATATATGTAACTGGGCACACGTTCAGTACACAATTGCTCATCAATTACTCTTTTTTTTTCTGTTTTTCTCATAAAATCTGGTTCTCTTATGTTTTTGCTCTTTTGCAGATTAGGTGAGTTAAGGTTTTTTTTTTTTTTTTTTTTTTTTTTTTTTTTTTAAGGTTGGATATTAAATTTAGATGAGATTAGTTGAGATAAAAATTAAAAGTTAAATAAAATATTGTTAGAACATTATTTATTATTATTGTTATTATTATTTTAAAATTTAAAAAAATTGAAATGTTTATTATATTTTATATGAAAATTTAAAAACTTACTAATAATAACTTACTAATAATTTAAAAATGTTTTATCCTATAACCATATTCCTTATAACAACTTTCTAAATCTTTAAGGGAATTAAACTCTATTCCCGACTTTGGCTCCTCAATCGTATCATCATCATCTACTTGGATATTCTGAGATTTTTCGACACTACCATCATCAGGTTCTTGAGGAATTGGTATATCCTTAATACATTCTTCAATTCTAGGAGATTCACATGTCACTTCAGTTTTCCCACTATCAAGTCTATTATCTTCTGAACCAATTATTCTACTTGTAGTGGAGCTTGTATTGCTGGTTGGAATCGGAGGTTCCATGATATGTTGAAATGGGTAACCAGCATTCTGCAATAAAAACAAATAGTCTGCAATTAAACTCTTGCAAATAAGCCAACTTAATTTTTTTTTTGTATACGTGCAAAGAAGCTAACTTTTTAAGAATAAATCATGATCAGTTATCATGATTTTTCGTTGTAATTTTAGACTATTTACACTGTTCATTTATAGTTAAAAATTTGAAACATAAAATTGGTCACTGGGCACCGTTGCCCTTTACTAGTATATATATATATATGCCTGCTATTTTTTTAAATATTCCGATGTAAAAGTTAGGGGTGGGGTCTGTCGGGACTTTTGACTTGTTTCATTGTACGGTGAAAATGGGAAGTATTAACCATCTTTGATTAGGCAGTCTGAGATGAAAAAGAAATATTTTGTTAAAAATTAAATAAAATATTATTATAATGTAATTTTTATTTTAAAATTTAAAAAAGTTGAATTATTTATTATATTTTATTTGAGAGTTTAAAAAAATTGTAATGATAAGATAAGATAGTTTTATATATTCAAACTGGGCCTAAAGGGCATTGTTACTGCATAAAATAATAATAATAATAACAACGTTGGATACAATATGTAAATGTTGCGTAATCCTTTTAAAAAAGAATAAAATTTATTATTAAAAATTTATTATTTTTATATTAATCTTATATTTATTCACTTTTTAAAAGAATTGTACGATACTTTTACAATACACGACTACAAATATCATTTCTCAAAAAGAAATTACATAATTACATTAATTCATATTAAGTTATGAATTTATTTTTATATTTTCTATTTGTAATTAAAAAAAAAAAACTTCTTATTTGACAACATTTGCATTTCGCACGCAATGTTTTGCAGTTAAAAAACATAGTAACAAAAAGAAAGTTGGAAGTCTTCTTCCCGACTACTGCGAGAGGTAGTTGAATTTGGGTGGGACAAGGTCAATAATGGATGAATAACTATATTTCCTTGACAGAGGAGGAAACTGAAGATCTTCACATCAATGGTCGATACGTCTTTTTAAGAAGAGGAGAGTTTTTTTTTTTTTGAAATGAGAGGAGAGTTAATTTGCTTGATTGCTGAAGTCATTTCTCATAAAATTATTTCTAGAGATTGTCATCCGACAGACAAACCATGACTAAAGTGTGAAGATTTAAAATGAATAATTGTATTTAAAATCTTTTACACCATATATAATTCAGGTTACATAATTTGATTTGAAAGATAAATTGTATACGTTCAAACAACACTGCTCTATTTTTATCAGAGTTTTGTTATAATATTTTACCATTAAAAAGTTATTTTTTGTTTGATAAATATATAACTAAAAGTGCTATTAAAGTTAGTTATAGTGGATTTTTAGCATAACATACAAGTGCTTTTCAACAAAAGCTTAAATTCCAGTGCTTTTTAAACTTAATTTTCTAAGGGAAGATTAATAAAAGTATTTAATTATGAGTTTTTGAAAATCTAAATATCAATTTTATAAAAATTGAGACCTTAAATTATTATAATATGAAAACTCATAACCATCTCATCTCATATAATCATTACAATTTTTCCAAACTCTCACACACAAAATATAATAAATAATTCAATTTTTTCAAATTCTAAAAAAATAGTAATATTAAAAAAATTATATTATAATCATATTTTATTCAGTTTTTAACAAAATATCTCATTTTATCTCACCTGTGTAACCAAACGAGGCAATTTTACAATTGAACTCTAATTGTTATGTTAAAATGCAAAAAACATTATAATCCAAGATGTTGGAGGCAAAACCTGACTCATAGGATAGGGAACAGACAGGCACCAACGCAAGAGGAAGGGAGCAAAATGGGTAGAAAAGACAAGAAAAGGAAGGTAAAGATAGAGGCAATGGTTTCTTCTTCTAGCTAGGTTTCTCTTTCTTGAACATCTCATTCTCTCTATGTCAAACCGTGTAATAGAGAGCTAAAAATGAGATAATGGTTGTATTCAAGATAATTGTTTATTTACAAGTCTACCTTCCGACAATTCCCTGATATGTGCTTGTTATGATGAAATCGGCTAGCATTCATCGAAATTATGTCGGCTGTGAACTGACATGAAAAGTGGTACTTGGGGTCTAAGTCCTTCCATTTAGTATCTGAATCTTCATACTTATTTTTTTCGTAAGTATGAGCATTAGTTTCCTGCGTTATTAACATCTCAAAGTTCATATTAAGAAAGTTGGTTGGGGATTGAGCAATAATAGCTGTCTTGTGTGGGTTTAAAAACTGGATGAGACATGTAGGTACAATAGGGATCCTCTGATGCAGTCACTATATTTCTCAATTAAAAACTCAGGTTAACTAGGAAGAAGTCCTACAACTTTGGAAGTGGAAGCAGGAAACTCGGTACTTATGATTTATTTATATATTCAAAGTTTTGTGTTTTGTGGTGATTCGGCCAAAACTTAAGGGGCGAGCCAATGACAAGCAGAAATGGCCACAATTGGCCTATTGCTACCGTTTTATGCACTATTTCCGACCAAAACTGAAGCAAAAAAAACTCACATTTGTTGTAATGATATAAGAAAAAGGCACAAAAATAAACAGATCAAGATCAAAGAGATTAACAAACAATAAGAGTATTAGATTAGTTTTGGTCGGAAATAGTGCATTAAAATTGCCAATAAGAGTATTAAGAAAAGGGCACAAAAATTGCCAAATCCTCATGCTGAAAGCTGCAGTGGTATTTGTGAGGTCTGATGTCCTGTGTTTAAACGAGAAATTTCAAGAGAAAATTGAAATCTTCAAAAATATTGAACCAAGACAGGGAGCTAGCTGCATACATCCATGAATATTAAAAAAAAAAAAACAGAGACGGTACTCAATTTTATCAATTCTTGAAAGCAGGTGTACAGAGCATAACACACTTGATTTGCTATGAAAAGAGTTGTCACCCAAACTTCTGCCATTAGTTGATATCAGTTGCTGACAGAGGATGTAGGTTGGAGCGCAGCTTTGTCAATATTTTCCTCGAATAATGGGTTCAATAACAGCACATAAAGCAATTCCTTTGATCTGATCCAGATACAAGGTTCCATTGATTTGAATTTCACAAGATTCACTATTTGAAACCTCCTTGCGATGGCTAAACCAGTCTGGAATCCTATTCCCCGAAAAATATAATTCCACCTGAAAGTACCTCTTGCGATGGCTAAACCATTGAATGAATATCATTATAACTTTATGTAATACAAACCATAAACATTAATGGCATACACAAATACGTATTAGAGAGAGAGAGAGAGAGAGAGAGAGAGATACCTCAATCTCTGAAATTCAAATATTCTAGTGCTGAAATTCAAATATCACCCCTCCTTCACGCTGGACACCTGGATGATTTTTCACTTTCTCTTAATGCTTTTCCATTATATTGCTTTGAAGAATACCAAGTTTGAAGTGCAAAAAAGAATACCAAATGAAGCTATGTTTTTATTATTGGGGCCTGAAACAGGGCAATGTCTCAAAAACGGCATAGAGATGCAAGCTATTTTGGTAGCGATACAATGTGATGCTTCAAACAAGCACCATGGAATCGACTATGAAATGGCTATAACTAAATCATATATCATTCAAGAAACAAAATTAAATGTACAAAGTGAAAAGATTGAAAACTGGATATAATGTATGCGTATTCTAGACAGAGCAATAATGACAACACCACTTTGTCAAAGGAACAGGGGCGACTTACTCTATATGGCATATTTCTGTATTTTTCTTTTTTTGCTATCCTTCTAAACTTGTATACCACTTTGTCTCTGAAATGGCTATAAGTAAATCATCATCCTAGAAACAAAATAAAATGTACAAAGTGAAAATCAAAGGAACAGGGGAGACTTACTTACTTCTTACATTTTTCATTCTTGTATACCACTTTGGCTCTGCAACTTTTATAAAACGGCACCTTCCCATACGAATTCATAAATTCAAATTTAACTCTCAAATTGTCCAAAACCTTTCGTTCAAATTGTAAATTGGAGTACCCCACCCAAACAACATATTCTGGCATATTTTCCTTTGGAGAACGCCACCCACGAATACCAAGCAATTGTACCCCTTGTGGACGACACACTACATCTGAGCCGTTATTGGTTATATTAGCATTAACCCAAATACTCCCTTCAGCATCTTTAACAAACATTACGGCATATAATACAATTCTGCTTATCTCCTCCAAATAGTGTGGCCCCTCAATATCTATTAACCAATCATCTTCTCCCCTCCATCTACCGTCATCATCATCTTTTAAAAACTCATGAACATAACTCAACCACTCTGGAATCTGATTTTCTGGAAACAAAGTAGCATCATATTCACTGACTCCCTGCTAAACGTTAAATATTATCATCAATTTAATTTAAGAAATACATGCATACTACTAAAAATGAGATCACACATACATACATACCTTCCACAATAATGGATTTTGCACTTTATCATTCCATATATTCTCATGCATTTTGTCACAGTCGTACAATCTAATTTGCTTAAGCGATCTGATGTGGCTTCTATTGAATTCCAATATTTTTGATACTTCAGGAAATCTCTCTAATGACTTGCATCCACTAACATCTACGTCCCTTATATTTGGTGGAAGCTCTTGTATTTCTGCAAGTTTCTCACAACGGCGCAAGGAGAGTTCAGTTAGTGTAACGAATTCTATGATGCTCGTGGGAAGGCTAACAATTTCAGTGTCCGACAGATCTAACAAAACCAAACTGGTGGAGGAGTTAAACATGGTAAAGAAACTAGATATTGGAAAGAAATTTGTTTCTGATTGGAAACAACTTTGAAGATTCAACAATTGTAATGTAGTGCTCCCATTGCTTGAATTCGTTGGAGGCACAAATTCATGGATTGGTTCTTCACGTAATGATATCTGCTCTTCCATTTTTGTAGACTCTATAGCCAGAAGGGATTTCCCATCATCCCTCATCTTCTTTACAATATTTGGACAACCACCAAGAAAGAGCTGGACTAAATGTTGCAACTGAATGCAAGCAGTTGGGAGACGCATAAGGTTTTTGCAGTCACATAGATATAACGTCTTAAGTCCAACGAGGTTCCCGATGGATAAAGGCAGTTCTTCTATTGCGGTGCCACCTAGATACAACTCTCTTAAACAATCCATTTTACACTCGATTTCAGGAAGATAATGAAGGCTTGAGCAAGACATAAAATTAAGGTAGCGTAAAGATCTCAAATTGAGGCTTCTTGGAAGGATATGGAGTTTAGAGCAACCAAAAAAATCCAAAATAGAAAGGTTTTCCAAAGATCCAACGGAATCATGAACCTCAACTAATCTTGTACAGTATGTGACAATCAATTTCTTCAATTAGGGGTGCTTGAAAGATCCGGAATCTTTTTTAAGAGTTCCCAATGATCGAAAGTCATACTTGTCAAATTCTGTAAAAGAAAAAGAGGAAAAGTTTAATAATGGGCTTTACTACATAATTCAAAAGAATAAAAAATAGTCGTTGATGATGATTATAATTGTGTACGTACCTTGGGTTTGAATCCATCCCCTAACTTCTTGACCAGGCTATCACGCATGTTAAAGACAATGAGATTCTCCCCTTTAAAATTAAGTGGCAAAGACCCTGCAGGATATTGAGGCCAATCAAGTACTCTTAAATTGTTGGAGAGATAATTGGGTCCACAAGAAAAACGTGCGTTACGATTATAAAGACTCTAAGTCTATTCATATGTCGAAATGCTTCCAGATGCAAGCTTATCTCCTCATCGCACGCGCCTTCAGGTAAATATACTAGCATGCCTTCAATTTTGTTTGGCCCCTGATATAAGTGCATGAAGTTGTTTAAGATATTTTACGAAAAATAGTCCAGATATGTACTTATCAACTAATATTACACACTCTTTTTCTTTAAGATATTTTAAAAATAAGTAGTATTTATAGATTGCTGAAATCTCTTATACTAAATAGACGCATGCTAAAATATAAAAGATTGTCTTTTCACCAACTTCCGTACTCTCCTATAACTTTCAATAAAATAAACGCTAGCTTGAGGAGACAGTAGACATGAAATTAGAAAATATAGGATATTTGGAACGAAAAAAGGACATCTAGATTTAGTACTTTTATTGACTCATTTTAATTATTAATAAATGAATTCTATATATATCTGCAAATTCATATTGATAATTTAAAGCATATATATATTAGTACTGCTACATCTACAAAAGAATTACACAAAAATAATCTCACAAACTACGTTAGTTTGTAGGATTACTATTATGTATATATATTTATTTAGGTATAAATTCATAAGATTTATATTTTCTCAAAACAGAAAAAATTCACTAGGTTTCACTTTTGGAAAAGGAAATAACTGTAAAACCCAATATATTCTTTTTTACTCTTACCTTACTTTCTCCCAACACTTCACGGATATCCTCATGAAAACACAGTTTACTACGTTTGCTAGGTTGTTCGGATGATTCTAGTCGAACAATTTCTCGTCCCATATCTTGTAGCAAGTCATGCATCTGAACACATTTATTATAATGCCATTGATCAATAGTAATAAGACACTTGTCTATAAGCCTCTTGATTCCAAGATCTGGATAAAACTCACAAGAATAAAATATTTTCATGACCTTAGCCAAAGGTTCTCCTTTGAAGAAAAATGCAATGTCAAGGAATATTTTCTTCTCATTATCATCCAGACCTTCATAACTCACTAAGAGTACACTCTGAATTTTATCATTGGGAAATTTTTTATATTTATCCAATGCATCTTTCCATTGACGTGTACTTTGACCTTTTAGATCGGAACCTAGCACTATTAAAGCTAGTGAAAGACCTTGAGCATATTTTGTTACTTGTTTAGAGAGTTCCACATAATCTTCAGGCGGTTCATCTTTCTTGAAAGCATGCAAGCTAAACAGTTGAAGAGCTTTATTCTCATCTAAAGTCATCACCTTGTATTTTGAATCAACTTCAAAGACTTCTAGTAAGTGTTGATCTCTTGTTGTGATGAGAATTCTACTTCCTAAGCCAAACCAATCACGATCTCCAGCCAACTTTTCTATTTGGACCAACTCATCCACATCATCAAGAATTAGTAGAACTCTTTTAGAGGAAAGTCTATGCCTTATCACATTGATGCCTCTGTCAACATCACGAACATCCAAATTTTCTTCTAAAATATCATAAAGAAGGGTATTTTGGAACTTAATTAGACCTCCTGCCTGTTTTGAAGTTTCTCTAACGTCTTTCAAGAAACAACTTCCTTCAAATTGAGAAGAAATCCAGTTGTAGATATCTTTTGAAATAGTTGTCTTTTCAATTCCACCAGTCCCAAATATCCCTACAATGCGTCTAATATCATTCTTTCCAATACTTAAATGCTGATAAATACATTGTATACGAGACTCTATCCCAATTGGATACTTGGCAACACTTAGAGGTGTTTGGTTTACCATTCTTAAGTTCACCCATCGAATAATTTTCTGGATAAATTCTGACTCTTTCCTATCAATATTAAAGGGAAGAAAATTAGAAATAGTTAGAGTACTTTTCACAATAGATCACATATGAATATAATTAAGTTAAAATATATAGTGTTTTTCATTTTCTTTCTCTCCATAACAAAGTGACAGCTGTAGATTACGATATACAAGGGTAGTCTTGCTACTTCCTTAATCTGAACATTGTTTCATAACAAACTTAATCTGAAACTTATAATTTAAGAGAATTAATTGTGAGTCTTTATATCTAGAAACAAATTGAAACTAAAAATCACTACTTATTTAAAGTTGTTTGTTTTCTTGTCAGGCCGGTACTATGATTCCAAATCTTATTCTTTATATATAGAATCCAAATAACAAAACATTCCCATGCTTTTTCTTATGTATTTTTTTTCTAACTATCATTCAGTTATTTTATGGAAGAAACTCCCGATATTCCTCTATTCCTAGATTTAGATTTGAATTTTTCATGGTTTCTCCAATAAATTTTATAAGGTGAAATTAATATGGTAGGGTCATATCTTTATCAATGCCGTAATTGTCTCAGTTTTCTTCATAAATTTCGCTTTAACATCATATAGACAAACACACATACATAAATATAGTCAAAGAAATCAGAAGTACCTGTAATTCTTTAATTCGAGCCCAGCGATATTGGCTAGTTCTTTTAATGCTTCCTCCCACTTCTGCGCTTCTACCTTGCCCTCATACCTGTCTTTAAGTTTAGCGAATGCTTCTCCAAAACTTTCTTTTTGATTTCTTACATTTGATGGATCTACCTCATAAAATACTGGTAGAACAATTTGTTTTGTTGTACCCATACACTCATGGATCTTCAACAATTCGTTCAAACACCATCTTGATTCTGCATAGTTTTTAGAGAATACAATGATGGAAATCATTGATCCTTCGATAGCTTGGAAAAGTGCTTGTGGAATTTCCTCTCCTCTTTTGAGCTCGTCATCTATGTAAGTGTTGATTCCTTTTTTTCTCCAAAGCATCATATAGATGAGAAATAAATTTTTGGCAAACATCTTTACCTCTAAAGCTCAAGAATACATCGTGAGTCCACGGATGTACGGAAGAAGTTGAAGCGGAAGAGAGGGAGGAAGAAGCTCCTTGTAAGGCCATGGAAGAAGTGGTCTTCTCCTCTATATGTGTGATAAATGATCACAACAGAGGTGCAATTATAGAGATGTGGGTAAAGAAAGGAGAGATGGAAACGTGTTAAATCTTCACTTCAGGAAATCGATAAATACGAATCCAAAGTCTACAGAGCATCATGAAATTGTGTAAAAACTTCTCGCGCGGTAACTTCTTGGCAATTACGTGCATGTCGATCAAAATTCATAGGACACCAATGCAGATGGAAATCATTGATACTAGAATTTAATTAAAATGATCCAAATCGGTGGAAATGAATTGAAGTTCAAAACCGTGTAGATGGGTGCATGTTACTTTGGAAATAAATTTCTTATAAAAAAGATAGAAAGACGGGCCCTAGAATTATAAAAAGGATTCAAAGAAAGATGATGAAAAACTTCATGGTAACTTCCTACCCGCCAACTTTGCTACTCAATATTAGAGCTTTGGCCAGAAAACCATCGATTGGAGAACCTAAAAGTCTCTGGTTTATTTTGGTTTGATGATTGTCTCTTTTTTAAAAAAATAAATTATACTTTACTTTCTCATATTACTATTCTTTTTAGAGAATGATTTTTAAGGGTGGCTCTACAGCCAAAGCTCCTAGGGAGCTAGGAGCTACTGTTAGTTATATAATTATTTTTTTTTTTTTACTTTTTCATGCATGTATTTTTAAAATTTTTTAAATATTTTAAAAAAATACAGTATTTCTAAAAATACTTCCTTACTCACTAAATAAAGAAAAATAAAAAATAAAAATAAAAATCATAGCAGTAATTTCCAGCAATAAGAACGAGTGGTAAGAGTAGCATTTTTCAATTTCTAGACTATCAATATCTTCTATACCCAAAAAGCAATAGAATTATTTGGTTAAGCTTTTTTTTGACGATTTTATCCCTCGGCTTTCTCATTTTTCACTTTTGTCCTTCTTCAAGCAGTAGCGACTCTCGATTTCTCAACAGTTGTCGTGTAGTTTGTTATGGTTCTAATTGTGAATGGAGAAGTAACCCTTGTGAATTCAGAAATTAGTGTAACAGAAATGGATGAACTAATTGTAATTGAATTACTATAAAAAAGATAACAGGGCATTTCGAGGAACCCTAACCTCAAGTAGTATATGTACGGGGAGGAGGGTCTAGAAGTGATGGGGGCGAAAACATCAGATTTTAGTGCAAGAGTATAATTGTATAAATTGGTATCAACATATATGGTCAATCATACAAGAAGTTTATGGGGGCTAAAACAGGGCAAATGACCACCTTATTTCAGTATAATGGTATTACTCTAGACACAACAATACTGTCAACCCAAACGCCTTTTTTTGAAGCATATAAATTTAAGTTGAATGTTGGTCAATATTTGGCCTTTTAAATATAATATATATACATATATATATATATATGTAGTTTTGTTGGAAGATATCAGTAGAACCATTTTAAAACATATTTGGACTGTCAAAACTGTTATTTTATCCCCCAAAGCACATGGAAATCATTGATAGTAGAATTTAATTAAAATAATCCAAATCCGTGGAAATTAATTAAAGTTCAAAAGCGTGTACGTAGATGGGTGCATGTTACTTTGGAAATAAACTAATAATTCCATGCAACTTTATTATTTAATTACTATATATATTCTCTTATTAAGCCAATCCATCATTGTCCCTTGATCCATCAATATTATTGGCGTGGGGCCCGAGTGGATTGATGCAATTGAAATGAGTAGCTTTTCTATCAAATCCAATCGAAAGTTTGATATTTAATTATTTCCTTTTTATATCTAATTCGTACTATTAATTGAATTTATAAGAGTCCAAAATTTAGATGCACAGAGATAATACGCTATATTTATTTTGAGTGCTTAATTAAATATAAACACACACACACATATATATATACTAGGTAGGGAGCAACGTGCATTTCGCACGTTGCTAGTTGAGTGAAACACTTTTTTTTTTATAAAAATAATATGGTTTAAAAAATGATTAATAAATAATTTAATGAATGAAAACAAAAAATAAATTTTAATAAATATAGAAATCAAGAATATAATATTGATGGATTGAAATATATTAAAAAAAACTTGTACACTTGTTATTCATCTTTGATCATTTACATATAAAAAAAGAGAGAAGAGCAAAAGAAGAGAGATGATGCAGAGAATTAAGTTCGAATTCAAGTGTAAGTAAAGGAGAAATGACTTGACACGCAAAGTGAATATAAAATTAAGGAAAGAATATGTGGCAATAAGCGACGAGACAAGGAAAAAAATAGAGTTCATAGTTAGTTATACCAGCTTGAAGGGAATTGGGTTTGTCATTACATGATGACAGAATTGAGTTAGTCATTACCAAAAGCTATCATTATGAAGACCACAGAGTAAGGCTGTCATTATATTATTTTAAAGTTGTCTCGGCTCAATGTAAAAGATGTTAGTATGGATCCAAGTAATTACATTATTTTTCAATCCAAAAGTAATGTAATGATGTTAGTCAAAATAAATCCACTGAATAAGTAATCATTATGAACAGTGTAATTTTATCAATAAATCACAATACGGGTTAGCCTAGGTGCTCTCTCTATAAATCACAACATGGCCAATTGCTATCTTTCGTTCAAATTCTCATTCTCAGTGTAAACTCCAACTTTGGTGAAGTCACAACAGCTTTAATGGGAATCAAGGAAGTCAAATGCCAAAGAATGGAAAAATAAAAAATATAAATTTTTGAAAAATATTACATAATGCGATTGACATGAATCACGTAAAACATTGAAGTTCGAGCACACTTTATAACTTATTTAATTGTTTTGCATATTTTGAAGATGTAAATAATAGATCAGTGACTCTATCTCACATAACGTTTGCAATAATGATAACACAAGAAGAAATTAAGATGAATAGATCCAAGAAGAAGTCATCACCCCACAATCGATATGTCTAAGTCTAGGGCTCTACTTAATTGCTTTTTACCATAAAGCTAATAATTTAGTAAATATTTTATTCTTTTACTCACATGAAAAAGAAAAGAATTCTGTTGTTTATCAATACATTATAACCTCATTACAATACTTGCAATATATATATACATAAAGATATATATATGATGCATCGGCTGCTGATGACAGATGCAATGATAGGAGTTCATAACTTTATCCAAAGCATGCAATGATAGTTCACAATTAAGGTCATTTTATTAATCACTATACACCATTCATCTTAATATATAATAATAGTAATATTTAGTAATATATAGTAATGGTTATATATAATAATAGTAATATATGTGTCATAATAATTGTTGACTTAATGGCCATCTCATACACAGAATTATGTGTGTCATTTAATTCATGCATCAATTAAAGTTTTTTTTAGTTTTACTAATTATCGTTAGCCGACTGCTAACACAATGCAATAAATATATATATATATATATATATATATATATATATATATATAAATATATGTGCCACAAATATCACATCTTGTTGGAAAAGTAACTTCATTGGATGCTAATATATATAAATACCCCTATATTTGATTTGAAAAAACCAAACACATGGGCTGCCCTCCCGTTTGTCGAAAGCAATAATAAATAAAGTCTACAAACGTTGGCAACTGTGTAAAGTTGCTTTTAAGGAAAAGAGGATGCAAAGATATTAACCTTAAGATAAGGTTTGGATATTAAATTAATTCTTGTGATTTGCAATGGTCCTTATATATATATATATGATGCATCGGATGTGATGAAAGATGCAATGATTGGAGTTCGTAATTTTATCCAAAGCATGTAATGATGGATCGTCGTTTTATTAATCACTGTACATCATTTATTAAATAGGCATAGATTTTTTTATGAAGTGGGTGGATGTCTTTTCTTTGGACAGGATCGTGACTTCTTCATAATCTCAACTCATGATATCATTACTCATTACTTACAGGATAAATATTTTTCTTGAGAACCCATATCCCTTAATGGAGGGAAACTTTATTCAATACTTAAAACGCCTTTAGCGCTGATTTACTTTTCCTGAGGTCGCTTTAACATAAAATACAAATAAACAAAAATACTTTCATCTCTGTTAATAACTTCATCTCTGGTAACACTTTAATCATTATTTTTTTATTACTTTATTTTTTGTATCATTTTTATAATCATAGATCAGTTATATTCGTAAAAGCTTATGAAAATGAAGATGCATATCAAACACTTTCTGTAACTCATGGACTTTACTATTTACACTCATGACCTTTCTTCCAGTAAGACAGAGACAACATATGTGAGAAGAGAATTCTGAGCATACCAACAAAAGCTTGAAGTCCCTTACAAGAAGAAAGGCTCAGAAATCTACAGCAAAGGCTTGAAGTCCCCTTTGATGGTTCTCGTGGGGAGCACCAAGAAAGGCCGACACCACTTAACTACCCACAGAAACTACCAAAACCACAGAAAGAGGTTTTCCATTAACTCAATCATCTTCCGTCTGTATCCACCCAAAAGCAATTTTTTTTTCTTTCTTTTTCTTCAATGTCTTCTTACTCTTTTTTCTTCTTTTCTTTTGGTTCTTCTCCCACCATCTCAAATTTTGACTTACACATATTGATGCTTGTTTCTGAAATCAGAGCATCAGTTCTAGAAACCCAATAAAAAAACACAAATTTCTTCAAAATATAAAATCCCAAAAAGGCAAGATATTTACATACATGAATAGAGAGATCAACTCTGGTACTACATGCTTCTTACTTTTTTTTTCTTCTTTTCTTTTTGGTTCTTCTCCCACCATCTCATCATTCGGCTTACACAGATTGATGCTTGTGCTTGAAATCAGAGCATCAGTTGTAGAAACCCAATAAAAAACACAAATTTCTTCAAAATATAAAATCCCAAAAAAGTAAGATATTTACATACATGAATAGAGAGATCAACTCTAGTACTACAGAGCTATCCATGGTATGCTAGTTGGTGAACTAAATTTTACATCTGAGAGCTTATCTCTTGCTTAATATTCGCCGTGAGCCCACCTTTGAGAACGGTGCCAAGACCTTTGAGAACGGGTGCTGTCCGGCCTGGTCCATGGCTGTTAACGGCAACAAGCCACGCGAGGCTAAGAGAGAGAGAAGAGAGAGTTTTTGAATTGAGAGAGAAAACTCAGGAGGGAGAGAGCCGACAATGAGAGAAGATTTGAGGGAGCTTACACATAAAGAGAAAAGCAAAAAGGCTGAAAGATTAAAAAAAGGTAAAACTACCGACACTTAATACAGTTGAATTAAAAGACTAAAAACACATCGTATAAACAGACACACAAGATGAGAATAGAAGGATAGAAAAGACACAACACGCTAAACACGGATTATCTAAACGGAATTAGAAAATTCACTGTTCATTCCTGTAGAAGCGCGATAGGCGCTTATTATAATAGAAAGACATACTATTATACGAGTTCATTTATGTTGGGGGTAAATATTCTAGGCCCATCCCAAGACTCACTAAACCCAAATCATCATCAGAAGCTAAGGGGGGGAATAGAAAAGGGAGAAGGCTAAGGAAAAGATAATAGAAGAGAAAGGAAGAAGAGACAAGGAAAAAGAAATGTTAGAGGGAAAAAGAAAGAGGTGACCGGAAAGAGAAAAAAATGAAAAAGGGGGAGAAAGCGAGTCAAACACACAAGGTAGGTGAAGCGACATAAAGTCGAGTTCCGCAACAACCACTGACAAAGGTTTAATAAAAGAAAAATGGCACTTCCAGACGACCAAGGGGGAGGACGAGAACACAGAGTTGTCATCTTCAACCTAAGAATAAGAGCTTTTGGATATTTTCTTCAGAAAAAAGGTCTCCGACCTCCATTATACCAAAAGAAACGAGAAACCTTGAGAGACTGTAAAACACTCATATTATATAGTGGATTTACCATCCAAGCGACCATTGGACGTAGGTATTGTGTCAAGCCACGTAAATTTTTGTATCTCTAACTCTATCTATATTTGTTGTATTTATTTTATATTCACTGCTACAAATATATGAACGAGCATCGCACCATTGCTCCAGACTGCCAACAGGGACTCCAAACCACATCGATCGAGGCTCGAATCGTCACTATGTGCCGATAATGACTCTTTCTTAAAGAAGTGCCAGATACAAAGATCTTATAAAATCATTCTTTATTTAAAAATATTGAGATCATAAGAGATTGTACAAAATCATTTATTAAATTTCTCAAAGTTTGTGCTATAAAAATAACAATTTAAAATCTTTGTACATGATCTAGGCCACTAGCACATCTCCCTAAAAAGAAGAGATCAACCTTCTCGGCTACTTCTAATGGGCAACAACCTGCATATGCTAGCCATGCAGTAAGGTTAATAATTAAATGAGAAAGGAAAATAGGTTTGAATATTGACAAAAGAGGTTTCTCAAAAGAAATAAGATGCATGGACAACACTAGAAAATAAAGTTTGGAGTGTGGGGTCCCAAAATTATTATAAAAGAAAAATGGGAAGAAAAAATTAGTTAAATAAATTATATAAACTACTGTAGTTTAGGTTAAGTTTTGCACCCAACGTTCAATATATGAGAGGGAGTTGGCTGATGTTGGATGTTGAATTTATGTAGAAAATAGCATAAAAAACAGAGAAATTACGATTAATATGCATTTTTTAGATCAATAAAAAGTTAAATGGATTCTAGTTTCTTTCAAACAACATTATTGGCATGCTCGGCCAAAAAGATGTTGGAGCAGGTCCATGTACATTGATATACCTTTGTTTTGTGACTTCTAATAACGCTCTTTTAACGTTCGTGATCCATTGGGTGCGGCTGAAAGAAAATTAGTGAACTTTACAATGATAGACTTTTGTGACTTCCAATAATGCTCTTTTAATGTGATTGATTATATCCGAAAGCAAATTAGTGGTCGGAAAAAGGCTGTTGAGGAAATCAATAAATTAATTAAGAGGAAATCAATAGTAGGTCCATAAAAGATTCAATGGCTAATTTTTCTTAATTATCAACCCAATAAAATTTCATAATCCACCAAAAAGAACTATTTGGGTTATATATATATATATATATAAGTTATAGCTTGTAGACTTGTCTAAAATGGCACATTAAACTTAAATTAGGCATAATAAAATCATTTATATTTTATCCTTAGCTGCCTTTGTGTCTCTGTTTAAGGGAAATAGACATGAGACTGATCAACCCCAGAACTATGAGCATATAAATTAGGCTCTTGATCGACACGATTAAAAAAAAATGAAAGAATACAAGCCGGTCATGAGTGTAGTACGCAATAATTTCTATAAATAAATAAATAAAATAGCCAACTCCTTTTGGGACACAGCCATGAAAATCACATTCAGGCCTTTGTTATTCCAGCCACACTCATTTATTTCATCCCTAGAGTAATTATCCACACTTTTTGGGGTTTGAACTCCCTCAATGATAGCAACTGGTTCTCTCCATCATTTTGTTATGGAAACCCACACTCGTTCATCAACATACTTTAGGAATGCTCTCATTCGAACTTTCCAATAAGCGTAGTTGTTTCCATCAAAATATGGTGGCATTGTGAGAGATTGAGACTTATCCATTCAAACCACTATAGCAGGATCACACTCAGGAACTAAATCCAATCAGAGTGAACCCGCTCTGATACCAATTGAAAAAGCAGTGGTTCTACCCAACACAATACCTAGAGGGGGGTGAATAGGTGTAGTCGATTTTTCTGGTTTAATAAAATATTTGACAAGCAAGCAAATAAATAATAAGACCAATCACACAGATAATCAACACAAAGATTTGTTCACGGAGTGGAAACTCATTTGAAGAACTCTTCAAAATCTAAAACCACTCCGGGTGTAAGACACCACCTCAAATCCACTATAGAAACTTTAGTTGTTACAACCAATTTTGTGACACTTACAAAATCTTTGAAGTTCCTAAACTTGATCTACAACACCACGAGTGACCCACTCGATCTCTACACGCATGTAGTGCCGAAACTCCGACCTTTCTATAGCATCCCACGAGAACCTCTTGATCTTTGCATCAACAGCAGCTCCGGAAACCTTCTAGCCAATAAAACACGTCCACTTCGATGGACTTGTATGAGGTTTAATCTTGTGTGTGGGGTGGTGGAGATATGTTCTTCCAAGAGAGATTTACAATGTGGGGAGAAAGTTTTCTCAATGGCTCTTGGAAGCAACTAGGGTTTTTGCTCTGTTTTTCCACACCAAAGAATAGAATAAGATGTTCTATTTATAGCCCCTCTCATTCACGGCGCTCAAAACAATGAGATTTGAGTTTCTTGAACATTGGCTCGAGCGAAGTATCGAGCGAGAGTCGAGCGCAGGTTAACTTCAACAAATTCACTCGAGCGGAACATCGAGCGGGATTCGAGCGAAACACTCTGCCTGATTTCGCTCGAGGAGATAGTCGAGCGGCCATGGAGCGAAGCACTCGGCCTGATTTCGCTCGAGCGGCTAGTCGAGCGGGAGTCTAGCAAAGCACTCTGCCTGATTTCGCTCGAGTGCCATTTGGGTCCGCTAGAGCCATGTTGAGCACACTTCAGTTCTTTTCATGTGACAATGCATCAACACTAGTTACAACATAATTTTACATAGGTTTTCACACAAATATGCCAATCAACTAATTTTCCCTCAACAATCTCCCCCTTTGGCATTTCTGTGACAAAACCTCTAACCTATTACATAGGACCTAATCCTAGCACACCCCATATTGGATCCCCAGATTCATGAACACATTGAGATACTTCTGCACATGCTTAACAAACGGTTAAACGTGCCAACACAAATATGCAAGAGATATGTCCATAAGTATAATCAATGTCAACTTGATCACAAATCACAAGTACAACCAATTTTTCATAAGAAAAGCATTTCATTAAAGCAATTAGTCATACATTGAGTTCAATAAGACAAATATTAGCAGCTCAAGCAGCATGATATAAAAATAAAAGCTGCTTCATGAAATATAAGATAAAAGCTGCTGCTCCCACAAGAAATTTTGCTACTCCCCCTAAATCTGTGCTACTCCCCTTAAATCTCTACCACTCCCCTGCATATATACCACTCCCCCTTTTTGTCACAAAGGGCCAAGGGTCTCAATCATCAACATCACTCTAACTCACATCCTCATCATCAAGACGCTCCTCAATATCCTTGAAGCGTTGAGTCACAAACTACTGCAGGCCATCAACCTTAGCTTCAAGTCGGGCAAGGTACTCAATAACCTGCTGAAGGCTGGGCTCGGTCGTACCTGGTGCTGGTGCTAGTGGAGGTGCAGATGTAGAAGGCTGTGAGCTGGATGGCTGTGAGGAGGGTGCAGGTGGGCGCTCAACTGACAGTGGTTGCAGGGTGGTGTGAGCACGACTCAGCTGCATGGTCCTCTGACCAATGGGAGCCTTGAGAGAAATTCTAGGGTCATTGGGAAGTAATACAACTGACTGGGAAAGGGCCAAACGAGTAATGAGGCTGGCAAAGGGTAATCCAGTCCATACTTTAGGGGACTAAAAAGCCTCAAGAATGACTCGGCATATAAGGCTCCCAAGAGCAATGGTGACACCATTAATCAAAGCATATAAAAGAGTGGTGCGGTCAAGACCCACATCACTTTGATGAGTAGTAGGATACAAATTTGTCAGGACTATCCTATTGAGAATGAGATATTCAGGAAAAAATCTCGCTGTCAAGAGTGGTGTCTTACCTTCCCAAAAAGAAGTCCCACCAATAAGACATCCAGCAATAACAAACGGACTAGGAGGAGATATCCGTGTATATGGATACTCAGGATATAATTCACGCGGGGCATTCAGCAGATTTGCTAACATGCCCGGAGTCACCCGGAATGAGATGTTCCGAAAACTCATCTCAAAAGAGTCATCAATAGAGATGGCATGTATGTTAGAGTAAAACTCCCTAACCAACTCCACAGATGGAGTGGGAAGACCAGTGATCAACGCTTGCCACTGGCGAGACTCAAATATGTGGAGAATAACTATCTCATTAAGCTCACCTAGAGTGACTTCACGCTCGACAATGGGATTGCGTTTAGAGAAGTTTTCAGTGTAAAGTTGTTGTGCCCCAGCATTGTGAAAAAGTCCTTAAGCGGGGGCAGGAGGATTTTGGCTTGGACGAACTCGTCGAGACATAACTAGGTTGTCAACACAATTAGAGACCGTTAGACAAGGCTAAAGGTATTGTGAAATGCATGTCTCAATGCACATGCCTAATACATGGTCAAATGCATGTATGATCAAATGCATGATCCAAAGTATGATCCAATACACATGCCAAGGCATATGTCTAATGCACATGTCTAATGCAATGTCAACCTTGGGTTTTAGAAACCCATTTATGCAATGTGCAGTCCAAAACCAATTTAAGAGACCCACTTCAAGTGCAAATAACCCAAAAAAAAAATTTAGACTAAAGAAACTTTCATGGCCCTCCCATATGCAAACCAACTTCAAACACAATTAAAAATCATGCCAAACACTTCCCTAACACTAGTCTTAGACAAGAAAAGAGCATGGGAACAATGGTATGTCAATGTATGATGAAAAAGTGAAGCTAAAGACCATTGAGGCATTTCACCGAGCACTTGGAGTGCATCCAAGCAAAACCAAGTTCAAAAACTCAATGAGAGTTCCATGAACTTCCTAAATACAGGAGGGAGAGAGATTCATTCTCTACTCCCAAACCAACACACAACCCCAATATTTCGAAATCCATTTCGAAATCCAAAAACATCAACCACAAACCCAAATGCACAAACTGAAACCTTCTCTCTTTCAAACCCAAAACCAAAATTTCGAAACTGAAAATGGAAATGGAAATGGAACAAAATGATAGAGACGAGAAAATGGGAGACTTACCGTGAGAAGATGAGAGCAAAAGGGGAGAGAGATGCACATGAAATCGCACGGAGAGAGCAAGCGAAACGGCGCAGGGGAGAGAGAAAGAAAAGAAATTGTTCTGGGAAGAAGGAAAAACCACGGGCATTTTAAAGCTGATTTCGCTCGAGCGGCATTTAGTTTCGCTTGAGCGTAAAGGCCCAGACTGCATTTTAAAGCTGTTTTCGCTCGAGCGGCATTTAGTTTTGCTCGAGCGTAAATCCTAGTATTCTATCTTTAAAAGATGTAACTTTTAATGAAGTCAATTTCGAAGCCCAATAACCACATCAAATGTAAAAGAGCATCATATTATCACAATTTACACAAGTAGTAAAGACATAGTATCACAAGTAAGATGAACATGTATGTTTTGTGAATCCCTCTCAATTAAGAAGTTTCAACAAAAAATTGTAAGTGGGGTTGGGCTGAAACATGAAACCATAGTGCTTGGGAAGTCTTTCCATGATACAAAAAGTCAAACCTAATGCTACTAAGACCTAAATATTTCTATTTGAATTCTTGTATTATTATTGGCCTATTGAGTAATAAGACCCCTTTTTCTTTTTCTTCTTCCTTTTCTTCCCCTTTTTCTTTTTCTTCTTTTCTTCTTCTTTTTCTTCTTCTCTTTTTCTTTTCTTACTCTTTATAAATAGAGAATTTTCACAAGAGGAATTTTGATATAACATCATGAGGTCATCTAGCCCATGGTCAATTCTGTATACACGTAGACCTCCCTTACACATTTGATTGCCTCCCCAAGAACTCACAGGTAGCAAAACAACAATTGATTGAGCTGGAAGTGTAGTGTGTGATGCAGGTCACAAATTACAAATGGTTCACATGTTTTAAACCTTTGTAACTTATAAATATACATGATATAATTTTCAAGTCATGTACCTGAAATTTTCAAAATTGACAACACTAACACACTTTATCACACACTCACGTGCAAGATATTATGCATGATTTTTTATGAACACACACAACACTACACAGTACAAAATAATGCATGAACTGAACACACACAATATGCTAAAAAAAAAACTATACAAGACCTAAACATATACAAAATGCATGAATGCATGACCATCAATCTATACCATAAGTACCATGTTTGGACTGCTCCTCCTTCCTCATCCACACTTGTCTCACTTTTGGATGATTCACCTTGTCAAACGTTTGGTCAGTAGTCAATTGGTCTAACTTCATATTGATCATCTCATTTTGTTTGGTCAAGACCATGACTTGGCTCCACAAGTTTTGATGTCCCTTTCTTGAGTAGGACTGGTCACTTCTCTTGGGATGGCCCCTAAGCTCAAAACAGTTTGGTCGAATGTGACCAATCTTACCACAATTATGACATACGTGGTTTCCCTTGTGAACTTTTTGTCTCATGGAGGGTGAGACATACCTAGGAGCATTCACAAAATTCTTACCCTTTTTAATAGGATAAGTATTCCTACCTTTGGAGAGAGCAGGAGCATGAACATACTGATTTCTTAACATAAAGCAATCCGGTCTTACATGACCAACCTTCCCACAGTGATGACACATAGGGCTCGTGTTTCGAGCACCTTGTCTCTTGGGAGGTGGAACAGACTTTTGAACATGTAGGGTTTTCTTACCCTTCTCAGATGGTTGAGCTTTGCCATTTTGATTCAATGCAGGAACAAACACAATTTTTCCTACATTTTTACAGGAGGTTTTTGAAGTTGATGCCACATCTGATTTCTCTTCCACATATGCTATACCTCTCTTGTCACTGGAGGACTTTCCTGAGTTTAGGATTTTGTCAAGCTTTTGCTTTCCAGTAGAAAAGTTTTTCAGTTCGTCGTTTAACAAAATCAACTCACTTTCTTGCATTTTTACTTTATCCTCGAGTGACACATTCCTCTTTTCCAACTGGCTGGTGAGACATATGGCTTCATTCAATTGACCTTGAATATCCTCTTTTTCTCTTTTGCAAATATCTATATTTTCAATATGTGCTTTATTGAGTTTCCTCAAATTTACACAATCCTTGTATAACTTCTCATAGATTTTCTACAACTCATCTTCATCTCCGGATTCACTTCCTGATGTACTCTCATTTTCAGACATTGATTCACTTCTGTGACTTTGACCACCGATAGAAGAAGTGAATGCCATGTAGTTAAGATTTTTCTTTGGAGAATGACTCTCTGAAGAGTCACTTGTCTCAGAACCATCTTCACTCAAGTAAGCACCATTTGCTTTCCCTTTACCTTTTTTGTAGTTCGTACACTCAACGCGAACATGCCCAAAACCCTGACATTGATGACACTGTATCTTGTCTTTGGTAGCTCTAGTGTATTTTTTAGAGCTCCTTTCCTTGTTTCCTGAACTCGAATTTCCGTTGACTCTCTCAAACTTTTTCTTCTTGTGCCCCCAATTCTTTCTATTTCTTGACACAAACATCTTCTTGAATTTTTTAGCATAAAAAGCTATTTCTCTGTCACTCATAGCCAACCCATCAGATGACTCTCTAATAGTGTTGAGGGCTATGGACTTATTTTTCTTATCCACAGGAAGAGTATGTTCATAGGTTTGTAGAAAGCCTACCAGCTCTTCAATCCTCATGTTTTCCAGATCTTTACTTTCTTCAATGGTAGTGACTTTGGGATGGAATATCTCAAGAAGAGATCTGAGAACTTTTCTCACAACTCTATTTTTTGGAAGCTTGTCTCCTAAATTAAAACTAGAATTGACAATGTCATTTAGTTTTGCATAAAAGACATCAAAAATTTCATCATCCCTCATTCTAAGTTTTTCAAAGTTGGTAGTCAACATTTGAAGTTTAGAGTTCTTCACAGCTTTAGTACCTTCATGAGTAATTTCAAGAATGTCCCATGCCTCTTTGCAAGTTTCACACATGGAGATTCGCTTAAACTCCTCTTGGGACACGGCCATAAAAATCACATTCAGGCCTTTGTTACTCCAGCCACACTCATTTATTTCATCCCTAGAGTAATTATCCACACTTTTTGGGGTTTGAACTCCCTCAATGATAGCAACTGGTTCTCTCCATCCTTTTGTTATGGAAACCCACACTTGTTCATCAACAGACTTTAGGAATGCTCTCATTCGAACTTTCCAATAAGCGTAGTTGTTTCCATTAAAATATGGTGGCGTTGTGAGAGATTGAGACTTATCCATTTAAACCACTACAACAGGATCACACTCAGGAACTAAATCCAATTAGAGTGAACCCGCTCTGATACCAATTGAAAAAGCAGTGGTTCTACCCAACACAATACCTAGAGGGGGGTGAATAAGTGTAGTCGATTTTTCTGGTTTAATAAAATATTTGACAAGCAAGCAAATAAACAATAAGACCAATCACACAGATAATCAACACAAAGATTTGTTCATGGAGTGGAAACTCATTTCAAGAACTCTTCAAAATCTAAAACCACTCCGGGTGTAAGACACCACCTCAAATCCACTATAGAAACTTTAGTTGTTACAACCAATTTAGTGACACTTACAAAACCTTTGAAGTTCCTAAACTTGATCTGCAACACCACGAGTGACCCACTTGATCTCTACACGCATGTAGTACCGAAACTCCGACCTTTCTATAGCATCCCACGAGAACCTTTCGATCTTTGCATCAACAGCAGCTCCGGAAACCTTCCAGCCAATAAAACACGTCCACTTCGATGGACTTGTATGAGGTTTAATCTTGTGTGTGGTGTGGTGGAGATATGTTCTTCCAAGAGAGATTTACAATGTGGGGAGAAAGTTCTCTCAATGGCTCTTGGAAGCAACTAGGGTTTTTGCTCTGTTTTTCCACACCAAAGAACAGAATAAGATGTTCTATTTATAGCCCCTCTCATTCACGGCGCTCAAAACAATGAGATTTGAGTTTCTTGAATATTGGCTCGAGCGAAGTATCGAGCGAGAGTCGAGCGCAGGTTAACTTCAACAAATGCGCTTGAGCAGAACATCGAGCGGGATTCGAGTGAAACACTCTGCCTGTTTTCGCTTGAGCGGTTAGTCGAGCGGCCATCGAGCGAAGCACTCAGCCTGATTTCTCTCGAGCGGCTAGTCGAGCGGCAGTCGAGCGAAGCACTCTGCCTGATTTCGCTCGAGCGCCATTTGGGTCCGCTCGAGCCGTGTTGAGCACACTTCAGTTCTTTTCATGTGACAATGCATCAACACTAGTTACAACATAATTTTATATAGGTTTTCACACGAATATGCCAATCAACTAATTTTCCCTCAACAGGTTGTATTCAAGATAATTATTTATTTAGAAGTCTTCCTTCCGACAATTTCTTGATATGTGCTTGTTATGATGAAATCGGCTGCATTCATCGAAATTATGTCAGCCGTGAACTGACGCGAAAAGTGATACTTGGGGTCTAATTCGTTCCATTTAGCATATGAATCTTCATACTTGTTTTCTTCTGAAGTATGAGCAATAGTTCGCATTTAGAAGCAATAGTTGTCTTTCCAATTCCACAAACCTCAAAGTATGTTTGATTTATTATTTTTGAGTCCACCAGTTGAATGATTCTATGAATAAATTCAGATTCATTCCTATCAATTCAAAAGAGAAAAAATACTAACGGTTATACTTATTAGGACATTATTAAATTCATATTCATTCCAACCCATCTGGCTCTTCCAAATTGCCAAATCCTCATGCTAAACGCAGAATAATGAAATTTCAAGAGAATAATGAAATCTTCAAAAATTTTGAACCAGAACAGGGACGCAGGTTTTCGAACCACTTTTTAAAATTAAAAAAGAAAAAGAAAAAGAGGCGGTAATGTTGTTGGAGCGCAGCTTTGTCAATATTGTTGGGTTATACTAAAATTATTATGTAATGAGGGGGCTAGCTAAAGTTATTCATCTCGTTAATGACATTCTTAAAACAACCAGCAATTCTATGACAAAATCAGTTTCATTCTATACTGCCATGATCAGCGGCATCATGAGTGGATTTTACACTCTTCTGTTGTGGGTACCAATTGGATTCCAAGTTGTAATCATCACCAGCACGGAGCCTCTTAGAAACTTGAATACCAGTCGTTGAGGCCACTGAATCTTCAATCTCGACATCAACATTATTAGGGAGCACACTTGGATGAACTTCCACATTTTCTTCGAGCTTGTTTATCAGATGCAACCCACAACTTTTAAAGAACACCATCTTTGATTCACAATAAAACTCAACTCACAAACTGTTCTCCTTTTGGTTAAAAGATTCCAGAATGGAGTGCTCTAGCAATAATATTCCAAAAATAGAAAAGAATCCTCATAATCTTATGTTCAAATCCAAGAATCTCTTTCCTTTCCAATACCAGTGTGTTTATTTTTTCCAAAGAACATGACTAACCACACATGGCGATTCCTCTAATCTCACTCGAAACCTTGAAACTCAATGGTGTTCAAAGTGGAAGTTGAAGCCTTTTGAATTTCCAAATCACACAAATTATAACAAAATACACAATCCAAAGACAAAATGAAACCCTTGGAATGTGCCTACTACGAATTTCCAACATCAACATCAGTTATCATTTGGTGATTGAATTTGTGCCTAGAATGCTAAAACGCAGAAAAACTGTAAAATGGAACAAGACCCTGATAGTGATAGTAGAGCAATATTTACCTAAAAACTAGTACAGTTCAACCTTTGGAACAAAAGGCAAAAGTGCAGTCCCAACTTTATTCATCCAATACATTCATTGCTCTAATTCAATCTTTGGAATCAGTTTGGTTGCTAATAAAGTTCAACCTTTGGAACCAAACCAATTACGATTTCTGGCCAAAGCTTTCAACTGACCCCAATCATCCACATAACCAAGAATTAGAAGAACTCTGTTACAACGAAGTTTATTCTTTATCACATTGATTCCTCTGTCGACATGCATGGCCAATATATTAGAAAGAAGAGTCTCTTGCAGTTGGACCATACCATACTGGAGCTTCGAAGTTTCTCTAACGTTTTTCAAGACAACTACCTTCAAATTTAGAAGAAATTATGTTATGTACCGCTTTCATAATGGTTGTCTTTCGATGGCCCCTGTTTTGCCATTTCTGTGGCCAAACAGAGGCATTTGCAGCAGTAGTGTTTGCAAGTAATTCATACTAATATTTTAATTGTATTTTCAGCTCTGTGTGTGTGGGTAATTTGGCTTAATGAGTGATGTGTGATTTGTTGCTTGAGATATAACTAGATTATGACTAAATCTTCTCCATTATTAACTGAGTAATAAGTATTGCTAGCCTTGCATCAAGTTATCTTCTCTCAGTACCATTTTGTACGCCAACCTTACAGTTGAAAATATATTATGGCCATATAACATGTTGCACATGCAGTACCTGAAGTCATAACTAGACTGACCACATAGAACAGTGTACGTTGTATTAATTTTATTTTATTTATTTTTTTTTTTTTTGCAAAAGGAACATGATTATATATGGACCACTAATCTAGGAGTTTTGCTACACAACCTCCACCACACTCCACACTCCACATTTTTTTAAATTTTTAAATTTTTTAATATTTTTGTTAATTTTTTTTTTGAGTTTATTCTTTTTAAACTATTTCAATTTTTTATTCATTATTCATATAATAAATATTTGATAAAAGAAAAAAATTTAAAAATTTTAAAAAATATGGTGTGTGGAGGTTGTGTGAATAGTAGAAGGTTGTAGAGATTTTTTGATATTCAAAATGCATACAAACAATGTTATATGTGGTTTTCATATAAATAATATAATATTATTTTATAAGCAATTTTATTTTAAACTTTGTGAAGAATTCTAGATTTTGAGGGTTATCCTGTTTGTAATTTGGTGTTCAGATTTGTTCTTCATATGAATACATTATACAATGCTAAAAAAAAAAAAATTAAAATGCACAATCTTTTATTTTAATTTTTCTGAACTTGGTGCTCTATACTCTTCAATTGATCAGAACATCTTAAATATGAATTTTCTTGTACAATTATTATGTCATTTCTGATACCCGATTTACAAAATTGCAAAGGCATTGCAGTTTATACATGAAAGAGGAATTGCTCACCTAGGTGTCAAATCTGATAATATTTATATAAAGAATGATGTTTATAAACTTGACGATTTTGGATGTGCAACTCTCAGTAATAAGAGCCTGCCAACTCAATGGCAATTTATATGTTAGCCCATTTATGTAAAGAATGGTGTTTAATAAGATGGTGATCACAATTTGTCTTTGAAGAGCTTTCATCTTAATTTTTGTCATCAATTCAGCCTTCCCAACTTAATTTTTATGAATCTTCTTCAAGGTTTCATACATGTAGTTATGAGATGATAATTCTTGTGAGCTCATATTAATGTGTAGTCATAATAATTAATTCCTTACTAGCTGGACTGCAGTCATTACAAAATTATAGAAACTTGTTGGCAAGCTCCTTTCTTAGAAAGACGAGAACCCTAATTGGCAACTCAATTCATGTGTGAGCAATTCCTCTTAAGAAAATATATCAATAAATTTCAACAAAACAACCAATATATCAATAAGAAAGAGATGAATGAGCAAGATAGATACCTCATTGGAATTTTGTTCCAGCTTAGTCCGTGGTTGGTCTCGTGGTTGACTTTTAAAGAAGTGCAGTTCTTTTAATCCATCTGGAAATCTTTCCAATGACATGCATCCAGTTATATCTACGACTTCTATATTTGGTGGCAGTGCAGGAATTTCTTGAAGTTTCTTGCAATTCATTAACCAAAGGGTCCTCAATTCATCAAACTTGTTCAAGCTTTCAGGAAGCCTAATAATATCACTCCCTGATAGTTTTAAACTCTTCAAAGTAAAATAGCGATTGAAGCTCATCAGGATATTTGGGTCTGGCAGGTGACAATTTCGAAGGCGCAAGTCTTTCAGTGCCGGGAGGTCTATTGAGCAACAATCATCCTTCAAGATATTTGGAATAAAAACAAGTTTATATATATATATATATATATAAGAGTCGGAGCCACTTATGAAGTGACCTCTCCCCAAGTATTATTAGAACCTCACTTTAGGTGGAGGGACACCATGAGTGCAATTAGGAACTTGGGGGTTACAAGATCTCCCAACCAAGCTAAACAACAACAGAAAATACCAACTACAACATTGTTCAGAACCAAAACAACAAACCAACCAGCAAACTAAAATCAACATTGAATATGGGGCAAACCAAGCCTATCGGTGCGCAGTACACCTCTCAAAAGGTGAGGAATCGAGTCCCAGGAATCCCAAATATTATTCACTCCCTGAGATCCCAGTCGAGCCAACAAATCAGCAGCTGAGTTACCTTCTCTATAAACAAGCCGCAGTCTAAAAGTAACTTGTTGTAAAAGAACCATAAGCTCATCCCAAAATTCATAAAGATACCAAACCCCACATGTAGCTGAGTTGATCCAGCTAATCACTACCTGAGAATCCATCTCTATCTCCACTCTGGAAATCTATTTATGCCTTAAGTTTCTGATACCGTGTAGTAGAGCAAACAATTCCGCCACTGTGTTAGTACCTTGGCCAATATTAGCTGCAAAAGCTGAATACAATCTCCCCGCAGCATCTCTGATCACCCCTCCGACTCCTGCCCTTCTCGAGTTACCTCGGCTACTCCCATCCACATTTAACTTATACTAACCCATACTTGGTCTAAGCCAAGTGAACAACCTAAAAGGTTTCAGCTTTGGGGCTTTATAAGGGATATTCAAGTCTGCTAAAATTTTCTCATCTCTTGCACTCAACGGCTTTACAACTTTGATTTTTTCACTCAATTTCACAACCCAGTATTTTATCTTCCTCCATAATTCCTCTGTGCTTATACTTCTTCCTTCCATTCGCACGCTGCATCTTCTAAGCCATAGTTGCCAGGTGACTATGGAGGGGATTATCCTGAGTAGTTGTCCCTTCGTAGTCATTTTAGAAGCTTTACTAAGCCAAGCTTTCACCACTTCATACTAGCTTTGAAGCTGTCTCCAAGGCATACCAACCTGTTTTGCACATCTCTCCCAAATAGAAGAGGCCACCTCACCCGTAACCAACACATGGTTCATGTCCTCATAACCACCTTTTTCACAACAGTTACACTTAGAAGCCAAAGGTATACTTGTTCGACGAACACGGTCATCCACGCTTAAAGCGTTGTTAGCACTTCTCCACATAGTCATAGCAATATTTTTAGGAAGACTTGGATGCCAAACCCAACGAGCCCAATTAAACTTGGGAGATTTTACTCTAACCACCTCTCATGCACTTTTAGTTGAAAAAACCCCATCTTCCTTTGCCAACCATACGAGCATGTCCTCACCCTCTTTTTGGCAACTCAAGAACTGGAAAATTTTTCCAGCTTTCTGAACTCCAACGAGACTTATCAGAATCTCCATGTTCTAGCTCCCATTCAACTTACACTCTTTTACCTTCAGGCCTGGACACGTGGAGATTGGTAACCTTTCCTCGAGTGTCTCTACACCCAACCATTTATCAAACCAAAAAGAGATCGACCCCTCTCTCAGTCTCCATTTAGAGTTTTCTAAGATGAATGGAACACTCCTTATCACCAACTTCCAGAACCGACTTCCTTTGTTCGGGTTTAGTAAGGATACATGATCATTTTTCACATACTTTGCCTTAAAGAATTTGGCCCATAAAGAATTACCTGTTAATAATCTCCACGCAAACTTCATATGAAGCGCTTTCTAAGTTTCATGCAAATCTCGAACACCAATGCCACCTTCCCCTACCGGTTTACACATTTTTTCCCAAGACTTCCAATGCTTTTTAGGCTTCCCATCCTCATATCCCCAAAAGAAATCAGAAAAGCATTTAGTGATGCTAGAAAGGACGGATTTGGGAGCTTGTAAGATGGATAGAAGATGTACTAGAATACTACTAAGCACATGGCGAATGAGTAATAGTCTTGCTCCACTAGACAACAACCTAGCTGACCATCCTCCAATTTTCTCCCTGATTTTCCCAACTAGGTCCTCCAAATGAATAGCCTTTAGTCTGCCAGTAATAATTGGAACCCCGAGATACTTGAAGGGAAGAGTACCCTCTATGAAGCCCAAAGAATTCAAAAGAGCCCTACGCCTTGCAGAGGAAATGTAACTAGTAAAGATTATTGCAGATTTTTCTTTATTCACCCTCTGGCCAGACCAGGCTCCATACACTGCCAATACTTTGGAAATGGCTCGAAGAGATCTTTTACTACCATTCGAGAAAATCACAATATAATCCGCATACAATAGGTGAGAAATTAGTGGAGCCTCCCTGACGTGGGAAAATGGTTTAATTTTACCTTCTCGAAACTTCTTCTTTAGTAGCCTCGACAAGATTTCCTCCAAAATAATAAAGAGGTAGGGAGAGATAGGATCACCCTGTCTCAGCCCACGGCCCCCTTGAAAGAAGCCTTTTGGAGTACCATTCATAACCACTGAAAATCAAGGGGTGGATATACAATGCCATACCATGCTACAAACCTGTTCAGAAAACCCAAAAGCTACCAAGACCTGAATGAGGAACTTCCAGTCTACAGAATCATACGCCTTCGCCATGTCAATTTTAAGGACTACATTCCCACCTCTTACTTTTTTATTAATGGATTCAACTATCTCTTGTGTTAGGCTGATATTCTCAAAGATGCTTTGTCCTGGAATGAAAGCTCCTTATTCTTGGGAGATAATCCGAGTCAATAAGGGGGCAAACCGGCCCACTAAGAGCTTTGAACAGATTTTATAAAAAACTGAACAAAGACTTATGGGACGGAAATTATCAAATCCTTTCGGGTTTTCAATCTTCGGAATCAAAACCAAATGAGAAGATGAGAATAATTTGGCAAGAGGTTTACCTCTAAAGAAGTCATGGACAGCATAAACCACATCTTCACCAACAATCTCCCAGCAGGATTTATAGAAACCTAAGCCAAAACCATCTGGCCCAGGACTACTATCGATGGGGATGGAGAAAATAGCATTTTTAATCTCTTGGGTTGAAGGAAGTACTAGAAAATGCTGATTATCCGATGCACTCACCACGGGGTCAACTATATTGGACAAATCAGGGACGGCCTGAGATTGTGAGACTGAGAGGAACCTCTAAAAGAAATCAACCACACCCAAGTGTACCTCTTCTGGGGTCTTCAACCACTCATTCTCACCTATTTTCATCTCCCTCACCACCCTGTGGGATTTGGAAGACAAAGCACGGAAAAAATGAGAGTTACCTTCCCCCTTTTGAAGCCATCTTTGCTTAGCTTGTTGGGCAAGACGAGTCTCTTCCCTACTCATCCACGTGTTCAGCTCAGCCATCGAGGCCAACAAATCAAGTTCAACATCTTCAGAGTACCCCAACTGAAGTTGTTCTTCTAGACTAGAGATCCTATCCTCAAGACGATTAATATGAGAACTTGTCCAACCGAAAATCTCTTTATTCCATCTCCTCAACACTCCTTTTAACGCCTTTAGTTTTTGAGATAGTTTGACCATACCCTGTCCAACCTGCTCCTTGCCCCAAGTAGCACGCACACAGTCATGGAATAACTCATGGGAAGTCCACATATACTGGAATTTGAAAGGAATGAAACCATATGGTTGGTCACTTTGCCCCATGGTCACCATAAGCGAGGAGTGGTCTGAACTTTGTCTAGGCAAGTATGTCATTAGCACCCCTGGGAATTCAAGCATCAGAGTCAAGTTTACCAAAGATCGATCCAGTCTTGCCCAACTACGAGCTCTTCCTTGCTGTCCATTACACCACGACATCATATTTCCTTCATAACTTGCTTCAAACATCCCCACCGCATTAATAAACTCATTAAATTCCCTCATTGCTATGGCCAGTCTAGGTCTTCCTCCAATCCTCTCATCATTGTTTCGGATAATGTTAAAATCACCCATGATGATCGAGGAAGTGTTACTAGAGCTCAAACTACTCAAATCCTCCCAAAGTCTTCTACGATCCAAGTACGAACATTTAGCATACACAACAGTTGTAAGAATTTGTTTATCCTTCCCTTTAATCAAAAGAGAGATACTTTGACTCTTTACGGACTGAACCGTAACATTTACATTTGTACTCCACAACACCCATAACTTACCCCCAGCAACCTCATTAGAAATACCTCCCCTAAATTCCAATCTGTTCTGAAGTCGAGCCATACCATACTCCCCAACAAAAGGTTCCGCAATAGCTACCACACTGACTTTGTACTTCCTTACCATTTTTATCCAATGCTCTTTAGAGGTACCAAGCCCCCTTAAGTTCCAGAATAGGAAAGGATTCATAAATCCAATTTTGAGGGTCTACTTTTGACCCTTATCGAGCTCCTTGTTTTGGAACCTGAATCTCTTTCACCACTTTCACCAAGCCTCTCAGAATCTGAATTAAAATCCTGAGTTTTCTGCAGATGCACTACCTCATGACCACACTCGGAATCAGACAGGGATTTCGGTACCACCTCAGATGACAAACCTCCCACTTGATTAACCACCTGAACCTCCATGTCTCCATCCTCCACGTCCTGTAGTACTCCCACCTCTAGAGTCTGAGCTACATGGGTGTCATCTAAGGTCAAAGGCACGGCAGAAACTAGCTCATCCTGTAGCAAAATAGGGGAAGAGACCTCTGCCTCTGGTTCGACATGGTTAATTCTACCCGGTGGGTTGGCCTGGGCCATCTCAAAGGCCTTGTCAATTTCTTCTAGGTCCTTCTCTTCTATGTCTTCTAACAAAAACATGTCACCCTTTTGCGCCCCTTCTTGGACCAAACCCGACTTCTTACCTAGCACTTCAAACTCTTGCAGGACACCTACTTTTCCTTTCAACCCAGAGGGCTCACTTGGTTCACTTCTTGTAATAACTAGGAGAAGATTAGAAATTATCTTAAGGTTTTGTTCACCCACTTCTTGCATTGGTTTCTCAACGTTAATAAATTCCCCTTCCTTCAATTTTTCCATCTCCCAGTTCCGACCAGCTCTCAACTTCCTTACTGTACCATTTCCAGAATTCTTCTCTCCCTTTTTGCAAGTACTAGAGTTATGCCCCTGTATCTTGCACAAACAACAGTATGCAGAAAGGGTCTCACAATCCGCCGGTTGGTAACGGCTTGAAGGGGCCCGAGGAAGACCAATCCACAGACCATCAATCGGTTTTGTCGCTGCATCCATCTCAACACAAAACCTTGCTCCATCTGTTCGGGTGGCACAATGAGTGCTGTTATCACTTCTCAAATAGGTCCCAATCGGCAAAGCTAAATTCCGGAGGTAAGATTCATAGTAGAAATTGGGTGGCAACCCAGGTAAAACCACCCACACCGGAACCAAGGAAGGCTCCTTCTCCTCTAAAAATCCAGTCGACCATTTGAAGACACGGTAGGGACAACCCTCAATTTCCTAGGCCTCTCGGGCAAATGCTTTGTGGAAGTCATCTTCAAAAGCAAATCTTAGAAATACATGATGCGGGGTTCTCATACTCGAAACAACCGGTTGGGCACTAAGCCCCCATCGAGTACGAATGAAAGCACGAATTACATCAAGGGAGGGGCGATTTCGAAGGAATTTCAAGACAAGAGAGTACCTGAACGGTAGCGCCGATCGCTCTAGCTCCTCCTACGAAAACCAAATGTAAGTTTCTCCATCCAAAACTTTTGGGGCATGCAGCGGAACCACCACTTCAGGTAGGGGAAGCGGTGTTTGAGCTACCATATCCGCGAAGGATCGTGGCCTAGAGATTGCCGGTGGGCCTTTGGGGGCCCCTGCGGCTGCCATGTTCTTTCGGGGTAGACCAAACCTAGCAAAGAGGGTTTTTTCGCCTAAAGGGTAGAAGGGTCTTTTTTAGATCTTTAATAAAAACAAGTTTTGAATAGCCATCGAGAGCAAGAGTATTCAGATGTCAAAATCGAAGAATGCCAGTCGGGAGATGCACAAGATTTTTGCAGCCACATAGATTTAATACTTTAAGCCCAATGAGTTGCCCAATGGATGAAGGCAATTCTTTTATATCAGTGTGTGCTAAACTAAGGTTCCTTAAGCATTCCCTTTCAAACTCGATTTCAGGGAAATTTTGAAGTCTTAAGCAACCTTCCACGGTGAGGAATTTGAGACACCTAAACTTGAGGCTTGTTGGCAAACTGGTAAGCTTACTGCAATGGGCAAGTGAGAGATGCTCTAGCTTATTAAGGGATCCAATAGAAGCATGCACCTCAACTAAGTTTGTACAACCAGCAAAATCCAACCACTCTAAATTTGGAGTCCGAGAAAGATCGGGGATTTTTGTCAGAAATTCAGAACGAGAGAAGTCCATTCTGGCCAAGTTCTGGAAATTCTGTAAAGCAAAATTGGAGATCAAGTTCACTTCAAATATAATTACAACATAATTAAAATTAAGGAAAGAAATATTTTAATTAATGGTTGTACCTACAATCCCACTCCCAATTCCTTGAGGAGGCTACACCTCATTCTAAGATCAACCAGTTTTTTTCCATGAAAATTATATGGCAACGATTGCGACGGATATCTGCTCGAAAAAAGTACTCTTAACTCGTTAGAAAGATAACTAGGAGCCTCGAAGCGTGCATTACGATTTATGAAATATCTCAGGTTTTTCATGTTCATGAATGCCTCCGAACTCGAGCATATCAAGTCTTCTTTAGATAAATCTATCAGTATGCCTTCAATTTGGTTTGTTCCCTGCATGGTGAGACAATACAATAAAGCATTAAATCCTCTATATAATAGTTCGGAAACTGCTAGAATTATAATATATAGTTCAATGGACAGCCAGTATATATATGCACTTACAAATGCATTTCTTCATGATCACCATTTACTTGAAAATAATTACAAGAAAAATCTACATTTTTCTATTTGGTTTCACTGCAACATAAATGAGTTTTTTGGACAAAGTTTTTGGTTGCAAAAAATCCGTATTTTCTTATAAATTACCAAATATGCTTAAACTAAAATCATTTTTTAAAGTTATTCTTACCGTATTTTCTTCAAGCACATGGTGAATGTCTTCACGATACCACAATCTACTGCGTCCACTGGGCTCTTTTGGTGATTCTTCTTGAACAATTTCTCTACCCATATCTTGTAACAATTACAAGCACCAATGGTAATGAGAAACTTATCCATCAGTTTTTTTATTCCAATATTTGGACTTAAACCACAACTGTCCAATATTTTCACAACATAATCTACGTTCTCTCCCTTAAAGAAACATGCAATGTCAAGAAAAATATTCTTCTCACTTTCACTCAAATCATCATAGCTCATTCTAAGTATTTTTTTAATCTTCTTGTGAGGAATTCTTTTGTATTCTTTCAAAGCACTTTCCCATTCATGTATACTTCTACCACGTAGATCCAAACCAAGCACTTCCAAAGCTAAAGGAAGGCCCCCAGCATAACGTACTATACGTTTGGAAAGTTTCAAGTAATCATCAAGCGGTTTCTCTCTTTTAAAGGCACACAAACTAAATAGCTTTAGAGCTTCATCATTGTTCAATTTCTCCACTTCATATGTTGCATCAACTTCATGATTACTCAGTAACTTTTGATTCCTTGTTGTTATAATGATTCTACTTCCTAAACCAAACCAATCACAATTTCTGGCCAAAGCTTTCAACTGTCCCCACTCATCCACATCATCAAGAATTAAAAGAACTCTTTTAGAACGAAGTCTATTTTTTATCACATTGATTCCTCTGTCAATGTGGCCAATATCATGAACCGAAGGTGCTCCTAGGATATTAGAGAGAAGACTCTCTTGTAGTTGGACCAGACCATACTCGCTCTTTGAAGTTTCTCTGATGTTTTTCAAGAAACAACTACCTTCAAATTTAGAAGAAATTGTGTTATATACTGCTTTCGTAATATATAGTTGTCTTTCCCATTCCATCAACTCCGAAGATCCCTACCATATGTACAATATCATTCTTTCCGATGCTTAAAAAGGGAATATACATGCTGCACACGAGACATCACTCCAATTGGATGATTGGCAACCTCAAAGTACGATTGATTTATTATTTTTGATTCCACCAGTTGAATGATTCTATGGATAAATTCAGATTCATTCCTACCAATTCAAAAGAGAAATAAAAATTATTAACGATTATACTTATTACGAAATTATTCTACATACAAGAGCTATTATGATCATTACTCATTAGAACCATTATTAATGTAAAACAATATTATTCCACTAACACGCGGATCCTTTTAATAGAAATAATTAATTACCCTATTATAACGACATAAGAAAAAGGGACAAAAATAAACAGAGATCAAAGAGATTAACAAACAATAAGAGTTTGGAGTTAATATACATACATGCATATATATATATACACACACACACACACAAACATACATATCCACGCATGTGTAAGTATCTATGATTTAGATGTATGAGGATATAAAATAAATATTCGAAAATCTTAATTGAAAGGCCTTAGAGTGGTTCAAATACCCATCCTTCTTTAAATGGAATCCAGACAAATTGGCCACTTCTTTCAGCGTAGACTTCCAGCTATCCACATTCGTATCATCATTCAACTTGTCTTTGTAATTGGCCAATGCCTCTCCATAGTTTTCCTTTTGGTTCTGTACTATTGATGGATCCACTTTGTAAGATACTGGTACAACAATTTGTTGTTTCATTTCTTTGCACTCGAGAATCTTCGTCAGCTCATCTAAACACCATGTGGATGATGCATAGTTTTCAGAAAGAACGACAATCGAAATCCTTGACTCCCCAATAGCTTTGAGAAGTCCTGGTGAAATTTCCTTCCCTCTTTCAAGATGTTCATCAATGTAAGTATTGATTCCCTTTCGACACAAAGCATCATATAGATGAGAAACAAAGTTTTGTCGAACATCTTCACCTCTAAAACTCAAAAACACATCATAAGCCCATTTAGGGGTACTGAAAGAAAAAGAAGTACTAGAGAAAGAGGGAAAAGTTGCTGCCATGGAAGAAATTACAGTGTATGAAATTAAGGCTGATCAGTAGCGACTACAAGCTAAAAGTATGCCTTTTGCGGTCAACAATGAGTGCCTGAAGTCGTCGACATGATTACTAAAGAACAAGAAAATACAATAATGATGATTGTCATTTGTCACGCAGTAATTCCTAAAACTAAGGCTTCGTTTGGATGCCGAACCGAGCTCAACTCAGTTCACTTTTAAGTTTCATCTGCCATCCAAACAACAATTGAGCCGAGTTCAATATGTAAAAAGCAATTAAACTCATTTTATTTATTGTATATTGATGGGGGACAATTGACTTTGTAGAGAGAGGGTTTTTCTAGATGTGTGCATTGGTGGTTGGCCATAAATTTTTTCGTTAGCTGCAGTGTGACGTAACATAAGTTTTTTTTTTCTTTGTTTTATTTGCTCTTTGTTTTATGGGTTTTGCTACACAACCTCCTACTATTCATCCACACTCTACACTCAACACTTTTTAATATTTTTTAATATTTTTTTTGAATTTATTTTTTTAAACTATTTCAAATTTTTTATTCACTATTCATATAAAAAAATTTTGATAAAAAAAATTTAAAAAAATGGTGGGACCCATTTCCTTTATAAACTCCTATAAATATATCCAAACTCATCTTAACATCCAAACATAATAAAAACTCATCTAAAATGGACCCCACCAAACTCATTCAACAATCTCAACTCACTACTATCCATAAAAAACTCAGCTCATCTCAACTCAGTTCGACATCCAAACGCAGCCTAAATAAATAAAAGAATAAAGTTGTTGGCAACTTCCTTATTATCAAATCATTATTCTCATTATGTATATTTTTAAATTTAAAAAAAATTAAATTTAAATTCAAATTTTTTTAAATGTATATTATTGTTATTATCAATTCTTATTATTCTCACACACTATATATTATATATCTTTTTTTATTTTTAAATTTTTTTAAATATTTTTTGAGTTTATTATTCTTAAATTAATTAAATTCTTCTACTCATTATCTATATACTAAATATTTGATAAAAGAAAAAAAAATAAATAAATAAAAATGTGGTGTATGTGTAATGTGTGAAAATGATGAATATTTGTATTAAGAAAGTCTATTAATCCGGCCAATGCCACATGTCTTGTGTCTTCCAAAAAAAAAAAGTTAAAAGACGACTTTTTCACTTTCACCTATTATATATATAAAAATATATATATATAACTATATAAAAATTTAAAAAAAAATTATAATTTGGCATGATTTCATATGATATGTTAGATATACTTTATAATAAAATTAATTTACAATCTAAATTACAATATCAAATTACGTTAATTTGTAAATTTATTTTTATATAATTTTTTATGATTAAAAAACTCGTCCAAAATTTTGTATTAAAGAGCTCGTCATTAATATTATTTTAATCAAATCAATAGTTCATCAGGTTTATATTTAATTAATTATTCTCATTCGAAATATCTCTACAAAAACTAGCCTTATTCTATTTTGTTAATCAATACTTTTTTTTTTTTGACAAGTGTGAAGTACACAAATTAAAATAACAAAAATTCTACTCATAATCGGCCTGGGGAACCGGTTGCAAACCCATTTCCTGACGTGGCACTTAAAACGCATCGTTCTACCTTTTGAAATCAAAGTCCCACAACTTGTTTATGCGTCGTTCGCTTTTCTTAACATTTCACCAAAATTTCTCCCACTCGATTTCTTCTTCCCATTCCCATCGTCTTGACTCTTCCCCTGCG
>CM056947.1:35289390-35448102 GCA_029856935.1 Cyclocarya paliurus | reverse complement strand
ACGTTTTAATGCATTGGAAATTCCTCTTATTATTTGTTATAATTTCCATAGGAATATCCTCTCTTTTTTTTTTTGGTTAGGCTGTAGTAGCTAAACTAGTTAGATATTTTCTTCTTCTTCTTTTTTTTTTTTTTTGAAAACTAGTTAGATAGATATTTTCTCTTCGTGTGTAAAGTAGGAAATTGAGTCCTTTGTTAAGAAAATAGATCAGATCCTAAATCATGACATAATAAATTTGACTATAAACAGTACTTCAATTTGTCTTTTTTTTCCTGCCCTCATAGTGATTTCATTAGGCCAAAAACGAAGAATTTGATCGGTGAAAGAAAATGATGAGCAACTTCCTCAATTATTATACAAAGAATTTGTTATTATAATAAGGAGTTTGTCTTTTGGTGTGGAAAATTCTTCCGCCAACTTCCTAACCTTTACCCAAGGAGGTGGGCCTCTTCTCGATCGAGGCCGATCATTCTCCCTTTTTTCTATAAAAAATAAAAAAAAAATACTATTTGATGTTGTAAACCATATTATAAATCAAATCAAGTGAAATATTATTATTGATAATTAAATTAATAATCACTTAAAAGAGTTGGACAATATCTCCGAGCTATCGCTGCACTGGATTATTATGTGCCAACTGTCTAGATTGATTAACTTTCTCTCTCTCTCTTGCTAGCTTTTCCCTCAACATTGTGGTATTTAGATATCGGGATAAAATAAGATTAGATGATACGTAGGCTTTCATTATCTAAACTAACCTTCATGGAGTTAGATTTTAATTACATGAGCTTAAAGTATTTCATATACATGAATGCATGCATGACAGCTTTGTTAGAGTACTAGTATTGGTTTATTTATATGTAAATGCAAACACATATTTGTATAACTAGATCATTAAATAGACTATATTGAATTATGCATGTATAAATATTTCCATATCTATGAACAATATCAATAAATCTTTGCATATGTACCATTTACTCTATAAATACTATTTTATTAATTGTTTTTATCTCCTCTCTCTCTCTCTAATATGTGTATTTTATTAATTTTTTTTGTCTCTCCTCCCACTACTTTCAACATCTTTGTAGTGATGCTAATTGCAAAATATATAAAAAAAATTAATTTTAAAAAATTAATAATAATAAATAATATTTTATTATTATTTTAGTTCAAAAATGCGTAATAGAATCTGAAAATTTTTCTTAAATGACAATGATAATCTCTAAAATATGTAATTTTGCATTTATATATCTAGATAAACTAAGGTTTTTTTTTTTTTTTTTATATGAGATGAGATGAGTTGAGTTAAAAGTTAAAAATTGAATTAAATATTGTTAAAATAAATTTTTTTAATATTATTTTTATTTCAAGATTTAAAAAAATTAAATTATTTATATTATTTTATATAAAAATTTAAAATAATTATAATAATCAGATAAGATTGAATAAGATAAATTGAAGTAGGTTATAAAAATAAACTATTCCTAATGCTCTTGAAGTAGTTACAAAAACAACCTATGCGTTAGTCAAACAGGGCGGCCACAAACTTCTTCAGCAACTTCCTTTTCATTAATGGGCAGTGACATGGCGATTACTCTATTACTATCTATTTATTATTTTTTTATATTTATTATTTTTTTATCATTGTTTAAAATATTTTTTAACATTCTTAATTATTAAAAAAATTACAAAATTATAATTTTATTAATAGTAATAAAAAAGAAATAATAAAAAAATAATAATCTTATCATTTTCCTTTCTTAATAAAGGAAAGAAAAAGACTTCGATTTTACTCCATAGTGGTGGGCCACTTCTCGACGTCGTAAGTCATCATTCTTCATCGTCATTATCTTCATGAAAAATGATAAATTATCAACTAATTTATAAATTATTATTAAATAAAATATTTTTTAAAAATTTGATTTAAATTTAAATTTAGATTTGTTGTATCTAACATTTTTAAAAAAAATTATATTTTATGAGAAGTAGTAGATAAATTATAGATAAGTTGTAATTGTATCATTGCTCTATCATCATTATTATTTATCTATTTAATGACACATTTTGATTCCGTTTAGATACATAAACTATCTCACTTCTATCTCATTAAATTTTAACTAATTATTTTACTATTATTTACAAATCGTATAAATTCATCTCATCTCACTATTTAAACATGCTCGAAAAATATTATTTTTAATTTTGATCATTTCTAATTGTATATGTTCTTAATTAAATCAATAATCACTTAAAATATACTACATTAACATATATAACATGACATAACAAAATTAAAATTAAAAATCCAAATTATTCCTAGATTAAAATTAAATTATTTTCTTAATATTTTTGCTACTACTGCAAAATACCATGTAAAACAAACTTTTTATTAGAACAAAAAATATATATAAAAAAAAAATTGTTCACATATAGATCTCATTAATATGATAGAATTTACAAGCTAACAAGATTTTTTTATTAATTTAATTTATTTTAATTTTACTTAAATAAATTATAACGTATTATATCAAATCAAATCAATTTACATATTAAAGATGAGAAGCTTCCTTGCATAGAAATTAAACTAATCCAAGTCAATGGTCAGCATTACAGAAAGAACAATACGACTTTGTGGAAGAAAGATGTGAGAAAATACTCTGGTGCACAACTTCCTAATATAAATTGCACATGATCGATCCTCCCACTAAAATTTATATATATATAATTTACAAATTCACAGCTCCTTCTGTCTTTTCAGAACTACAAAAAAAATGGATGGTCATTAATCATATTTATTCTATTTCGTGTACTTTTTTATGTTACTTCATTTCTCTTTCCCCTCATTTTCTTTGCTTATTTAAAAAAAGAAAAAGAAGAATAGTTAATGCAGTCTTCATGTCATACAACATTCCGATTTTAAAAAAAAAAACATATATATATATAGAACGTTGTATATATGAGTTTTGCTACACAACCTTTTTCACATCCCATACTCCACATTTTTTTAAATTTTTAATTTTTTTTGAAATTTTTTTGAGTTTATTCTTTTTAAACTATTTCAAATTTTCTATTCATTATTCATATAATAAATATTTGATAAAAGAAAATAATAATAAAAATTAAAAAAAAGTGTAGTGTGTAGAGATTGTGTGAATAGTATAAAGTTGTGGAGATTTTTTCTGTATATATTGTAGCAAGTAAGAATCCTAAATCTGCTTCATCAAATCTTATAGGGAAAATTTAAAACAATCCTATAGTTTTTGTTATTGGATCTAAAAAATCGTTCTCCCCAATCCCGATCTGGATTACCATCTGCAATCATGTCACTTGTGTTTGTTTGCTTCTTCTATTTGTTGTATTTTTTCCTTGCATTTTGTTGTTCTTTCTCTCGTCGAACAAATTCATGGAGTTGTCAGAAGTTTCAGAAATGGCCTTGACACCCCCCTGGGGCCCGCGGCGAGGAAATGATAGTAACTTTTCATAACATTCTTAAGGAAATATAACATTTAAAGATATGAACTTTAATGTTACACAGTGTCTTATTCCTTCTATTTAATATTTAGGTCTATTTCTATATTTTTGTACAAATATGTAATTGTTTGTAGATTTGTGGAGCTTGCACAGGATCGAGCACTACTTAATAATCAGGCTGATGTGCCCATGGTTTACTGTTATTCTACAAATAAGTAATATATAGCATACATGTTTGATTATAACTGTTAAAAGTAATAATAATAGGTCAAGTACTATAATTATACTTACGTATTGTTCAGATTTGTTTCGTTATAGAGATTATTATTATTATTATTATTATTATTATTTGCTTCAGATGTGTTTCATTATACAGATTATATCAATGGAAAAGGTGGCGGTCTAACAGAAGAAAACTCCCAAGTAATTTTTCTGGCTTTCTATTGATTGCATGTAATCATTATGCACTTACTAACAACACATCTATACTCATGCATTCATTGTTCAACACTGGTGTATCTTTATTCATTGTTCATTGTCAAAATTTCTCTCTTTTTCTACTTTCATGTTTGCGGCAATCATATGTATATATACTTTCATGTTTTCAGCTTATATCTTCACTATATAAGGCATGAACTTTGCCTTAAATTTCATTTGCTAGATGACTAAGTTTAGGTTAGTTTGAAACTTTCATTTTTTCCTCTCTTAGTTCACGTTCAGCACCTAGAAAGATAGCAACAACACACTTCCAACTTCTGAAATTTTCTACCACAAATTCTGTCACGGTGTCTTCCAACCTCATCCATTCTTACATTTTTTTTTTCTTCTAATTCTTGTTTAGTTGGGTTTGTTAATTCTTGTTTAGTTGGGTGTGTTTATTTCCTTTTGAGTGTTGATTTTGCAGGACCCTTTTTCTCTGAAAACTTTTTCTTGTTAATGCGTATGTTGTTTTGCAGTGGAGCTTCTAAGTTCCATCCATTCTCTTAGAGAGCAAAAAGATCTACACAGTTGAACCATCTGAAGTGGAGCTCCTGAAGTTTAAACCTTCTGTAAATACTGAATCTGATGATTTGGAGTGGCTCACAGCTTTATGTTTAACAAAAAAAAAAATTGTGCAGGAAAACATCTGCATCATATATGCTCTTGTTAGGAAAAAACTGTAATTTCAATTCATCCAAACTTGTACCAACCTATGGCCTATTTAACTTATTTGTCTTTGAACTAATGTCTTTATCTTCTAATTTATGCAAGTATGTGCTTAACTATCATTATCTAAAAATATTTGTTAGAATTTACATTTTTTTTTTCCTATGCATTACATTATTGATTGAAATCAATTTTTTTCAAATATATTATTTATTAAAAATAATCATTTCATCCAACTAGACTAATGTGCTTTGTACCTATGACACAATACATGGGAACTTCCTCTTATTATTTGTTATAATTTCCATAGAAATATCGTGATTTATTTATTTGGTTAGGGTGTAGCTAAACTAGTTAAGATATTTCTCTTCGTGTGTAAAGTTTTGTAATTGAGGACTTGCTTGTAAAGTGATTTTCAAATAATAAAATTGATTTTTTTGAATTTGATTACTCTGTAAGGTTTAATCTTTAAATAATTTTTTAAAGAGTTTTCCTTCATAATATTCATTATATATTTATTTTACGTGTTCGATCGATTAAATAATTACAAGATTGAGATCTAATAAATTTATTCAAATAAATTAGTAGATAATTTCATGAATTCACGTACATTGGGAATTTCAGGCTGTAGCTAAACTAGTTAGATATTTCTCTGTATGTAAAGTTGGAAATTGAGTCCTTTGTTAAGAAAATAGATCACATCCTAAATCATGACCTAATAAATTTGACTATAAACAGTTCTTCAATTTTTCTGATGGTGATCTCATTGGGCCAAATACAAAGAATTCGGTGGAAGAAAATTATGAGCAACTTCCTCAGTTGCTTTCAAGCAAATTGTTACAAACAGCCTATGTGTTAGTCAAAGAAGGCGGCCACAAAATTCTTCAGCATTAATTTATAAATTATAGGATTTCTTATAAAAATGAAGACATCTAACACTTCTATCTTTCCATGGACAATTGAATGTGCCCTATTGAATCTTTTTCCCTCCTAGGCCTCTTGGATTGTTGGGAAGAACAACATTTTGAGACCACTCGGAATCTTTTCCTCTATTTTCTCAACACTCAAAACAGTCAACTAAGGGAAATGTGTTGTACGGAATCAAGCTAACATGATGCTTTCCAGCTTATATTTCTAGAATCTAAATCCACTTTACTCCATGTCACAAACATCTTCTTCCTAGTTTCATTTCTTATGGCTTTAAATCATGCGCCTTATTTCATGCCTTGGCCTTTTAAAAACATCTAATTGTAATGGGTAAAACTTTTAATGATGTTTCCAACATGGTTGAGATTAACTTCGAGTTCCAAACACACTATACTATAAAAAATAATAAGGTGGTCCTTGTGGCACACCTTTTCTGAAAGTGAATGGGGTAAACATTATAACTGCCCCTTTTCCCTTCTAGTTTGGCTCAAAACCACTTAGTATGCAACTTTTATGGAGACATGTTTTCTTAATAAATAATAATATTAACATGTTAATTTGCTATTCTTGGACTTAAGCGAAACTTTTCATTTTTTTAAGGTATGAATCTTTTCCTTTATAACAAAGTAAAATAATATTAGGTCGATGTTAAGCCAATTGGTTAATCTCTGATTACTCAGCATGCTTGAGATGATTATTGCATCGTTGTTATTTGTCATAATTGCCATCATTGTCGTCATGATTAGCACCACTTTACCTCAAAGTTGTGAAGTTTGTGATTATTTATTTTCCCATAAAATACAAAAGAGGTTATTTATCTTTCCTAAACTAACGTAAACAGGTATGTTTTCAGCAAGAATAATATTATTGCTTCATTTTACTCGTTTATTTTAAATTTTTATGTATTTATTTTAATTTATTTTACATTTTTTTTTCTTTTACTTATTGATTAAGAAAGTAACTATCAGTATATTGATATTTTTTTATATTTTTTAAAAAATAGAAATTTAAAAATTTAAAAAAAAAATTAAAAATGAGAAGTTTGCCTAGGGGGCACCGCCCAACGGTCGCTGCTAGGCAGCACCCTAGCAGTCCTTAAGTAATTGGGACAACCCTCCCTAATCAAGGGGATTTAAAAAAAAAAAAAAATCGGAATGTCATTTACCAGTCTCTCTCGTTAGATGAAGTTCTAGGGGAACAAAAAATTCAATAGGGATGTTTTATTTGAAGAGGTTTTGAGGGCAATGACATGGTTATTTTTGTATCATTTGCCATTGTTTGTACATAATATATATATATATATATATATATATATATAGCTCGGGTCACAACTTATTTTATTATGAAATTCATATCTAACATCATTAGGAGTAATTATTATGTATTTTTGTAGTCTCAAAATATGGATTCGTGATATTCATATTGTATTAAAATTTAAAAATTTTTAAATTTTATAATAAAATTTAAATTTATAATTAAAAGTGGGTGTTTATATGGGTTGAGAAAGTAGTTGGGGATTGTGGAGCATTGGATATATTTAGTTTTTGTGAACCAAGAGGGTGTGAAGTGTTTGATCCTGTGAGAAAGAAATGGATGACGTTGCCTAGAATGTCTTGCGATAAGTTTCAACCATGTTGATAAAGGAGTCCTTGGCTGTGGGTAGTGAATTGGTGGTTTTTGGTCGTGAGTTGTTGGATTTTGTTATAGTCTCTCTCAGCTCTACCTCTTAGCTCTCTTTGTCCCAGTTTTTCTGCATGTCTCATTTTCTTTATTTTTTTTTTTACATCAATCATTGAAGAGCAAGGAAAATGCCAAGATCGGTGGCATTTGGGTTAGATCTTAGAAGATTAAATATTGCGTTTTTGCCTGGTGGATGATTGATGAGCCTAAACCCGTAAAGCATTATCTTCAGTTTTTTAAGTATAGGAAAAGAACTTCACTTTATGGCTACTCGACACTGGCTCCATACCCAAAGGTCCTAGGTATGAGAGGGGCTTTATAAATTTCAGTTTTTTTTTTTTCAGTCCGTCCGTTCTTGGTTTTTCGATTTACTGTTTGTATGTGTGTCACTACATAAGTTTAATATTATAATTTTTTTTAAATTATATTTAATTATTATAATTTAATATTTATTAGTAACAATTACTAATTCATTAGTGTCTAATTATATTAGTATAGTAAAAATAGTGTCTAACTTATTAGTGAGATTAATAGAGTTGAATAATAAAATTAAAATAATATAATTAGTGTCTAACTATATTAGTATAATATAAGTAGTATCTAACTTATATAAAATGTTATATTAAGTTTATGTTATAAGAGTAATAGATTTAAATAATAAGATTAAAGTTTTATATTATATTAATTAAAAATTTGGCATATAATATATATAGAATATATAGAAAATTAAAATATATATATACCGGTCCGTTTCGATTCAATCTAGTTTTCAAGTTATGAAAACTAATATCAAATCAGACCGGTTACAGACCGAATTAAACCTATCAATTGAACGGGTCCGGTTTGGTTTAACCAGTTTTTCGATTTACTCTTTAAGATTTTGATGCAGCGAGATCCAATTCTCATGATGATGAGTTGGCATATTTCACGTTGATGGCGCTGGAGAGGACTACCTCGAGAAGGAATATCATCATAAATATTGCAGAAAAATGTAAAGATTGCTCGGATTGAGCCAGTTATATTGCGCATGTGAATTTTGGACATAACTTTGATTGCAGATATCAAAATTGTGCATTTGATCTTAATTTGAAAATCTCTTTTTCGGCACACACTTTGTGATCACCTGTATGCTTCGCCTGATGGTCTCCATTTTGACTTCAAAAAGAATTGTTAGTTTAAGTTTTTTTTTTAATTTTTTTTTATGGAAATGTTTCGATAAAAGACTTGTACGGAATTTTTGGACACTGTAGATTTTTATAAATTTTTTCTTTTAACAATCAAAGAAAAAAAATATCATAATGGTGGGCCGCTGCTCGAGATCAGTCAATCAATCATTCAATAATAATTATTATTATTCTTTATCTATTTAATGGTATAAAAGACATTAATCTAACAAAAATAAGTGATAAGCTAAACTCTTGGTCCACGCCTACTTTCTTATTTTACACTATTTTTTTTTTGTTTTTGTGATTAGTTTAGACTTCAATATTATTAATACTCTCTATATATAAATATTTAAGAGACATTACTCTATCTAAATAGAGACTTAACCTCATATTTTGTAAAAAGAGAAGGCTCAATCCCTACAGACAAATGTCTAAGAGATAATTTTTTTTTTAATTAACAATAAAGAAACAAAAAAGAAGAAAATATTGTTTGAAAGCAAATCTAAATTATTGTTTGAAAGTAAAATATCATCTTAAGAAATAATTCCACTCCCACTAACGTGAAGGTACTTTATGTACTTTATGGACCCACAAACAAATTAAGAACTATTCACAGAGTTTAACCACTATATATTAATCTATTTAAAATTTGCAATTTCATTTATTTTGACTTGCATTGAAAAAAATGCGGAACGTTGTTCTCATCTATGATATTGCAAATTCAAGTAGAGTTATATACATATATATGTCCGACAATTTTAAAGATGACTTCCAATCTCGGTATCTCTTTGAAAGTTAAAAATGTAGATCATCATCATTTAGGTATCGATCTCTTTAAAGATTGAATACAATTCATGAAATCGTCATTCTTGTATATCAGATCAACTCCGACACTTTTGAAGATTGCTTCCTCTTAATAACTTTCAATTGTAAACCTCAACATACGAAATATTTTTTGATAATTTTTTAATCAGTACTAAATTTATAAAAGGATGTAAAATCAACATACGAAATATTTTATGATTGTTTAGACCCATAAGCAAGCTGAAATAAAATGCTCAAAATGAATCAAAGTCCTGTAGATCTTGGAGTTGAACCTCCCTGATCTGTGATCTTGAGTCTAGAACAATATCTTCGAGATCATGTTCCTGCACTAGAACATTATGCGCAATATCCATCCGACATTATGCTCCGATAACAGAATTTCCATGCAAGAAGCTCGTGCCACCTGTCTAGACTAATTAGCTTTCACCATCCTCAAGTGAAAATGGCAAAGATCAAGCTGTGTTTCTGAGCAAATGGTGGTATACATCACGAGCAATATTCCTAAGAAATAAGGAAAAATAAAGAGTGCGTGTGTTTCAGTATTTTGTATACAGATTTAATATGCATGCCAACAGAGAGTAGGATCACATATAGACCACACACCACCATATTGAGTTGTCAACTTTGGAACAAAAGAGTAATTATTACAGGGTCCAGCCATGTCAAGAACAAAACAAGCATTTTGGGTAATGAATGAAGGAAAACTGGTAGGTTGATCATTCATGTTATGAGTTATTTGCAGATCATTCATGTTGTGTTGTCGATAGCAGTCAGATTCAAGTTGTAAACATGTTCATAGGTAGAGGACATCTGAATGATCTTTTGTGTTCTCTACATGCTTATGTAGCAAATGGACTCTGCAACTTTTAATGTATAATGATCTTGAATTACAAGAAAACTCAACATTCAGACCTTACCCGTTTAGCTTAAATGGCTGATCTAGAGCAAAGTACTTCGACCATACATGATCTCCAGATTCTGAAATCCCTGTGTCAAGCATTTTCTCGCTGTAATATTTGGCACGCCATTAATAGTGATCTCAACACTAGGAAATAAAAGAGATCGAATGCAGAGCTTTCAAAATTTGCTTTAATAACAAACAACACACACAGCTATTCCTCTGATCTCATCCAAATATAGATCACTCCCATCAATATCTATTTCACATGATTCAGTATTATTTGAAGCCTCCTTACAGTGGTTGAACCACTTGAATCGTATCTCTTGGAAATATAATGTGGCCAAAATAGTCATTTAGATGTCCCTGTCAAACATATAATATCACAAAGTCTCAACCATAAAATTATAAATAGAAACACAAACATCTAAAAAAGAAAAAAACACAGACATGTCATGACATTCGAGTAATTCAATCTATCTTAGTGCTCTTAAGTTGCTGGTTTTAAATTGGAACTTTTTTTTAATGGAAGCTCTAGAATTTCTTAAAGTTGCAGGCAATCCGTCAATACAAGGTGCATTAATCCAACAACTCTTTTGATGGATGTGGGAAGACTAAGAGTATCTTCCAAACTACAAAAGTAATAAACTGCCTTAAGGAGACCTGATTTTGATTCAAATGTGGCAATGAGAGTGATTCTCCACTTGATGAAGTTTCATATTCATTTGTAGACAAAGCATAATGCATACCGCACTTCCACCTTCTTTCTAAGCTCACCAAGCTGCCCTGAACAAGCTCCAAGATAGAGTGTCTTTAGCTGCTGCAACTGAAGAATGTAATTTAGATGTCCCTGCCAATTCCAAACATATATCACTTTCAACTATAAAATTATAAATCAAAACACACACACGCATGTAGCAAAAGAAAGAAACATCAGAGAGAGAGAGAGAGAGAGAGAGAGAGAGAGAGAGAGCTCAGTCAACAAAGGATTTTCCACATGATTCCCTATATTCACAGACATTTCATAGCAATTGAGCAATTCAATCCATCTAAGTGCTCTTAAGTGGCTGGTATTGAATTGGAACTTTTTTATGCTTCTAGAAAGCTTTCCAACGAGGTGCACCCATTAGCATGCACCTGCTCTATATTGGGTGGAAGCTCAGAATTTCTTTAAGATGCAGGCAATCCGTCAGCACAAGCTGCTTTAGTCCAAAAACACTTTTGATGCATGTGGGAAGACTAATAACATCACTCCTCGATTGATATAGATCTTCCAGACTACAAATTAAGTAATATAGTGCCATAAGGAGACCTGATTTTGGTAAGAAGCTACCTTCATAATTCAAATGTGGCAATGAGACTGATTCTCTGCCACTTAATGAAGTTTAAGATTCAATTGCACTCATCAACATGATACAAACCCCACCAAGTGCCCACCACCAACTAAATCCCACCCATGCTGCGGAAAGGCCAGTCTCATCTATGACTATGCACACCGTTCTAAATCCAAACTGACCATCGGGGGGCAAAACTGAAGGTATATAGTAATGTCATGAGTTCAATCGTATTAAGGTATATAGTAATACAATTAAGTCATATTTCAGGAAACAGAGGACATGAAGAAGAAATTGCAGATAATGAAACAGAAAAAATCAATCTCATAAATAATATTACTAATCTTTAATGAGGTTTCATCCTTAACCTTTGTTGAAAATTTAGCTAGGCATATTCATGAAAATAAATTCTAGAATATGAACGTAAATAAATATCAAATCCATATTTAAAATGAAACTAAAGAAAAATAAAAAATCCACTGCTCTCAAAATGTAAAAGCTACAAATCTGTTACCGTTAAAGTCTGTTATGATTACAGTTCTTTCCCAACTTTGATTCCTTCCGCTACAAGTCTGTTACCATTGAATTTTGTTATGGTTACAATTCTTTCCCTTCTTTGATTCCGCAACTATGATTCATTTCCAAACTTCAATTCCTTCATTAAGATAAAGTTCAAATTTAAGTAAGAAAAATAAAAATTTCAAAACTAATAAAAATATTAGAAGTAACACTATAAAATTGCAACTAACATAGATGTTTTCTTACTCCAAATTATCATTTCCTCCACCATACTTTCTACTACTCAACCAAATGAAGCTAGAGGTGAGGAGGCTTGAGTTAAGAGGAACTAAGAGGTAAAAGCATTAGAGATTAGAGTAAACAATGAGGGGTTCAAATATGAAAACTGCTGCTGCAGATAGGATGTTTTTGTTTACTGTTTTGCTTCATTCTGAGCTCGAATATTCATCCGCTGGACTAGAATAAATTGTATAGATGAGGGTCCTTGGAGTAAGAAGAGATTACATGTGAGAAGGAGAGGGAAAACAAAATGAGAAACTGTTACTGCTGCTGTCTCTTACAACTTTCTGCTGTTCCCCTCAGTTTCAGCTACTTAAGAGCTGGTTTTGGTCTGAGAGTTTAAGGTCATTTGGTAGTCCTAATGTCACATACTGAGGCTGAGTTGAAGAGATGAAATAAAAGCCAACTAAGGTGCTGAAACTTAATAGGACTCAAGGGTTGAAGTTGCTGAATTTTTATGTGACATTAGGACTAACAAATGACCTTCAAATCTCAGACCCAAAAAAAAAAAAAAAAAAAAGGTTGAAGTTGCTGAATTTTTTCTGCACTAGAAGGACAGCCAAGAGCTTGTGTATTTTCTTGTTTTCAAACCTTCCCTCTTTCTAATACATTCCTAATTACACAAGCAAGGATTTAGAAGTGATCAAATGGAGATAAACAAGCTAGAGAGTCAACCAAACAGAAACTAGTAGGAAGGAATCAATTGCATAAATTTAGAGGAAACGCATTGCAGAAAGAGTTTGCTGCTATTCTACAGTTTTGGACAGAATTAAAAGAGGGATCTTACCTGCTGCTTTAATGGCTTCTATGGTGGTTGTGCTACCTCTTGAGGTGGTCTAGAATGAGGCAAGTTCAATAGCTACAACAGGCTTCTATGGCTGTTCCTAATGGTAGTTCCCAGCGGTAGCTGGGAGCGGTGGATGTAGCACAGTCCAAGCTTAAATAGATACAATAGAATCCATCAAGTTAGGCGCGATTAGATACAATAGAATCCAAGAGCTTCACCAAGATAACCACAAAATGGCAGGCCAATATTGGTGATACTAATATAGAAGTCTTTCATTATGCAATAGTCCATGACCTGATTAGTAACCAATAAGCTGGGGCAGATTTGCTGGAATTTAAGGAATTGGAATGTTTTCATGGCAGGGATTATTATTTCCTCGAGTTCATTCGAATTTTGAGACAAGTAAAAAAATATGATAATAATCCCATCTAGAACTTTAGGATCTTTGATTTGTATCATTTCTCAAACTAGAGACTTTAAGCATTTACCTTGTATTTTGACAAATGCAGCCCAAGAAGATCAACAATTACAGTAAGATGAAAAAGAACATCAACAACAGTTTAGATTCCCTTAACTTGCACAGAAATTAATTAATTTCATCTCAATGCATGCGTTCGCCACGAGTGTTAAGAAAACCAGCTCCACGCACATTACCTTTCTTCCCTCCACATATAAATTTCAGCCTTTTCATGGTAACCTTCTAATGCCTAGTATAACAATTCATCCAGCATCCTTTCCAATATGGGAAGAGGTCATCATAGTCTCATAGAAAGCTGAAAAGGTGAAAAAGGGATAAGAAATCATGTCCAATACATATCCTATTTGGTTAACTCAGAAAGAAACCTAGAAAATTATAATTCCTTTTATGTTATGCTATACAATTCTAACCTTATTCAACTTACCCCTCTTATGGTCATTAGGTCTGTAAAATATAGTTTTCAAGGCACTTCAATCTCCCTTTACAGATCTGGTCTTGGTCTAAAAACATATTCTTTGAGGCCTTTGAACCTGTTTCAATATTCCTGGTGTATATATATGTACTGAAATTCCAGTAAAGTGATCGAGGAGATTGCTTTGCTGCAAATTCCACAAGCATCCTGTGAATGCAAGGTTTTAGCCATTGCAAAACAATTCGAGATAGGTTCATTCTGTGTCATGAGCACTCATGCCTCATGACGTCAAGTAATATGACATAATCATGCTTCTTTAAAGGAAAATCAGCCTATCTTCATCGTTGGAAGTACATTAGGAATACCAATCAGCCTTCTTCAAACATTTATTTTTTCATCCCTTTACTGTTCTAGATCATCAACACCATAATAGCTCAACCAAATATCACTTTAGAAGTGATTAAGGGCTCTTGCCTAAGAGGACTTTTATCAAACCCGAGGAGAAAACCAAGAGTGGTAATTTTTAACAAAATTATGAATCAGGCTCTCAACTGATTAATACTATTCTAGATCATGAGAAAAATATGATTGAATTTATATCAAGAATTTTATCCCTTTCAATTGATATGAAACAATAACAATAAATTGTTGAACGCATCAGTAATTGGAGAAAAAATCAATCTCATAAATAATATTTAAATCTTTAAGGAGGTTAATTGTTAATTTGTTCATCCTTAAACTTAGTTGAAAATTTAGCTAGGTATATTCATGAAAATAAGTTCTAGAAAATGAACGTAAATAAATATCAAAGCAATATTTAAAATGAAACTAAAGAAAAATAAAAAATCCACTGCTCTCAAAATGTAAAAGCTACAAATCTGTTACCGTTAAAGTCTGTTATGATTACAGTTCTTTCCCAACTTTGATTCCTTCCGCAACTTTGATTCCTTTCTGAACTTCAATTGCTTCATTAAGATAAAGTTCAAATTTAAGTAGGAAAAATAAATATTTCAGGACAAACAAAAATATAAGAATTAACACTACATAATTGTGATAATACTTTATTTAATTTAGTAAACTTCTGTCCAATTTGGCTATTATCACATACCCAAGTGGAAGGTCTAAATCCAAATCTTCATTAATTAAATCATCATTAGCATCCTTGAATTTCCATAATGCTAGAGCTGGCTGAAGCTTCCCGCCTCTTCTGTTGTGGGTTCCAAGTCATGCTCACCATCATCTCGGTATCTCTTTGAAAGTTTAATAGGATCAATGAAATTCCCGTATATTAGATGGACTCCGACACTTTTTAAGATTGCTTGCTCTGACACACTTCCAAATGTAAACCTCATATTGTTCCCCTCCCTGTAACTTCTTGACAGCATATCATCAATAGAATTTTTAGCTGTGTAGTTTAGACATACACGATGTGGGTCCATTGAAGGCAACAAAAAATCACGACATGGGTTCCACACCATCGACTGGTCATTTATCAAGATAGTAATAGTTTCAAATCCCAGCAGGAGAGGTCCCACGACAAAACATGTCAGCGTGAGTTGCAATAAGTTGCAATGCTTGACCAACATGCTCCCTTAAATCAAGGGTCAAGGTTAGGGTGCCTTAATTCCTCTCCAGGTTTCCCTCCATGTTTCCCTCCATGTTTCACGACATTTATGATTATAGAGCATACTAATTTTGACTATGTGTAGATCGGTTCCTTCACTCATGTAATCATCTTTATATATAATGTGAGAACCCTCTAAGAAGGGGGCATTCGAATTCAACCTTCAAATACAATTTGTCATGGTATCAGAGCAAGCCGATCTTAGACCCTCTGTTATCATCATCCCTTGATCAATTTCTTTTCCTTTATCTCTCATCATTCTCCATGGCGGACATCAGTGACAAAGATAAATCCGGTGAACCAGAATCTGTTCTCACAGAATTGACTACCTAAATGGCTGAAGCTTTGACCAAAATTTAGACCACGACCTAGACCACTGAAACTTCCGCTGCTCCGATCGGTATCAAGTTGGACGGTACCAACTATGCTCTTTGGTCCCAAGTTGTTGAGATGTATATCTCTGGCAAAGACAAGTAGGGATATATTAACGGTGACTTCCCTCAACCCCTTCAGACTGATCCAACCTTTCGAAAATGGCGCACCGACAACGCTATTGTCAAAGGATGGCTGATCAACTCCATGGACCCATCGCTGATCGAGAACTTCATTCGGTTTCACACAACAAAGCTAGTCTGGGACTCCATTGCTACTACCTACTTTGATGGCAGTGATACCTCTCAAGTATATGACCTCCGACGTCGTGTGACTAGCCTGCGACAAGCTAGTGGTTCACTTGAAAAATACTATAACGATCTTCAAGGTCTATGGCGTGAGATTGATTTCCGTCGTCCTAATCCAATGGAGTGTGTTGTTGATATTCAACACCATAACAACCTTGTCTAGGAAGATTGAGTGTATGTGTTCTTGGATGGCCTCGATGATCGGTTGGACAAAATTCAAGGCGATGTACTCCAGATGCGTCCGTTTCCCACCGTTGAACGGGCATATAGCCATGTTCGCAAGGAAGCTATCCGGCAGGCAGTTATGATCAATGGGAGAGCCGAAGATACCCTAGGAGCAGTTCTAGCATCTAAAGGTCTCAAGTCAGGACCTTCAACTCCTCTTGCTACTGGATCTCTTTCTCTAAGTAGTGGGAAACATGGCCCATATTCCAAGTCACGAGCAACATCTGTTGGAATTAAGTGTACTTATTGTGGCAATTTGAAACATACTCGTGAAAACTGCTTCAAGTTGAACGGGTATCCCGACTGGTGGAATGAATTACAGGCCCGAAAATGCCCTGACATTGCCAGAAATGATGAGGGAGCGGGTAAAGCTGCAGTGGCTCTTGTAGATCCACATCTCTCTCTCACACCACTTGTGGAGCTTTCCCAAGGAATTTCTTCTCTTTCTGAACCAGGTAGCTATGGCAACGTCCTCCTTAGTTCTCATAAAGATGTAGATAGTAGTGCCTGGATACTTGACTCTGGGGACCATTGACCACATGACATTCGATGGTACCGACTTCTCACAGACCTCCCCACCATGGAGAACAAGTATTGCAAATGCCAATGGAGTTACCTTTTCAGTAACTAGGGCTAGCACTGTGACCCTGTCACCTTCTCTCTCATTATCTAATACTTTACTTGTTCCTTCTCTTTCCCATAAATTGCTCTCTGTCAATCAAGTTACCATGGACCTGAACTGTATTGTGCTCATTTATCCCACTTTTTGTCTTCTTCAGGATATTCTCACCAAGGAGATCATTGGGCGTGATACTAAGAGGGGGCGATTATACTACATGGATGATTTCATCATGGGGCAGGCACATCACATGCATCATCCGAATGGTATAAAGGAGCAACAAATTTGGTTGTGGCATCGTCATTTGGGACACCCATCGTTTGGTTATATGAAACATTTATTTCCTGATTTGTTTTCACATATACCGACTATTGACTTTAAATGTGATGCCTGCATTTTAGCTAAAAGTCATAGAGCTACTTACCCCTTGAGCATAAATAAAAGTGATGTTCCATTTGGGTTAATTCATTCTGATGTGTGGGGACCTTCCCCAGTTTCTGCTACATCTGGTATCCGTTGGTTTGTGATATTTGTTGATGACTGTACCCGTATGACTTGGTTATACTTGCTGAAACATAAAGATGAAGTGTTGAGTGTGTTTAAATCATTTCATGTAATGGTTCAGACTCAATTTTCGGCTAAAATTCAGATTCTCAAGTCTGATAATGGTGGCGAGTATGTTAACCAACGGTTTCAAGAATATTTCCAACATCATGGACTTATGCATGAAACCTCTTGCCCATAGACTCCTCAGCAAAATGGTGTTACTGAGAGAAAGAACCGGCATATTCTTGAAACAACCCGTGCTCTCTTACTTGGAGCCCATATGCCCAACTGGTATTGGACCGATGCAGTTTCCACTGCTGTGCATCTCCTCAAACGTATGCCTTCCAAAGTTTTAAATTTTAAAACCCCATTACAAGTTATTTCTACTTATGTGTCCTTACCCACTGTATTAATGATTCCTCCCCGGACGTTTGGATGTGTTGCTTTTGTGCATCTTCATAAGAACCAACGAACAAAACTTGATCCATGTGCCATTCGCTGCCTCCTCTTGGGATACGCCGTACATAAAAAGGGTACCAGTGCCATGATCCGACTACCAAACGCACCTATGTGACTATGGATGTTACTGTTCTGGAATCAGATACTTTCTTTTCCCCTTCAGTATCCAATTCTTCTCTTTAGGGGGAGATGCGAAAGGAAGAGCCGAATTGGTTGAGGTTTGATTGGTTGTGGTTTGACTGGCCAGTCTTTAAAGACATAGGGGCAGAGTCCTTAGAAGTTAATATGACTCCAAGAGTGGCACCCACGCCTTCTGAAGCTGAAATAGAATGTCCCTACTCTTCAGTACCTGAAGACCCCCGTCTCTTGAGAATATTCTTGAGGTAAGCTCTTCCACTATACCTCCAAATACTAATGATATGGATAAATCTGCTTGCTATACTTTACCCCTCAGACATAATCGTGGCAAGCCACCAAATAGATAGTCTCCAGATATTAAGGAACAGAGGTCGAAGTATCCAATTGCCAACTATGTGTCCACACAGAGGCTATCCGAACCTCTCAAGACATTTGTGCATGAACTTTCGTATTATCATGTTCCCACTAATGTTCATGAAGCCTTAATAAATCCAAAGTGGACTCAGGCTATAAAGGAAGAAATAGAGGCACTGTTGAAGAATGAAACATGGACTCTTGCTCCATTACCTGAGGGAAAAAAGACGGTGGGGTGCAAATGGGTGTTCTCCATCAAACATAAGGCAGATGGATCTATTGAGTGATACAAAGCAAAGTTTGTTGCAAAAGGCTATACGCAGACATATGGTGTAGACTATCAGGAAACTTTCTCACCAGTGGCCAAGTTGAACACAGTGAGAGTTTTGTTATCTCTTGCAGCAAACCTCAATTGGCCATTGCACCAGTTTGATATAAAAAACGCCTTCCTTCATAGAGACCTCAAGGAGGAAGTCTACATGGATGTTCCACCAGGCTACACAGCAACGTCAAGGACCCAAGTGGTGTGCAAATTACAGCAATCACTGTATGGATTGAAGCATCACCTCGAGCATGGTTTGGGCGATTTAGCTTGGCAATGAAGAAATATGGCTTCCAACAAAGCAACTCAGATCATACACTATTCCTAAAGCATCAACAGGGCAAGGTAACAACATTGATAGTCTATGTAGATGACATGATTATTACAGGAGATGACACAAAAGAAATATCGAGGCTCTAAAAGCAATTGGCAACTGAATTTGAGATAAAGAATCTAGGAAGACTTAAATATTTTCTGGGGATTGAAGTTGCTAGATCAAAACAAGGTATATTTCTTTCCCAACAAAAATATGTACTAGATCTACTATCAGAGGTGGGATTGCTGGAGTGTAAGCCTGCAGACACTCCAATTGTTTAAAACCACAAGTTTGGAGAATATCCGGACTAGATATCGACGAATAAGAAAAGATACCAGAGATTGGTTGGTAAGCTCATTTATCTCTCACATACTTGTCCAGATATTGCTTATGTTGTAAGTGTAGTGAGTCAGTTCATGCACTGTCCAAGTGAAGATCACATGGATGCAGTGATCCGGATTCTTCGATATCTAAAGTCCTCTCCTCGAAAAGGACTTATGTTTTCAAAGAATAATCATCTAAGGGTGAATGGCTTTACAGATTCAGATTGGGCAGGGAATATCTCATACAGAAAGTCCAATTCTGGTTACTTCATGTTTGTTGGCGGGAACTTTGTTACATGGAGAAGTAAGAAGCAAAAAGTAGTGGCCTTATCGAGTGCGGAAGCTGAGTTTCAGGAAATGGCCAAGGGTCTTTGTGAGCTTCTCTGGCTTAGAAGACTACTAACAGAAATTGGCTTTGCTCCTAATTCTGAGATGAGTTTGTTTTGCGACAATAAGGCTGCTATTGATATCTCTCACAACCCAGTCCAGCATGATAGAACGAAACACGTAGAGGTAGATCGACATTTCATCAAACAAAATCTCGAAGCCAAAATAATTCAATTCCCTTTTGTTTAGTCCGAAGACCAGTTGGCAAACATACTTACGAAGGCTGTATCTAGTAAGAACTTCTACAACTCACTTGACAAGTTGCGCATCAAAGATCTATATGCACCAACTTGAGGGGGAGTGTCAGCGTGAGTTGCAATAAGTTGCAATGCTTGACCAACATGCTCCCTTAAACCAAGGGTCAATGTTAGGGTGCCTTAATTCCTCTCTAGGTTTCCCTCCATGTTTCACGACATTTATGATTGTACAACATACTAATTTTGACTAAGTGTAGATCGGTTCCTTCACTTATGTAATCATCTTCTATATATAATGTGAGATCCCTCAAAGAAAGGGGCATTCGAATTCAACCTTCAAATACAATTTGTCACAAAACAAAAACTAATGCCATGATCTGATGCCCAAAACACATGGACGCATTATGATCAATTTCTATTTCAATAGTTTTTATTTGTATTCAAAATCATGATAAAAACATGATTGAACTCATGTCAAGAATTTTATCCCTCTCGATTGATATGAAGCAAGAATAATAAATCGTTGAAAGCATCGATAATTGGTAAAAATCAATCTCATAAAGAATATTACTAATCTTCAAGGAGGTTTCATTCTCAACCTTAGTTGAAAATTTAGCTAGGCTTGTACATGAAATTATATTCTAAAATATGAATGTAAATAAACATCAAAGCAGTATTTAAAACGAAATTAAAGAAGAATAAAAATTCTTAAAATGTAAATATAGGGGCTGCAAGTCTGTTACCGTTACAGTTCTTTTCCCCAACTTGGATTCCTTCCGCAACTTCGATTTCTTTCTGAACTTCAATTCCTTCATTAATATAAACTTAAATTTAAGTAAGAAAAATAAATATTTCAAGACTAATAAAAATATAAGAATTAACATGACTCCATAATTGCGATAATGCTTTATTTAATTTAGTAAAATTCTGCACAAATTCGGCTATTATCACTTACCCAAGTCGAAGTTCTAAATCCAAATCTTCATCATTAGCATCTTTGAATTCCATAATTCTCGTGGTTGAAGATTGCCGCTTTTGTTGTGGGTTCCAATCGGGTTCCAAGTCATGCTCACCATCATCTCGGTATCTTTTTGAAAGTTGAATAGGATTAATGAAATTGTCATTCCCGTATATTAGATGGACTCCAACACTTTTGATAATTGATTTCCTTGAACTAATTCCAAATGTAGACCTCATATTGTTCCCCTCCCTGTAACTTCTTGACAACTTCTCATCAATAGAATTTCCAACTTTGTATTTTAGACATACACGATCTGGGTCCATTGAAGGCGACAAAAAATCACAATATGGGTCCCACATCGTTGACTGGCCGTTTATTGAGATAGTAATATCTTCAAATCCCAGCAGAAGAGGTCCCACAATAAAACACAAAACTAATGCTACGATCTGATGCCCAAAACACATGGATGCATTATGATCAATTTCTATTTCAATAGAATTACTATATGAAGTAGTCTCCTTGCAATACTTGAACCACTCTGGAATCCTACTTCCTGGATATATAATCCTACTTGAATCTTTCCACCGAAAGCGTCTCTATTGAACCAAGTATATATATGTTAGAAAACAAATACAAGTAATTATCAAATACGAAACAGAAAGAAATTAGAGATCAAATAGATGAGACATGTATACCTGAACCCATAATGGATCTGGTGCACGATTCCCTACATTCACATGCATTTTATTACACTCCGATAAGTTAATCGATGTTAGCCATTTTAAGTCTGGTATACCGAATGAAGATTCTGTCGATACATTATGAAAGCGTTCCAACAACCCGCATCCCGTAGCATCTACCTCTTCTATATTTGGTGGAAGGTGTAGAATTTCTTCAAGTTGCTTGCAGTATCTCAAAGAAAGTCTCGTCAATCCAACAAATCCTTGTATGCATGGAGGAAGGCTGACAATACCACTACGAAATAGAAATAATTCCAACAAATTGGATGAGAAATTATATGTCCAAGATAAATTAGTTGATTCTAGAAAGAAATTCTTTAGGCTGGAACATCCTCCAACATCTACCTGTTCTATATTTGGTGGAAGGTGTAGAATTTCTTCAAGTTGCTTGCAGTCTCCCAAATAAAGGTGAGACAATCCAACAAATCCTTCTATCCATGGAGGAAGGCTAACAATACCACTACCATATAGACTTAATTTCCTCAAACTGGATGAGAAATTATATGTCCGAGATAAATTATTTGATTTTGGAGGTGGCAATGGGAGAAATTCCATACTCGCTGAAATTTCATTTTCATGTGTACATGGCATGGATTGTCCATTATGCCCCACCTCCTTTCCAAAATTTACAAGATTTGGACAATCAAAGACATCAACTTCCTTTAGACGTTCCAACTTAAAAATGTTTATTGGAAAACGCACAAGGCTCTTGCACCCATGCATATATAACACCTCAAGCCCAGTGAGGTATGTAATGGATGAAGGTAGCTCTTGTATTACAGTGCTTTCTAACCGGACAGATTTCAAATGTCCCATTTCACACTCAATTTTAGGAAAGTATTCAAGGCTTGTACAACCTTCAAGTTCAAGTAATTTTAGAGATCTCAACTTGAAGCTTCTTGGCAACTTCTTTAGGCTGCTGGAGCAATAAAAATCCAATTCAACAAGCTTATTAAAAAATCCAACAGAATCATGAACCTCAACTAAACTTTTACAATTACGAAGAATCAACTTCTCTAGATTTGAGCAACTTGAAAGATCCGATATTTTTGTCAAGTATTTACCGTCACTGAGATCTATACTTGTTAAGTTCTGTTTAAAAAGAAGAAAATAAAGGAAATATATTAACAATTAAAGGAAATTTGTAGCATACCTTAAAACTAAGGCAGATCGACATGTTATTGAAAATAAAAATACTTACCTTAAATTGCAATCCCGTGCCTAAATCTCTATTCATGCTTCTTTTCATTTTTAAAACAATGAGTTTCTCTCCATGAAAAGAAGATGGCAAAAACCCCAAAGACCATTTGGGCCAATCAAGAACTCTTAACTCATTAGAGAGATAAGTTAATCCGCTACAAGAATATGCACTGCGGATTATTAATATTCTGAGTCTTTCCATTTTTGCAAACACCTCAGAACCCAAATGTATCTTGCGATGACCCCGAGGTAGATTTATCAATATGCCTTCAATTTGCCTTTTTCCCTAATGTGAGAACCATGCACAAGTGTTCTATCAAAAATCAAAGATAAATTCCCTATAATTCAACACTACTCGTGCAAGTGTTCATGAACTATATAAAAGTTTAACAAGCTAAGATTATATATATATATATATATATATATATATATATATATATATATATATATATATATATATATATATATATATATATATATATATATATATGTATATATATATATGTATTTTACAATATGTGTGTACATCACTATTTCATTTATTAAGAAGGAAATAACAAACATAAGCCTCGTCTTTCTTCATATGGTGTTTCTATTTTAGATTTCAAAAGGGATAGCCTTATTTTTATCATTCAGATTACTAAAAATGAGTGTGTACGTTCTAATGTCAAAGTCATGTATACTTCTTCCTTTTAATACGTATTACTCAGTTTAAAATACTAAAAAAGGGTCAGATAATCATAGCATTTTGCCTTTATAGAAAAATGGGGAAAAAGGGATTGGCTTGGATGATTTTATTTGTTATTCTTTATTAAAATTATTTTATTTACAACATTGAGAAAATATTTCATGTGGTGGGTAAGTAAGTATCTATATAATAATTTATATGTATTTCTTGATCCATTCCTTTTAATTTAAAAGTAGCTTCAAGTACTTCACGAACATCTTACATTAAAATCTTAGGGAAAATCTTAGGGAAAAAAAAAAAAGAGAACTCAGAAGTAAAATTATATTTTTAGGGAAAATCTTACATTATTTTTTTCAAGTACTTCACGAACATCTTCAGGAAACCATAATCTACTCCGCTCGCCAGGTTCTTCGGGTGATTCTTGTCTGACAATTTCTCTTCCCATATCTTGTAGTAAGTCATGCATCTCCAATTGGTCATGTACACCAATAGTTATGAGACATTTATCAATGAGCCTTTTGATACCGGCATCCGGATAGAAACCACAACTTTCCAATATTTTAGTGACATATTCTTTCTCGTCTCCTTTGAAGAAACATGCAATGTCAAGGAAAATCTTTTTTGTACAATAATCTAATCCATTGTAACTTATTTTGAGTTTTTCCTGAATATTTTCTTCTGGAATTCTTTCGTACTTTTCCAATTCGCTTTTCCAGTAACTTCTATCTTCTCCATATAGATTTGAGCCTACCACTTTTAAGGCGAGTGGAAGGCCACCAGCATAATGGAGTGCATCCTCTATGAGATCCTCAAAACCATCAATAGGTTTGTCACTTTTGAAGGCATGCTGGGTAAAGAGCTGAAGGGCTTCATTGTGATCCATTTCCTTCATAGGATAATTCAAACTAACACTATGCTTAGTTAGCAAACTCTTATCCCTTGTTGTTATGATGATTCGACTCCCAGGACCAAACCAATCGCATTTTCCACATAATTTTTTTAATTGGTCCAAATGATCAACATCATCAAGAACCAAAAGAATTTTTTTAAGGCAAAGTCTCTTCCTTATCAATTCTATTCCTTGATGATCATCATCAACCCTTAGTGACTTTCCTAGAATGTTAGAAAGAATTTTCTCTTGCAACTGTTCGAGACGGCCTTGATTTTTTTTTTGAAGATTCTCTAACATCAACAAGAAAACAACAGCCGAAAAACTTCTCAGCAATGAGCTGGTTATACATCTCTTTTGCAATAGTTGTTTTACCAATTCCACCACTACCAAAGATCCCTATCATGCGTGTGTCATTCTTCTCAAGACATAAAAGCGTCTCCATAACATAATTTACATGAGACTGTACTCCCACCGGATTCTCAGTAACATGCAAGTCAAAACGATTTGGTAAACTTGTTGACACATCTTGACCAACCTTCTGGATAAACTCATATTCGTCCCTACCAACGCAAAAAGATTTAAAGAAAATTCATGAATTTGACTTTCCCACGTTAAAAGACATGAGAACATGATTTAGGCACAATTTTATTCTCATGTTATAAATGACTTTTATTGGCAAGGCACAAGTTAAGTACTGAATGCAGGAAAATGATCCCTACCATTTGAACCAGATACATGCAAGATACAATTTTAGGTAGTGCTAGTTTGGCCCATTTTATTTGAAAAAAATGAAGCCCATTATTAAAAAATAATTTTTTTTATATAGATTCTAAATTTATCCAATTTTTTTCAAAATGAGTTCACATGTTTTGAACTAACAGCCGTTACAAACATATGAATTTTTTTAGAAGTGTAACAATTCGCATGGCTAGCTGCATTTTGGTCATACGTAATGTGAAGCCAGCCCCAAAAGCCACCTCCCCCTTCGACCACCTCTCTTCTTCCCTCCCTCGGCTTCTCGTTGTCTGTCTATCTCCCTCTCATCTCTCGGTCTCACTCTCCCTCCCTCAGATCTCTCTTCTCTCTCTGTTTTGTGCCGTCTACTACCACCATCCACCATGCCTCGACACCACATTTCCAGTAATCCTCTCTCTCCATCTCTCTCAATCGTCGCTCTCTCTGTCTCTCTCTCTCTCTCTAGAACACGAAACCCACACCTATTTTGGTTTCAAAAACCCTAGCTGCCGCCACCTCGCCGTGTCATGTCCGCCAGATGCCGGCCACGGTGTGCCCTTAGTCTCTGTGTTCGTCACTCTCTCTCTCTCTCATTATCTCTTTCTGTCTCTGCCTCTCTGTCTCTCTCTGAAATTTTCCACCCGCCGACCACCCCAGTACCTCTCGACCACCCAACTACCTCTTCTTGTTGTCATGTCATATTGAGGGGATTTTTTTTTAACTATTGTACGAGTTTACAGCTTGTGAATGTGTACTAGAAATCTCATCCCTTCTCCTGAATTACAGCTTCTCACTCTATCTATATATATAGGCAAAGGATGTAATTCGATCAAAACTAAATTATATATAAATCGATAGAGGGATAAGAGTTGTTGGAATTACTCGTTGATCTTCAAACGGAAACCGGATAGATTGGCAGCTTGTTTTAAGGCAGTCTTCCACCTCTGAACTTTAACATCATCTTTGAACTTGTCTTCATGTTTAGCAAATGCTTCTTCAAAAATATATTTTTGGTGTCGAACTATCGATGGGTCGACTTTGTAATACACCGGTAAAACCTTCTGTTGCATTGATTCTTTACGCTCTAGGATCTTTAAAAGCTCATCTAAACACCAAGTAGATGACGCATAGTTTTCAGAAAATATAACAATCGAAATCGTTGACTCTTCAATGGCCTTTAAAAGTGCTGGTGAAATTTCTTCACCACTTCTCAGCTCCACATCATCTTTATAAGTGTTGATTCCATTTTGATCCAAAGCATGGTAAAGATGACTAGTAAAACCATTACGGGTATCCTCACCGCGAAAGCTTAAGAATACATCGTAATGTTGAGAGGTTAAAGAAGAGGAATAGGAGGAAGGAGAGGAAAGGACTCCCGAAAATGCGATGGAAGAAGACGTTTTGGATGTAAAGTGTAATTAGTTGGAGATGAAGATACCGTGGATGTCGATAGGGCTCCTTGTATAAGTTTAAAGAAGTGGATACCGCGTTGCAGGTGGAACTTCTTGCCAACTTCAGGACTTGTTTGTTTTGATGACGAAAATTTAAAATTTTAAAAATTTTAAAAATCTTTTTTCTCATCTTTATAAATTTTTTTAATTTTTATATAAAATAAAATAAATAATTTAATTTTTTTAAATCTTAAAATAAATATAATATTAAAAAATATATTTTAATTATTTTTTATTTAATTTTTTAATTCTAATCTTATCTCATCTAATCTCATTTATTTTTAAAAATAAATAAAAATTACAGAAAATAAAATATGAAATCCAGTTTTGATGAGAACAATAAAAGAAATCATTAATTAATTGATCCACAAAAGAGTGTTAGCATAAGACAAAAACAAGTCAAGATCTACTGCTGGATATTAGCGAAATCGACAAATCATCAATTTTTTTTTTTTTTTTTAAAACAAATTCTCATCGCCATTGATAATAGCAAAAGTTGTGTCTAATTCATAAAAATTAATGCTACCTCAGAATTTAACTACTTCATTTTTCACTTCTGAAATTGTTATTTTTTACTTCTTATTTTTTCTATTCAATGCTTAAGTTTGTCCCATATAAATTTTTCCTCAAATCAAATGAAATTATAAAAATCCCTATTATTTGTTTAAATAAACTTCATATCGGTGCATTCAAAAATAAAAATAATATTTATAATCGTGAAATGCGCGACGCACAAAATCTCTTTAAAAAAATGAGTAAATGCATACTCATATAAAAAAATAATAATTTTTTAATACTAGACTCTACTATTTAATGATTTAATGAATTTTTTTTTTAATATTTAAAAGTGTTAAAAAATGATGTGAAAAAAATACTTTTTAAATATTTTAAAAAAATAAAATTCACAATATTATTAAATAAAATTTTCTTAATCACTACCTTAAAAAAAAGACTAAAAAAAAAAAAAAAGAACGGGATGCTTAAACAGGATCCCCAGTGGGATCCCTAGCATTGCCCTAGTATTATTGGAAGGGTTTTTTTTTTTAGCCCAAATCTGAGTTTCCTAATCTCAAGCCCAATAAATAATATAATTTTCTCCCCAATCTCGATCTAGATTGCCATATGCAATCATCTCGTCATTAGGGGTGTAAATTTAAACCGATAAATCGGTCCAAACCGGTTTTACCGATTTTGAACAGGTTCGGTTTAAGACCGGTTCTTATATTTTATAAACCAATTAGAACCGATCCGATTCTAGTTTTGAAATTTTATGGACCGAACCGGACCTGTTGATAAAATATATATATATATAAAATATTATTTTATATATAAATTTTTTACAAAATTAAAATTATACAAAATATTTTATATATATTGATATAATTATATATCATATATGAAATAATTTCATATTATAATTTATAAATTATAACATAAAATGTTAATCTTAAATATGAACATTTGTAATTTGTTTGATCATATTCTATTAATATAATTATATATAAGATAATGTTATTATAAAATTAAAGTTTAATCTCAAAAATAAAAATGTAATTCATCATGTATTATATAGCTATACTAATATATAGTTTAATACTAATATATACTAATATATATAAGACTGTTCATCCGGGCCGGATTTTTTCCGGCCCGATCCGAAACCCGAATACCTGCTTTTCGGTTCCGGGTTTCGGCCCGGATTATAAAACCCAGACCTATACGGTCCGAATCCAGGTAACTTAAAGCGGTTCCGGATTTCCAATCCGGTACCCGCATTTAAACCTAAAAACAAAATCCCCTTCGTCGAGTACCAGTTCTCTCTTCGCAGCTCATTTCTTTCTTAGGTTTAGCTTTCATCCGTCCCCCCTCTCTCTCTCTCTCTTCTCTTCGACTTTCTCACTTGTGGCTCTGTCGTCTTCTTCTCTCTCTCTCGTTCTCTCTCGTGCTGAAACCCTAGCTCCTGTCACTCTTCCTCTGCTGATTGAAGATCTGTTCCTTGTGGCCGTTGTCTTCTACATTTTCGCTCCGTTGTCAACTTCTACAACCAAGGTTAGTTGTTCTCCATTTCACATACTCACTCTGTGTTGGTGCTATTATTTCAATTTGGGTTGTGAAATGTTGTCTCTGTGTTAGTTCTTTTTGACAAACCGAAGGTTCGTATTTCCTTCTTTGGGAAATATCCCCGAAACCCATGCTTTACACTTCTAAATCTGTGTTTTTTTATAGTGTTTTAGATTTGTAAGCATGTAGGAAAGGATTAGAATCTGTTTTGGGTTTGTTTTTAAACGTGGGGTTTTATTTATTTATTTGGGTTAGTTATTTTGCTAGATCTGCTATTTTTTCTGGTCTTGGCTTGCTTTCTGCAACTGAATTTTTGTTGTCTCCATTGATTTTGGGTTTATTTTAATGTGAATGTTTGAATGGAGTGACCTGGAAGGGAGAAGAGTGAAAATATCCATAACCCAGTTTCTTATAACAGATTTGTTTGGATTATCGTGTAGTTTTTCCCTTAACATATGGTAGGAAGATATTTTTAGCAGAGAATATAATTTGGTTTCTGAATATTTTTTAATATTATTTTCTTCAGTTTTGTTATTCAAACTCACAAATATAATTCTGGTTGTCATCAGATTGGATGGTTGTTAACATGTTTCCATCTTTTTCCTCTGTTTCTTAGAGCTACTTTAATGGCAGTGTGTTCTCGGTCCAAGTTACAATATTGTAAGCTTTTAAGTTTAAAGAAACTTGTTAGCTTTTACAGAGATTGGCTCTTTTCCTTGGCTTTCTCTTCTATTAATTTATATAACTTCTGCTTTGCTTTATGCTTTATGCTTGATACTCATTGCTTTATGCTCTAATAAGCTCAAAAATTTCCTTGGTACTCCATTGCTTTATACCTTCTTTTATGATAATGTCATTTATGTGATACATTGAGCCTCCTTGCTCACTAATATGCATTACTCAGGAGCCATTATTATGCTGCCACATTTAGTAACCGATTAATTTTCTTTTTTGGTTCAATTTTGCATTGCCTCATCATAGCTTGGATTGTTGGGTGGGAAGGATAATTTTCTTCTTCTTGTTCCAGTTAGTGGTAAACCTGATTCGGTTTTCTTTACTTCAGTGTCATGGGTCTTACTTTCTATTTTTTTCTCTATATGATATGGAATGCAACAGCACCTTGAACTTGAAGGGTAAACTTTGTTTACTTGGCATAAACATGTCCAAGTGTGGTGACTTGGATTTCCTTTTTAAGCATGCTGTGAGAGATCAAATGTATTGTTTGGTGGGAGCATTTTTCTTCTCAAAAGCTTTGGATCTGACATCTTTAGTTTATTATTTGAGTGTCTTCCTTTTGTTACCTAGTGTTTCTGATGAAGTGTTTGAGACATGTTGTTGACTTGTCGTTCTTTTTGTTATGAACTGTGAGGAACATAGCTTGAAAATGTAATTTATCTTGCTGTTCCATAAAGAGAAGAATTGGATTTTTTTTTTTTTTTTTTGATAAGTAGAATTGGAATTTATCAACAATTTTGGTGGTACAATTTTGGTGTGAGATTAAAAGACTACATAGCTTTTCTAAGTATTCAAAACTTTTGATTTTTGCAGGATCTCTTTCAGTTAGTCAGATCACTTGAAGTTGCAACTCGGTGTGAGATTAAATCATTGATGGAAGACTATGCTAATTCTAATTTTGGATTTTGTAATGTAATGTATAAATAACAAATAATGTAATATATAGTGGATTGCATGCATTTTAGTTTTTCATTTTTATATGTTTTTATTATTTTGGACAATGTTAGTATTATGCTTTTTAACTTGACTTAGAAAAAAATTTCAAAAAATATAGGCCTATATAAAAAAAATTATTATTTTCAACATTTTTTTTATAAATATAGGCTTTTACATAAAGGGAATTATACTCTTCAACATGAGGTTTTCTTGAAAAGTCTTTAATATAATATAGGCATTTAAACAAAAATAAGGCTTTTTAAATTGTAAAAAAAACAAAAAAAGCCGGGTATAGTTCGGAATCCGTATTTTCCGAGTTGTAAAAATTTGGGTTAATCCGGGTTCCGGACCAGGTCATAACCCGAGTGACCCGGTCTGAATTTAAAACTCGGGTTTCGGGCCGGGTATACCCATGTACCTGGTCCGGTACTCGATTGAACACCCTTAAATATATACTAATATATAGCTATACTAATAGTCTAATATTAATACTATTAGTCTAATATTATACTAGTGTCAAATTTATATTTTAAAAAAATTGAAAAATCAGACTGGACCAGAAACCGGTAAAATCAGAAGTATCGGTTTAGGAGGGTAACTGGTGCGTAATCGAGTTTAAAAAATATAAAATCGATCATACAGATTCAGTCTAAGATTTTATCCAACATCAAACTGGACCGGATCGGTTACACCCCTATTCGTCATGGTTAAAACTTACATTTATACTACTCACCCCGTCACTCACTTCATGTTCCATTTTACTTAGAGCCATAAACATCCCTCCCACATCAATATTCCTCTAAATATTCATGAGCTTTACAAAAACCTTATACCTTGGCCACAAACTTTTCGGCAACTCCCCTTTTATTCATGGTGGTGGGCCTCTTCTTGGGGCCAGTGATTCATTCCTCTTAAGTGACTATAAATTAAATTTATAAATCAATATAATTTATATGTTTTTAAATTTATTTTATAATAAAAATAATTTTAATAATTTAATATATTATATTAATTTATAAATTTATTTTTATATTATCTATATCATATTAATTTGCAGTCGTTTGCATTCCATCTGGTCCTCAATAGTTGGCAGTAAAAGGTCAAGATGACTTTCGTGGCACGTCGCTTGAAAGTGATAGTATATATAAACTTTAATGACCGGAGAAGCTTCTTCGCAACTTCCTTTCTCCTTTTTATTTATTTGTTTATTCATTTTGTTTTTTTTTTTTTGATAAATGTTTATTCATTTTTTATTTGCTATTTTGTAGCCGATCGAGATCTAATTAATCTCAACTCATCTCACTCATTTTAGGGGTTCGTTTGGTTACCCAACCAAGTTCAACTCATCTCACTCATCATTACAATTTTTTTAAATTTTAATACAAAATATAATAAACAATTCAACTTTTTCAAATCTCAAAACAATAATAATATTAAAAAATAATATTCTAACAATATTTTATCATCTAAACTTAACTCAACTCAACTCATTTCAACAACCAAACGCACCGTTTTAAAATCTAATACAAATTTAGAAAGTACTTTTTATAACACCTTTTATATACTAAATATTTCTATCTAAAGAATACTATAAACTAAAATATTGTGCAATGAAGCTTGATGAAGTTGCATCACTAACCAAATAGTTGTGAGTTTATATGAGATTATATCAGTTTGTGATTTTATTTTTTTAAATTTTTTATAAATATAATACTTCTAAAATAAATAAATAAAACACTTTAAAGTTTTAATCCAAGAAATATTTACCTCAATTCACAAGGTAATTTCTGTATTATATTTAACTGACACGCGGATGTATCATTAACTGACATTCCGGTCAGTGGGTTGGGCCTCTTTCTAACTATTTAATGCCGTAAATTACGACATTTTGAATCTAAGAGAAATATTCTTCTTCCTTTTACTTCTGAAGAAATCTTTCCAACCTCTCAACACTCTATACTTTATCTTTTTTTAAAATTTTTTTTAATTTTTTTTATTTAATAATTTTTATATGAATAGTAAATAAAAAATTTGAAATATTTAAAAAAAAAATTCAAAAAAAAATTTTAAAAAAATATTAAAAAATATTAAAAAATGTGGAGTGTGGAGTGTGGATGAATAGTAAGAGGTTGTGTAGCAAAACCCAGTTAATTTTATCTTTAATTTTTTTTAAAATTACAATAATATCCTTATTAAAATTGTATTTTTTTTCTATTTAATAAATGATTGTCCCTATTGACTGAAATAGAATTTCTTTATCAAAATTTGTCCTTTTTAATAAGATAATTGTGCACGGGTTCAATTGCACGATTTGTTAAATGTGGTCCACGATTTATAGGTATGTAATTATATTAGTATAAGTATAATTATAGTGATTTAGTATAATTATATTAGTAGAAGTATAATTACCCTTTTATTACTAATTAAAAGCATAAAATACAATATAGGTGTATGAGTGGGGAAAAAACTGGAAAATGAGAATTATTATTATTACTTTTTTGTGTGTATAATATATAAGAAGATAAAAGAATAAGAGATTAATTTTAGAGAAAGCATGATTTGAGGGTTATTGAGATCTTTTATTTATAAGTTTGTATAGATGATGCAATGATAAGAGTTCGTAACTTTATCCAAAGCATGCAATGATAGATCATAATTAAGGTCGTTTTATTAATTACTGTACACCATTAATAATTAGTACTATATCATAACTACTTTTCTTCATAATTAATTTTAAAATAATGATTATACATAATAATAGTAATATATGTGTCATAATAATTGTTGAATTAATGGCCATCTCATGCATGCACAGAATTATGTGTGTCATTCAATTCATGCATCAATTAAGGTTTTTTTTTAGTTTTATTAATTATCATCAGCCGACTGCTAACACAATGCAGTATATATAAAGTCTACAAACGTTGGCAACTGTGTAAACTTGCTTTTGATGTCTCAATTTGATTCAAGGACAATTTCTTTTATAATATTATGATAAATTATATATAATACTATTCCTTTTATAAGTGAGGTGAAGCGTGATCATTTATCTTTTCTTTATGTCTCGATTTGATTCAAGGGCAACTTCTTTTTTAACTTATTTAATTATTTTGTATATTTTGGAGATGTCAAAACAAAATATATTTTATAATACTATACTTTATAACTTTTTGTTGTTAGTTTTTTTTATTAAAAGTTATTCTTTATGTAAAGTATTTAAAAAATACTAACAAATAATTTTATTCTTTATGATTATCTCGCCAGTTGAGCCAAAAAGTTGGTTAATTTTTTCCTTTTGTTTTGTCTCCATGTAATAATGATGTCTTTATGATCAATACTTTGATGTCTTCTGAAATTTTTAATGATGATGTCTACATGATGTCTACATGATGATCAAAAGAAATGTCTCATCATCTCATATATGATTAAAAGTATGATAGATCAATAATATAAAAGGTCCATCCTTGGTTAAAAGAAACATTATCATCATGGCCATCATTAATGCTTGGTCACCATTGCGGGGATTACCATATATATTTTCTCTTATCGTTTTAACCTTTTCTTTTATCATGTTCTCAAGTACTTGATTACTAACCAAACATTTTTATAAGTCACATAAGAAATGAGAGCATGACCTTTTCTGATTGGATATTTCGTCAGTCTGTCAAGGAGTGACATTCAAAATGATGGCTAGACAAAGGGTCGTGGCCTAAAAAGAATTTTGCAAATTATTTTATATCCATGTTTTGGCTTACCATCGGATGCAAATTCAAATCCACTACTTCAACAAAGCAATCAATTTCGCATCCTGTGAATCAAGCACAAACATTGTGTACCCAATACCCAATCGACATGAAAAACAACAAGAAGAAAGAGATAAAAAGGTGTGATCAGACATTGTGTTAGAATATATATACATATTTTATTATATAATTATCAAGATAGTATATATGGAGATTATTGTAATCAGACATTGTGTTAGAATATCAGAAATTAATATAATTTAAAAGGGCCCGACTCCCAGGCTTTGAAGGTCATGATAGTGAATCACACAATGATGAGAGAAGCTTTTAGCTGCTTTCAATGATACGCTTGTTGTCCGCACCTACCATTAATTTACCCCACACATGATACGTCAGCAACAAACCAAGTGGAGTTGATAGAAAATGAAGTGGTCGTATATCCTTTTTGAGGACATCATAAAAGTTTTGGCCATGCTCATAATGGTGGGAAACATCAATGATTGCTCAAGAGATTACAATTAAAATTCCTCTCTTTTTCATTACTTGTCATTGACAAAATGAGATCGCAACTGAAACCAAACTTGCCATATTTTATTTACTTTAAAATAAAACAAGGTAGAATCATACTCCGCATGTGCCATAGCATGACTTCCCCCTATACATGAGGGTGCTACCCAAGTACATAGGAAGTCTGCAGGAGATGCACATGAACTAAACTATAAAGTAGATCGCTATACAATAAACAGTAACAAGTCCCAACCTGTAGATTGAACTAACATCTTCTCACAATCTATTGCTAAACATAACAAGGCAAATATTGTACACAGACCTCTAGAGTTCCCAAAAGCTGTCCGAGCATTCTTTTGTTCCTATTAACCAAGCTTGGATCCTCATTTTTCGGCAATACCCTTGGAATATGCTCCACCATTGGTCCTTCAGATGCCTAACAACAAACCAAATATATATAATTCAAATCCAAAATTACTTAATAATGTAAGCGAATATGAAACTTACAATCTTCACTGTTCTTTGGTATCCATCCCTCCTAGACCAGCTGCTCTGCTGAAAATTCAATGGCTTTTTGTCGCTCAGATTAGCAGTGCTAGCTCTAGCAATTCCCTCCCCAGTTGCATCCTCCTCCTTCAAATCCTTTGCGCTTCCACATCTTCATTGATCTCCCAATCCTCCAGCTTTATTTGCAAATCAAGAAAAGTCAAATGATTAACCTTCACTCTGGATAATCACTCTTTTTCAGAACAATGTCAAGATGGAAAATGATACACAAATGCATATCTACCATAAAAAACACTATAGCAACAATTTCATCTAATTGAGGCAAATTTTTCGTTCATAAGAAAAGAAAAAAAAAAGGGACTCAACGCTATTGGGGGTAAGTCAAATGATTAATAGCAGATAAAAACATGCTAAACCAAAACAATATACTTAACATGCAAACCGTCACTTATTTTCCCTTCTCATAACATAAATTTCGCACAAACCATACAGTTGATTAGGATATAAGCCCGTGACAGGAATGTCTAAAGCGTAAAAAATGTTAACCAAACTACTGGTTGCAATGTATGGTTAGAAATAACTTATAAAAAAAAAATGTATGGTCAGAAATACAAAGGATTTACCTTCACAACGGTCGAAGATAGACGCCTTTTTCCTGGAAGTTGATCTTCCACTTCACTTCTATCTGCCTGAAATGATTCACAGTAGGGAAAAAAAGCCATGTTGTATTTCGGCAGGCAAATATTATACTTTCGCCGGAAACAATCAGGGAACGTAAGGAAACAGAATCAAATAGGGGGGGAAGTACATACAGGTAGAATCAAGTGGGAAAATCACTTGGAAAACCCATGAATCGAAGCTCGCAAAACTGCTTTGGCAAATGAAGTCGAAGACGATCATAGGTCTTGAGCTGCCACAACGAAGCTATGCAATTGAATCTCTCAATAACAACGTACGGACACCCTTTTCTTTGAGACAAGCTGCGGCCGCGAGTCCCGATGGCCCTGCGCCCACTATCACCAGCCCATCAACGTACAAACACGTTCAAACGGATGCTGTTCGGCCTGATCCGTGGCTGCTAACGGCGGCAAGCCACCGAAGCTAAGAGAGAGAGAAGAGAGAGGTTCTGAATTGAGAGAGAGAACTCGGGAGGGAGAGAGCCGATAATGGGAGAGGATTCGAGGGAGTTGACACACAAAGAGGAAAGCAAAAAGGCTCAAATATTAAAAAACATAAAGCTGCCGACACCTAAACAGTTAAATTAAAAGACTAAGGTTACATTTGGATGTTGAACTGAGTTGAGTTGAGTTGAATTTTTTATAAATAGTAGTAAGTTGAGATTGTTAAATGAGTTTGGTGGGGTCCACTAAAATGAGTTTAAAATGTGTTTGGATGTTAAAAGAAGTTGAGATATATTTATAAGAAGTAAAAAAAATGGGTCCCACTATTATTTTATACTGTTTATCTGAAATGCAAAACCGACGAAATTGTCACCTGTTTTGTACTGTTTTGTCTGAATCAAAAAAAAAAATATTCCCACCAGTACCTTTCTTCCGTCTAATAGTGCTGTTTTATCTTTTATTATTATTATTATTATCACATATCATATTTGACCGAGTATAATTAATAATAATCTGTACATGCACTGCAGCCAAACGTGATGATGCATTGCAGCCATTGGTCAAAACGTGGCAGATGGGCAAAACAATGGTTGAAAAGCAGCCCTCTGCAAACTTGTCCCATCTATCTACAGTTTACAAATAAGTTTAGGATGAAACTCGGCTTGAACGTGTGTTTGGACAGCAGATGAAGTTCAAAAAGAAACTGAGTTGAGCTGCATTCAGCATCCAAACGAAACCTAAAAACACCTCGTACAAACGGATACAAAACATTAGAACAGAAGGATAGAAAAGACATAATACCTTAAACACGGATGATTTAAATAGAGTGTGAAAATTTATTGTTCATTTCTATAGAAGTGTGATAGGCGCTTATTATAATAGAAAGATATCTTTTCTAATCATATATATTCTTAATTAAATGAATAATTACTGATATAAAATGACACGTATATTAATATAAAATGACAAGATCAGAATTAAATTATTTTATTATCGCTTTTAGATGATACCGCAAAATATATACCATATGCATAAAGTGAATTAAATTTTTTATTTTTTAATTGAATAAAAACTAAAATTAATATAATAATAAAGTTTACAACTTCATTAATATGGCTTTTTGTTGTATATTATAGTTTCTTTTAGACACAAATTAACCATATTGCTGAAATTAAATGATGATATATACTTGGTTTGGGATCGGAATTTATGAAGGAATGGAATAGAAAGGAATTGGAGTAATAATATTATATGTTATATATATATAAGAGGATGATGATAAATAAAATATTATTTTCTTTAAATATATAAATAGTTCTAGAATGTGTTTTTGGTTTTTATTATTAATTATTGAGTTGTTTAATTATTATTATTATAATTATAATTATTTTACCTTTTGCCTTATTGAGTATATATTTTTTGTTAGAAATATATAGTTGCATGCATTATATATATATATGTGAAAAAGGAAAGATCAGAATAAAAGGTTGCAATCTGAATTGGCATAATTAATTTATTAATTAATATTGGAGTTAATTAATAAAATTGTCATCGAATTAGAATTCGGTGAAAGAAAATTATGAGCAACTTCATTCTTATCTCAACTGCTTTCAAGTAAATTGAAGTCCATTCATAATAATATCTCAACTGCTTTCAAGCGAATTGAAGTCTAGCGAATTGATGTCCATTCATAATATAAAAAATCTTCACAACTTCTTATTATTTACCCACACTTCATATTCTATATTTTTTTAATTTTTTTTATTAAATATTTTTTATATGAATAGTGAATAAAAAATTTGAAATAGTTTTGAAAAAATAAACTCAAAAAAAAAATTTTAAAAAATATAAAGTATAAAATGTGGATGAATAGTAACAAAACCTTTCAAGCGAATTGAAGTCCAGTGAATTGATATCCATTCATAATAATATCTCAACTGCTTTCAAGCGACCTGAAGTCCAATGAATTGATGTCCATTCATAATAATATCTCAACTCCTTCTCAACTGCTTTCAAGCGAATTGGAATACAGCGAATTGAAGTCCATTCATATTCATAACATCATTACAAAAGACTTTTTTAATTAAAAAAAAAAATCAACAGTAACTACCGGCGGTAAAACTAGCATTATTCATCCTAATAATATCTCAACTCCTTTCAAGTGAATTGAAGTCCATTCATAATTAATATCTCTATTGCTTTCAAGCGAATGCTTTAGGAGTTACAAACGCCAATGCATTATCCAAAGAAGGCGGCCACAAAATTCTTTCAGCAACTCCCCCTTTCCCCATAGTGGTGGGCCGCTTCTCCAGGTCAGTCAATCAATCATTCAATTATTATTATTAATATTATTATTTATCTATTTAACAGTATAAAAGACATTATCTAACAATTAAATCTAACAAAAATATAATTTTATTTTTAATAATTTCTAATCATATATATTCTTAATTAAATCAATAATCACTTAAAATACACTATATTAACATCTATAACATGACATAACAAAATTCAAATCATTCTTAGATCAAAATTAAGTTTTTTTTTTTATTATTTTTTGTTAGTACTGCAAAATACCATATAAAACAAATTTCTTATTAGAGCAAAGAGTAAAAAACAAAAAATTAGTTTACATATATATTTGCAAGTTCACAGCTCCTTTTGTTTTTTTAGAACTGCAAAAGAAGCATTCAATGAGATTATGACCAGGATTGAAAAAGAAATGGGTGGTAGTTAAGCTAAGCTAAGGCGCTAAACTCTTGGTCTAGGCGTAATTTCTTATTTTACTTCTTTTCTCTTTTTCCTCAATTTCCTTTTTATCAGAAAAAGAAAAATGGTTAATGCGCCTTCATTTTATACAAAATTCCGATTTAAATATATATATATATATATATATATATATATATATATATATATATAACAATCCTAAATCTAAAATATTGTAGCAAGTAAGAATCCTAAATCTGCTTCATCAAATCTTATTGGGGAAATCTAAAACAATCCTATGGTTTTTGTTATTGGATCTTATTTCTATATTTTTTTTAAAGAAAAAATGGTTATTGCATCTTATAATTTCTCTCTTTTTTTTTTTGTGAGTTAAGAGGACCTATAAATCCTTTCGTTACACAGCTTCGAGAACTATTTAGTCTCATGTAGCAAATCTAAATTATTATTTTTTTATGAAAACTGTCATCATTTATTTATTAGAGAAATTTACATCCATGACCGAATACATTCTGGAATATCCCATATGAAACATGACATTATAAACCAAAATAATGTATTTGGAGCTCCACTAATACACTATTTCTTTTTGTGACTTATTTAGTCTTCACTATTGCTAATACTTTCTACAAATAAATGTCTAAGAGATATCACTCTGCCTAATCAGAGACTCAACCTTACCCTTTATAGAAAGAGATGTCACTCTTACTAAACTTTTTTTTTTTTTTAATTACAATAAGGAAACTAAAAAGAAAAGGAAAATATTGTTTGGAAGCAAATCTAAATTATTGTTTAAAAGCAAAATATCATCTTAAGAAATAATTCCACTCCCACTAACCTGAAGGTACTTTATGTATTCATCATCAAAGTTTCATATATTATTATTGGGAGGGTTTTTTTTTTTAGCCCAAATCTGAGTTTCCTAATTGCAAGCTCAATAAATAATATAATTTTCTCCCTGATCCCGATCTGGATTGCCATCTGCAATCATCTCATCATGGCTAAAACTTACATTTATACTTCTCGCCTGGTCACTCACTTCATGTTCCAGTTTGCTTAGAGCCATAAGCATCCCTCCCGCATCAATATTCCTCTAAATATTCGGGTACATCCAATCGAAATTTATGGCCTGAGATGGATGGATCCACAAACAAATTAAGCACCATTCACATTGAGTTTAACCACCATATATTAATCTATTCAAAATTTGGGATTTCATTTATTTTGACTTGCATTGAAAAAAATGTGTAACGTCGGTCTCATCTATGATGCAAATTCTAGTAAAGATATATACATATATATGTCCGCACTTTTGAAGATGGCTTTCCAATCTCGGTATATCTTTGAAAGTTGAATATGTGGATCACCATCATCTCAGCACCGATCTCTTTAAGGATGGAATACGATCAATGAAATCATCATTCTTGTATATCAGATGAACTCCGACAATTTTAAAAATTACTTCCTCTAAATAACTTTCAATTGTAGACCTCAGATTGTTCCACCAACATTGCACTTGATATCACTTTCTAATTGAAACTGCATCCTACTTTATGTACATAATATTTTGGGGGTAGTGGCAAGAAATAAAGGGAAAATAATTATTTATTTATTATTTATTTTAAAGTTTGTTAAACATATTAACGTGATGCATTTTAAGTAGTTATTCCTTTAATTTGCAACATGTATGATTAGAGAAAAAACGTAAAAGGAAGAACAATATTTCTCTTAAATTTTGGACATGTTTGGATAATGAAATAATATGAGAATTATATCAATAATAGTGAAATGGTTTGACACTTCAAGAAAAATAAAACCACATGATGTATGTCCTACTTTGTTTACGATAATTATAATTTTTATCACCTTTCTATTTATGATATTTTTAGGAGATCATGATCATATCTACTTCATTTGGGAGTATAGGAGGAGGAATGGAATAGGATAATTTTCATACGTTTTGATAATTTTTTAATAGTAATAAATTTGTAAAAGGATGTAAAATCAACAGACGAAACATTTTATGATTGTTTAGACGGCCAAAAGCATGCTAAAATAAGATGCTCAAAATGAATCAAAGTCCTGTAGGATCAACCGGCCTCTACTGGTTATGGTACATGTTCCTTGAAGGCAATTTGTAGCTCTTGGATTCTTGAAATGTGATCAAATGATCCACTTGCTGTGGAAACGTCGGTCTCATCTATGACTATATATGCACACCCAAGTCCAAGCTCTAAATCCAAATCTTCATTTTAAATCATCATCAGCCTCCTCCAAGTCCACAATGCTCAAGGTTGAAGATCGATCTTTGCGGGTTTAGAAAAATCATGAATAAATAATGATTTTGGAATTAGAATAGTAATAATGTCACAAAAACATTGACAATTTGCAGTGATTTATATCTCCGCAGATAGTCTTCATTGTCATCACAAACATATACCTACCAACCATGGTTAACTATTGCTGGTAAAAAATTTTCCAACGATATTCTCTCTGGAAAGTCTCAGTTATAATACTGAATTTTGTTGGAAAATCTTATTTTTGGCGAATATACCGCGTCAAATAAACATTTGAGGTAGTAAAAGCGACCCAAATAATAGTTTGCAACCAAAAAGTCATATTTTCTGTGGCTTTTGTCGCAAATACTATTTGCGGCGAAATAATTTTGCCGCAAAAATCCTATCAAAACTAGAGAAAAATCTTAACAAATGAATATATAAGAAATTTCTTCTATATCCATTTGTATTTTTTTTTTAATTTTAATAAAGGGAAGCACGCAATAACAAATATCAAGAAATTAGAAACAATTTATAATTAGTAATTACATAGAAACCAAGACATGACAATTACAAATAAACATCCCCAACTTGTGGGTTGGGTAATATTTTCTCTACAAACATGCAATTACATCTAGCTTAAAGTTTGAAAATCTTATTCTAGATGAAGCAAACTTTTTTTCATAAAGAGGTCACGATTCCCATGAAAATAATGGTGCTCTATCTCCTAATCGTTTCTTTAAAGCTTCTGAAAAGACGGTATCTTCCTGAGTTAGGCAGATGCTTTTGACGAATATGGATCCAAGAAACTCTGATCTCTTAAACCACATGCGTAGCTATGTTATCAAACTGGAAGGAAAGAAGCAAGAGGAGAGAGAATGGTTCACCTGCACAAAAGGCACCCTACAAACTTCATAACTAGTACAAAGCCTGGAGTGCAACTCCAATAGCTTCCACATTCTTTTGCAATGAACGCAGCATCCAGGGACTCTCAACTTGCAAACAGCAAAATCTTGTCGAAATCTCAAAGCATATTTAGCATGCACATAGATGATGCTATATTATCTAATCACAAATTTATGCTATATTATTAGATCCCTAGAGTAGAATCATCATAATTAATTGCCCAATTCGATTTCACATTACAACAAAATAAAAAGTTGATTTGACATGCTTTGCTCACTGCTACTTATAGAATGCGAATCATCCTCTACTAAAATGACTTCCATTCAAAGGATACCTAGCCTATTTTGTTCACACAATTTCATTCAAGACCGAATCCTCACCTTTTAAAAAATGCTCAAGTTAATATAACTATAAAAAACTCATTGTTATCTTACATGTAAAAACCATTAAAAAAGAAAGCAAAATTCTGGCTATGCAGAACAAACTAAGATATTCTAAGGCAAACATTTTTCCTGAAAATTCTTTTCTCCAATGGGGAATGGAGGAGGAAGCATCATCATATTCTTGAAAAGAGGTGCTCATGATCTTCAGAAAGTATGAAATGCTTTAAGAAAAAAAAAATCAAAAAGTATAACTCATAAGTATTTATCACGACCTCTAATGAAACCAGAAAACATAAAAAGTAGAAAAACTCAAACATAAGGTTAAAGATGCAGCATTGTTAGAAAAACAAGCACTCTAGAAGTTCGCAATAGATATAAATAACTGATGTTATCAAACAGGAAGGAAAGAAGCAAGAGGAGAGAGTTGTAATCATGGGATCATGGGAACACTGACCGGGGCATAAAGCTTTGACGTTGTTGTTTTTGCAGAGGGTAGCATCCACTGGTACTTCATCCTGCTTTCTCTGCATCAAAATTTAAGAAAAGAAAATAACAAAAGAACTGCTTTTCAATGCACTGCCGTCAGTAAAATTAAATCATTATCCCACAATGCAATAGACAGAATACGGGCATTCCAATCTAGCCATTGTCTTATAATACCCATTGAACTTGAAAAAAATTGTGTCTTAGTGGTGCTTAAGCTATGTCGTTTTACTTTGATGTTAATTGTTTTTATTTCGTTGACTGAGTCCTTGTAAGTGGGCCGAGAGGCACTTGGGTAATTGCTTACAATTATCAAAATTCAATTCAACAAGTTCATCCAAAAATCCAACATAATCACGATCTCAACTAAATTTTTACATCCAACGAGAATCAACTACTTTAGATTTGGGCACTTTGAAAGATCTGATATTTTTGTCAAGTATTTACAGTTCTTGAAATTCTTACTTTTTAAGTTATGTTTAAAAAGAAGAAAATAAAACAAATAAATTAAACTAGAAAAGGAAATTTGCAGCATACCTTAAAGGAAGACAAATCTACATATTGAAAATAAATATACATACCATAGATAACAATGTCATGCCGATCTCTCTCATCATGCTTCTTTCCATTCTTAAAACAAAGAGTTTCCGCCCATGAAAATTTGATGGCAAAGATGGCAAAGAACATTTGGGTCAATCAAAGAACTCTCAACTCATTGGAGAGATAATTCAATCTGTCACAAAAACTTGCATTACGATTTATAAATATTCTCAATTTCTTCATCTTTGCAAGCACGTTGGGATGCAAGCGTATCATGCGTTCTATTTGCTCTATACCCGAGTGAGAGAATGCACAAGCATTGTATCAAATACTGTAGATAGTTTCCTAACATAGTTCAACACTTCCTAAAATTATTAGTTTTTCTATTTCTTTTAATTTAAAAGTAGCTTCAATTTGGAAAAAAGAGGACTTGAGAAATAAAAATATATTTCTAAAGTGAAACATACCTTATTTTCTTCAAATATGTAATAAACATCTTCATGAGACCATAACCTACTTCGTCTGCCAGGTTCTTTGGGTGATTCTTCTCAAATAATTTCTTTACCCATATCTTCAAGTAAGTGATGCATCATCAAGAGGTCATATCTACCAATAGTACTTATAAGGCATTTATCAATGAGGTTTTTGATACCAAAATTTGGAAAGAAACCACACTGCGTAGTATTTTAGGGAAATATTTCCTGTTTTGTCCTAAGAAACATGCAATGTCAAGGAAGATATTTTGCTCATAATCATGTAATCCATGGTAACTTATTTTGAGTATTTCATGGTTCTTTTTATTTGGAATTTTTTTGTACTTCTCCAATACGCTTTTCCAATAATGTATATCTCTTCCATGTAGATTTGAGTCTACCACAATTAAAGCAAGTGGAAGGCCACCAGCATATTGCGATGCAAGTTTTGTGAGTTCCACAAAACCATCATCAGGTTTGTCACATTTGAAGGCATGCCAGGTAAAGACCTTAACATCAGTCAATAGGATCCAATACATTCATAGGATATTTCAAACCAACATCATGCTTATCTAGTAGATGCTCATCTCTTGTTGTTATGATGATTCGACTTCGTAAACCAAACCAATTGCAACTTCCACATAACATCATCAAGAACCAAAAGAATCTTTTTACGGCAAAGTCTCTCCTTTATCAAATTAATTCCTTTATCAACCTGACCAACCTTCAAACTTGAATCTCTTAAGATCTCAAAAAGAATTTTTGCTTGCAATTGGGTGAGACCACCCTTTCTAACATCTTTCAGAAAACAAATCCCTTCAAATTGATTGGCAATGAGGTTATACACTACTTTTGTAATAGTTGTGTTACCAATTCCACCAATACCGAAGATACCTATCATGCGTGTATCATAAATCATCTCAATACATAAGAGCATATTATAATATTTTACACGAGACTCTATTCCAACCGGATATTCGGTAACATGTAATTATGTACAATTTAGTATTCTTGAGATCACCTCTTGAACAATCTTCTCGTTAAATTTAGATTCGTTTCTACCATTGCAAAAAGATCAAAAGAAAAATCATGAATTTGACTTCCTCTTCTTAAAAGACATGGGAACATGATTTAGGCACAATTTTATTCTCGTGTAAGAAATGACATTATTGGTAGGATACGAAGAAAGTAACAACATTCATATCCTTGTCGACCTGAATCCCAATCCCCCTATGGGTTGAACATAAGTCAAGTACTAATGTCTGGTTTGGATAAAGAGATGCTTTTATCGCATATCATCTCATCGCAATATTCAAACATCACAAAGACAAACGCTTTTCAATTTCTAATCTTTAACTTTTTCATCTAGAACAATGCTACGTACAGTCCCCATTTGGGGACTACATTGCAAGCTAGTTAATTTTGTCTTTAAATTTTTTTAAAATTACAATAATATTCTTATCAAAATGGTATTTTTTTTCTATTTAATGAAGGGCTTGCACATGCAGTCCCCAAATGTGGACTACAAATAGAATTTCTCTTTTGTGCTCATCTAGTCATTATCTAATTATTACACATTTTCCAAATTTCCAAATAAAACACAAAAAAATTCAACTTTTTCAAATTTCAAAATAAAAATTATATGCTAACAATATTTTAATTTTATAATATTTTTATTTAATTTTTTCTCTATCCTTTTCCAAAACCTCATATAACATTTTAACTCAAACTATTTCGTTACTATTTACAAATCATCTCAACTCCTTTAGGGATTAAAAAAACTGTCTTTGAAATAGTGGTACGGATTCCAATCTCCTATCAAACTCAATACTTAAAAAAAGGGACAAGAAATGGATTTTGAAGTATAGTGGAGAAGCAAATTAAGCCATTGTATATATCTTGTCATTAATCTTTGTTCCCTATTTTGATTCGTTGAAGTAATTTTTTTTTCAGTACCTCTCATTTAACACTTCTCGTAACTTAGATTATAACGACGATTTTTTGTTGTCTTACGAAGTTTAGTAATTCTTCATAATGAAATTAAGCAGAGAGAGAGAGAGAGAGATTTCAATTCAAGTTCCACTACATCTTATTTGCTAGGTAACATGTAACATCTCAACCCCAAAAAGCATCGACAGTAACCAACCATAAACTTTGGGAAAATAAAAAATGAAGTCTTGAAAAAAATGTGGTTAGTATTTTTGATACCTTGTATGATTTTCTTGTCTTTAGTTTTACCCTCTGGTGGGTTGCTGAGAAAAACTGATATGGAAGGAAATAAATCGAGGTTTGAAATATGATTTCGTTCTAATACAACTAATGGAAATTATCTTTTGGGAGGGTTAGAGGATTGTGGGTTCATATCTTAGTCTCCGACTCTCCGTTGTGTTCCAACCTTTCCCATCATCCAAACTGACCATCGGGGAACTATTGTAATGTCATGAGTTCAATCATATTTTTCCCTGGCTTGGGACTATTGTAATACAATTAAGGTTTATAGTAATACAATTAAGGCATATTTCAGGAATTAAGGCATATTAATAAGCCAATTCGGGGGGTAATATTATGATGAAAATAGATATGGTGAAGGCGTATGATACGATTGACTGGGATTTTTTAATTCATGTTCTAAAAGCCTTTGGGTTCTCAGTGGAGGTATGTAATCTGATCTCGACTTGTGTATCTTCTTCCTGGAAGTTTCTCTCGGAGGATACTTTGTGGTCTCCATTTTTTAATTCCAAGTATGTGAAGAATCAACATCTCTCGCTGGTAAGTTCTCTTAAAGGCTCTAGATTTTGGAAGATCCTTATGGAATCGATACCTCTTGTTGTCGAGAAATCTATTTGGAGAGTGAAGGAAGGGAATTCATCATTTTGGCATGATAAATGGATGGATTCTGGTCCATTATGCAATTATTTTTTGATCTCTGATTTTCTGTTGTTAAAAATTAAGGAGTGCATGATTTAGAATAGCTGGGATGTGGACTTGATTGTCCAACTGGTGGGGCATGAGGTTGCAGATGATATTTTAGCTCGTACAGGTGGAACTAAAAATGGATCGGATATTTTAATATGGCTTGGTAGTAGGGATGGGAGCTTTTCAACTGCTAGCGCCTGGGATTGGTTTCGTATTACGGCTCCAAAACATCAATGGACAGAATGGGTTTGGCACTCAGCTTTGCCAAAGAAATTCTCTATTGTGTTATGGAAAGCTATGAAGAATATCTTAAGTGTGGATGAGAGGATTCGACGGATTGGAGTCCCAATAGTCTCAAAATGTGAATGCTGTTTTCAGGGTTGTTTTGAAGACTTGAACCATGTTTTATATAGTGGAGATGTTGCAGCTAAAATTTGGCATTTGTGCTCTAGTTTATTGGGAGTTCCATATGTGGCTAATCGGTCATGGTTAGCAACTGTTGAAGCTTGGTTTCGACCAAAAAAGAAGTCTTCTATTGTCGGGAATTTGATTGGTGTGGTTCCATGTATTCTAATATGGAATCTTTGGACGTGGAGATGTTAGGCACGTATAGAGGGGCATAAATATAGTCTGAATGTTTTGTGGAGGAAGGTTAAATATTGGATTCATTGGGCTGGTTTGAGAATGGGGCAATCCGGGAATTTGCATAGACATGATCAAGCAATTTTAGAGGAGTTAAACTTGCTGCTGGTAAGATCTACAAATATTAATTACCCTGCAGTATCTTGGGCTAAACCGGAAATGGGTTGGGTTAAATTAAACACGGATGGCAGTAGTTTGGGAAATCCAGGCGATTCGGGTGCTGGGGGGTTGCTTAGAAGTCATGAGGGTAATCTGATTTTTGCCTGTTCTGAATATATTGGTGTTGGTTCCAATAATAAGGCTGAGTTGATAGGTGTTATTTGGATTGCTCAGATGTAAGGACTTGGGTTTGGTTAATATTATTGTTGAGCTAGACCCGTCTTTGGTTGTAAATTGGCTGGAAAATGATAGATGTCATTTGGTATTTAGAAGATTTTTGGGAGGAGATAATCTCACTAATCCGAGGTTTTAATATTCGTTTCTCTCACGTGTTTAGAGAAGGAAATAATGCCGCGGACTGGTTAGCTAAAGGTGGAAGCACTGGGATAATGGAAGTCTATTCTTTGACTACAATTCCTAAGGAATTAAAAGGGATACTATGTCTGGATAAATGTGGTTTGCCTTACTTGAGAAGAAGGTAACTATTGGAAGTCGCAACATTTTTTTTGGGAGACCTGGAGCAGACTGGGCGTAGACTTGTGTTTACGCTATTCACGTTCGTTTACGTAGACGGTGATTTTTGTTCTTTTCTTTCCAATATGGGAAGAGGTCATCATAGTCCCATAGAAAGCTGAAAAGGCGAAAAAGGGATAAGAAATCAGGTCCAATACATATCCTATTTGGTTAACCCGAAAAGAATCCAAGAAAATTATAATTCCTTCTATGTTATGCTGTAATTCTAACCTTATTCAACTCACCCTTCTTATGGTCATTAGGTCTGTAAAACATAGTTTTCAAGGCACTTAAATCTCCCTTTACAGATCTGGTCTTGGTCTAAAAACATATTCTTAGAGGCCTTGAACCTGTTTCAATATTCCTGCTGTATATATGTACTGAAATTCCAGTAGAGTGGTCGAGGAGATTACTTTGCTGCAAATTCCACAAGCTTCCTGTGAATGCAAGGTTTGAGCCATTGCAAAACAATTCGAGATAGGTTCATTCTGTGTCACTTAAACTAAAAAATACCTTTAAAAGAGCGCACTAATTTTCCATGAAAATAAGATACATGGAATATCAATGGATGCTTTTTCACGAGTCACCATGAGATAATGCAATTGAAGTTCTAAACATGATAATAGTGAAAGGATTTATTCAACAATGAGAGAGTTTTCCTCCAAACTGGCTTTATAATTAGAAGGACTATTGGTATAATTGGACAATGTGATGGTGCTTCTTTGCATTGAAAATGATGTCAGTGAACACATTGAAAGTGATTACACAACAGAGGCAGAAATTATATATATGTATATCTGTATGTAGCTTCAGGTCTCGCTCGGTTCAGGATGGAATCTCAAGTGAAGCATGCTGTGGTGGTGAAAGTTATGGGTCGAACTGGATCCAGGGGTCAAGTGACTCAGGTGAGAGTCAAGTTTCTGGATGATCAGAACCGGTTCATTATGAGGAATGTCAAGGGACCAGTGAGGGAAGGTGACATCCTTACCTTACTCGAGTCTGAAAGAGAAGCAGGAAGATTGCGATGATGGGCACATTGGTTCACCACCTCGAATGTTACTTATTTGCATCGGTGTGGTTGAATTTTGAGGTGGATGTTGAAATTTTCTCTTTTGGAAACACTTGGTTTGATTTTGCACTTGGAATCTAGTACTCATTGAACTTTAACTTGGGTATAACTTTAATATTTGTTGTTGAACTCCATTGAAATTTAAAGTATCTCTTGTGTTCCTCGTCTCAAAAAAAAAAAAAGTATGTCTGTATGTATACTTGCATGACAAAAATGCTATGTTTATAAAGAAACATATACAGAGGGCCTACCAATTCATGAACTAATATACATTAGAATGCTATGTTTTTCGTTTTCTGCCATTCAGGCAAGAGCGGATTACAATATTAGAAAACTTAAATACAAATCACCAATTACTAACTAATTACACATATCTTGTTATAATTATAACATATTTAGCAAGCATTAACAACTAACCGATTCATCCATTGTACACATTTTCTAACAGAACAAGAATAAGAAAAATAATTTTATAAAAAAAAATAATAAATATGTTGGATTTTCTAGAGGAAAAGTGATTAATAAAACTCTACTGGCTGCATTTCCTACCAGACACAGCTTCAGGGGCAGAACCCATTTAACCATCTAGGCTCTTACATGTCTGTGTTTATGGTATTGACTAAGTGTAGATCATTTGTGTGGTTATTGACAAGAAATTCAATCTTTTTGTAATGAAGCAGTACAGTTTCATTACAAAAAGATTGAATTTCTGCACATCCTACATCAAAAAGATAGGGAGGGTGTGCTGGGGGAACAGTGGCATGTCTGCAGTTGACATCCATTACATGTAGCAATGCATCCTCATCTTAAGAAGTGTAAAGAACTTATTGTCATTATAATTGAAAAAATGTTCTACAAAAGAAAAATAGCTCATACACTGCATCTGCCAGGTACTGTTAGCCATCAAGTTAGGCGCGGTTAGATACAATAGAATCCAAGAGCACCAGCAAGATAACCACAAAATGGCAAGCCAATATTGGTGATACTAAATAGAAGTCTTTCATTATGCATTACTATTAGTACATGACCTGATTAGTAACCAGTAAGCAGGGGCAGATTTGCTGGAGTTTAAGGAGTTGGAATGTTTTCATGACAGGGATTATTATTTCCTCAAGAGTTCATTCTAATTTTGAGACGCATACAAAAATATGATAATAATCCCATCTAGAGCTTTAGGACCTTTGATTTGTATCATTTCTCAAACCAGAAACTTTCAGTAATTACCCTGTATTTTGACAAATGCAGCCCAAGAAGATCAACAATTACAGTACGGGGAAAAAAAAATCAACAGCATTTTAGATTCTCTTAATTTGCACAGAAATTAAGTTCATCTCAATTCATGTGTTTGCCACACATGTTAAGAAAAAAAGCTCCACACAGATAACCTTTCTTCCCTCTTATGACCCTAGAAAAATACAGCGGTGCTAGCAACATCTAAATTTGGTGTAGCAATCAAGTCCAAGCCAAAACGTGGAACAAACTTATGGAGTATCCAATTCCTTTGTCATTAAATGGTGGCAAAACAATTGCCTTGTGTATGAGTAAGATGACATTATCCAATCTGTTTAATTCTCTTAAGTCCTGAGCAATTCAATTTGCAGCATGGAAAGTTTATAAAATGACATTATCCAATACATATTCTATCTGGTTAACTCGAAAAGAATCCTAGAAAATTGTAATTCCTTTTATGTTATGCTGTACAATTCTAACCTTATTCAACTTACCCTTCTTATTGTCATTAAGTCTGTAAAACATAGTTTTCAAGGCACTTAAATCTCCCTTTACAGATCTGGTCTTGGTCTAAAAGCATATTCTTTGAGGCCTTTGAACCTGTTTCAATATTCCTGGTGTATATATATGTACTGAAATTCCAGTAAAGGGGTCGAGGAGATTACTTCGCTGCAAATTCCACAAGCATCCTATGAATGCAAGGTTTGAGCTATTGCAAAAAAATAAAATAAAAAATCGAGATAGATTCATTCTATGTTCGCTTAAACTAAAAAATACCTTTAAAAGAGTACTAATTTCCCATAAAAATGTTTTCTGAGATACATGGAATGTCAATGGATGCTTATTCACAAGTCACCATGAGATAATGCAATTGAAGTTCTAAGCATGCTAATAGTGAAAGAATTTTTTCCACAAACTTTTTTCATATATGGTTTTGATTGATAAATATGCATGCAATACTTCAAAACATGCCCTGAGCACTCATGCCTCATGACGTCCAGTAATATGACATAATCATGCTTCTTTAAAGGAAAATCAATCAGTCTTCATTGTTGGAAGTATATTAGGCATACAAATCAGCCTTCTTCAAACATTTATTTTTTCATCCCTCTTACTGTTCTAGATCATCGACTTCATAATAGCTCGACCAAATATCACTTTAGAAGTGAATCAAGGGCTCTTACCTAAGAGGACTTTTATCAAACCCAGGGAGAAAACCAAGAATGGTAATTTTTAACAAAATTATGAACCAGGCTCTCAACTGATTAATACTATTCTAGATCATGACAAAAATATGATTGAATTTTTATCAAGAATTTTATCCCTCTCAATTGATATGAAGCAATAACAATAAATTGTTGAACGCATCAATAATTGGAGAAAAAATCAATCTCATAAATAATATTACTAATCTTTAATGAGGTTTCATCATTAACCTTAGTTGAAAATTTAGCTAGGCATATTCATGAAAATAAATTCTAGAAAATGAACGTAAATAAAAATTCCACTGCTCTCAAAATGTAAAAGCTACAAGTCTTTTACCGTCAAAATCTGTTATGGTTACAGTTCTTTCCCAATTTTGATTCCTTCCGCAACTTTGATTCCTTTTTGAACTTCAATTGCTTCATTAAGATAAAGTTCAAATTTAAGTAAGAAAAATAAATACTTCAAGACAAATAAAAATATAAGAATTAACACTACATAATTGTGATAATACTTTATTTAATTTAGTAAACTTCTGTCCAATTCGGCTATTATCACATACCCAAGTGGAAGTTCTAAATCCACATCTTCATTAATTAAATGATCATTAGCATCCTTGAATTTCCATAATGCTAGAGCTGGTTGAAGCTTCCCGCCTCTTCTGTTGTGGGTTCCAATCGGGTTCCAAGTCATGCTCACCATCATCTCGGTATCTCTTTGAAAGTTGAATAGGATCAATGAAATTCCCGTATATTAGATGGACTCCGACACTTTTTAAGATTGCTTGCTTTGACACACTTCCAAATGTAAACCTCATATTGTTCCCCTCCCTGTAACTTCTTGACAGCATCTCATCAATAGAATTTCCAGCCATGTATTTTAGACATACACGATGTTGTGGTTCCCTTGAAGGCAACAACAAATCACGACATGGGTTCCACACCATCGACTGGTCGTTTATCGAGATAGTAATAGTTTCAAATCCCAGCGGAAGAGGTCCCACAACAAAACACAAAACTAATGCCACGATCTGATGCCCACACATGGACGCATTATGATCAATTTCTATTTCAATAGAATTAGTATATGAAGTAGTCTCCTTGCAATACTTGAACCACTCTGGAATCCTACTTCCAGGATATATAATCGTACTTGAATCTTTCTCCCAAAAGCGTTCCTATTAAATCAAGTATATGTTAAAAATCAAATACAAGCTATCAAATACGAAACAGAAAGAAATTAGAGATCAAATAGATGAGAAATGTATACCTGAACCAATAATGGATCTGGCACATGATCCCTACATCCACTTCCACTTTATTGCATTCCGATAAGTCAATCCATGTTAGCCGTTTTAAGTTGGGTGTTCCAAATGAAGATTCTGTCGATACATGAGGAAAGCGTTCCAATAACCCGCATCCTAGAGCATCTACCTCTTCTATATTTGGTGGAAGGTGTAGAATTTCTTTAAGTTGCTTGCAGTCTTTCAAATCAAGCCAACACAATCCAACAAGTCCTTCTACCCATGGAGGAAGGCTAACAATTCCACTACCAGATAGACTTAATTCCTTCAAACTAGATGAGAAATTATATGTCCGAGGTAAATTATTTGATTCTGGAGGTGGCTCATTTTCCAGTGTACATGGCATGGATTGTCCATTTTCAAAATTTAGACAATGAACGAGTTTAATTGTCTCTAGATGTTCCAACTGAAAAATGTTTATTGGAAGACGCACAAGGCTTACGCACTTATACATACATAACGTCTCGAGCCCAGTGAGGTAAGTAATGGATGAAGGCAGCTCTTGTATTACCGTGTTTTCTATCTCGACACACTTCAAATGTTCCATTTCACACTCAATTTCAGGAAAGTATTCAAGGCTTATACAACCTTTAAGTTCAAGGAATTCTAGAGATCTCAACTTGAAGCTTCTTGGCAAATTCTTTAGAATGGAACAATCAGTAAAATCCAATTCAACAAGCTTATCCAAAAATCCAACAGAATCATGAACCTCAACTAACCTTACACATCTATTAAAAATCAACTTCTCTAGATTTGAGCAACTCGAAAGATCCGGTATATTTGTCAAGCGTACACACCGACTGAGATCTATGCTTGTTAAGTTCTGTTTAAAAAGAAGATAATAAAGGAAATTTGCAGCATACCTTAAAAAGTAAGACAGACCGACATGATATTGAAAATAAAAATACTTACCTTAGATTGCAATCCCGTGCCTAAATCTCTAATATTGCCTCCTTCCATATTTAAAACAATGAGTTTCTCTCCATGAAAAGAAGATGGCAAAACCTCCAAACAGCAATTAGGCCAATCAATAACTCTTAACTCATTAGAGAGAGAATTCAATCTGCCACCAAAGCTTACAGACCAACAGCTAACTTTTAATATTCTGAGTCTTTCCATTTTTGCAAGCATCCAATGACTAAAACGTCTTGACGGATTTATTAGTATGCCTTCAGTTTGCTCTCTTCCCTAATGTGAGAATGCACAAGTGTTCTATCAAAAATCAAAGATAAATTCCCGATAATTCAACATTACTTGTGCAAGTGTTCATGAACTATATATAAGTTTAACAAGCTAAGATTATATATATATTTTTTACAATACGTGTGTACATCACTATTTCATCTATTAAGAAGGAAGCAACAAACATAAGCCTCATCTTTCTTCATATGGTGTTTCTATTTTAGATTTCAAAAGGGATAGCCTTATTTTTATCATTCAGATTTCTAGAAATGAGTGTGTACGTTCAAATGTCAAAGTCATGTATACTTGTTCCTTTTAATACGTATTACTCAGTTTAAAATACTAAAACAAGGTCAGATAATCATAGCATTTTGCCTTTTTAGAAAAATGGGGAAAAAGGGATTGGCTTTGATGATTTTATTTGTACTTCTTCATTAAAATTATTTTATTTACAACATTGAGAAAATATTTCATGTAGAGGGTATGAATGTGTCTATATAATAATTTATATGTATTTCTAGATCCATTTATTTTAATTTCATAATAGCTTCAATTGAAAAAAAAAAAAAACTCGGAAGTAGAATTATATTTCTAGGGAAAATCTTACCTTATTTTTTGCAAGTACTTCATGAACATCTTTATGAAACCATAATCTACTCATCTTGCCAGGTTCTTCGAGTGATTCTTGTCGGACAATTTTTTTACCCATATCTTCTAGTAAGTCATGCATCATCAGTTGGTCATGTTCATCAATAGTTATGAGACATTTATCATTGAGATTTTTGATACCGACATAGGCAAAGAGATCACAACCATCCAATATTTTAGTGACATATTCTCTGTCGTCTCCATTGAAGAAACATGCAATGTCAATAAAAATATTTTTTATATGATAATCTAATCCATCGTAACTGATTTTGAGTATATCATGGATATTTTTATCTAGAATTCTTTTGTACTTTTCCAATTCGCTTCTCCAAAAATGTATATCTCTTTTGCATAGATTTGAGCCTACCACAATCAAAGCGAGTGGAAGGTCACCCACATATTGCAGTGCAAGTTTTGTGACTTCCACAAAATCATTATCCGGTTCGTCACGCTTGAAGGCATGCCAAGAAAAGAGCTTAAGAGCGTCTCTAGGATCCAATTCATTCATAAGATATTTCAAACCAACATCATGCTTATCTAGTAGATGCTGATCTCTTGTTGTTATGATGATTCGACTTCCCAACCCAAACCAATCGCAACTTCCACTTAGATTTTCTAATTGGTTCGAACAATCAATATCATCAAGAACCAAAAGAACCTTTTTACAGCAAAGTTTCTCCTGTATCAGAATGATTCCTTGACCAACACTATTGACCTCAACCTTTGGATCTCTTAGGATATCAGAAAGAATTTTCTTTTGCAACTTCCCGTGACCGCCCTTACTTCGTTTTGATTTTTCTCTAACATTAGCAAGAAAACAACTCCCTTCAAACTGATCAGCAATGCAGTTATACACCTCTTTTGAAATAGTTGTCTTGCCAATTCCTCCAGTACCAAAAACCCCTATCATGCGTGTCTCATTAATGACCTCAATACGTAAAAGCATATTAATATCTTCTACACGAGACTCCAACCCAACCAGATACTTCTCAACATGCAAGCATGTATGATTTGGTAGTTTGCTTGAGACTTCTTGAACAATCTTCTCAATACATTCAGATTCGTTCCTACCAATGCAAAAAGATTAAAAGAAAAATCATGAATTTGACTTCCTCTTCTTTAAAGACATGAGACATGATTTAGGCACATGAATTTTATTCTCATGTAATAAATGTCGACATTATTGGTAGGGTACGAAGAAGTTACAACATTCACATGATCCTTAATTGTCAATCTGAATCCCAATAAACTTAAATAATACTGGCGGTAGGATTCCAATCTCTTATCAAACTCAATACTTAAAAAAGGAATAAGAAATGGAACTTTAAAATGGTAGAGAAGCAAAGCCATTGTATGCTGTTATTAATCTTTGTTCCCTGTTTTCTTTATTCGTTGTAGTATTTTTTTTTCAGTACCTGACTTTTATGTGTTAATTAAATATAGGAAAATAATCTTTTCCACCACAAAAACTACCGCCATTTTTAATTTATACCATAAACTTAAAAAAAAAAAAGTATTGATTTGCATTCTAAAGTACAGATAAACTTTACTTAATTTATACCTTCCAATTTAATTTGACTATATATATATATATATGAAGAATGTAATTTAATTTGACTTCTAAAATTTGACTACGTTTTGCATATAACTATTCAATGCCAAAAATAATTATAAATACCAAATTATTTTCTTTTTGTATAGTATTTTATCTTCACCAGTTCCCCCGATGTCATATCTTGGAATATATTTGTCTCACTTTTCCTTACAAATATCTCAAATATAGCTTGCGCATACACATATCACCCGGGAAGAGGCTTTCCGATCAATAAATAACATGAGCCGCCTCCCCCTCTGACCACCGCTCTCTTCCCTTCCTCGGCATCTTGGTGTCTCTCTATTACCCTCTCATCTCTCGCTCTCACTCTCCCTCCTTTAGAATTCTCTTCTTTCTTTGTTGTGAAGGTTCTGGGTGAAGGAAAGCATCAGGGAAGGAAGTAGTAGCAGAGGTATGAAGGCCAATGTGCAATCAACGGAATTAACTACCAGATCGAACGGGGCGTTTTATAGAATAAATGAAATGATGTGTTTTGAATTCATTGTAAAGAATAAGCCTTTAGTGAAACGTTGCGTTTTAGTTAATAAGAGGGCGTCGTTTCTGTATTCTTGTAAGGAGACGACGTCATTGTGAATCTGTTAGTTAGTTAGTTACTGAGTTTGTAGTATAAAAGTTAGGCGTGAGTATTCAGAAGGTATCGATTAAAGTTTGAGGCTGAATTGTAAGGAGCTTAGGGATTGCTCGAAAATCTCTTCCAGGAATTGAAGTAGATTCTTGGTTAATTCTTTCTGTTCTTTCTGTGTTCTTGTTCCTTTTACCTATTCCCGTAATCGGTACCATCGCTGGATCCCGCTGAAGCAAGAAGGCACATAACAATTGGTATCACGTCGGCGATCCATGGCTGACAACACGCGAGCTGCGGCTTCGAAGGCTTAGTACGAGGGAATCTTAAAGCAATTAGAGGACCACCATCATGCTATCGAAGGTATTCACGGGCGGCTTGATCAACTGTCGGATATGATGAAATCATTGGTTGAGCTTCAGCAAAATAACCCTCGCAGGGAAGAGAATCTTGAAGACAATTCGTTGGGTAGACGTTTGAATCACGAAGACAAGGTTCCAAGGGGAATTAAACTCGATTTCCCTCACTTTGATGGCTTTAATCCGGGAGCATGGATCTTCAAAGTAACACAATACTTTGAATATCATTAAGTTTCGATCAATCAGAGACTTTTAATGGCCTCTTATCATATGGAGGGTGAGGCCCTCTCGTATGGTATCAAGATGCGTTGGATGCAGGTATTTTTACATCATGGGAATCCTTTGTACGAGCCTTGCTGGTTAGGTTCAGTCCTACTGCCTATGATGATCCTATGGAGGCCTTAACAAGATTAAAGCAAGTATCTTCTGTGGCCGTTTATAAAGCACAGTTCGAAGCCTTGTCCAACAGGCTAAAGGGGTTGTCAGAAAAGCATAAACTCAGTTGCTTTATGAGTGGTCTTAAAGATGAAGTGAGACTCCCCGTAAGAATGTTGAACCCAATCAATCTTAATGTTGCCTTTGGTCTTGCGAAGATCCAAGAAGAATATGTTCTGGCAGCAAGAAGATCTTGGAGAAATACTACAGCCTTGCCTGTTAAAAGTTATGGAGAAACAATGGAGGAGGGTTCCAAGCTCCAGCGAAATGCACCGCCAACCAAGAAAATTTTTTCTTCACAAATGGATGAGAAGAGGAAGAAAGGCCTCTGTTATCATTGTGAGGAAAAATGGAATCCTAGCCACGTGTGTAAGACTCCTAAGGTTTATGTGATCCAAGCTGATAGTGAAGACCACAGCACCAATGGGTGTCGAAACTGATTGGTTATGACTTTTCAGTTGATTACAAGAAAGGCAAAGAGAACGTGGTGGCGGATGCGCTCTCGAGAAAGGATGAAGAGGAACAAGCAGTGGTGGCAATGATTTCCTTCCCAACTTCCTTGTGGATTGAAGAGTTGAAGAGGATTTATTCATCATGTTCTAAATACTCTGAGATAATGACTAAGCTGCAGCAAGGTCAGGAGGCACCTAAACACTTCTCCATTCAGCAAGGATTGTTGCTAAGGAAAGGAAGGTTAGTAATCATTCCTTCTTCCTCATTCCAGTCCAAAGTATTACAGTTCATCCATAATAACCCACAAACAGGACATGTGGGTTATCATAAGACCTTACAGAGGGCAAGAAGAGACTTTTGGTGGCAAGGTATGCAGAAAGATGTAAGAAGATTGGTAAAAGAATGTGAGGTTTGTCAGGTCAGCAAGAATGAAACTGTGCAATATCCAGGTCTCCTACAACCACTATCGGTTCCGAAATCTCCATGGTTAGACATTTCCATGGACTTCATAGATGGATTGCCAATGTCGAATGGGTTTTCTGTGGTTTTTTCTGTGGTGGACAGATTAACTAAGTTTGCCCATTTCTTTCCTCTTTCACATCCTTACACAGCTGTGAAAGTTGCCCAAGTTTTTTTTTCTAGGGTTTTCAAATTGCATGGTTTACCAAGGTCAATTGTCTCTGATCGTGATGCAGTTTTCACTAGTTCATTCTGGAAGCAATTGTTTCAGATGCAAGGTGTTTCGTTGGATTTCAGCTCTTCTTACCATCCTCAATCAGATGGTCAAAAAGAAGCATTGAATAAATGCTTAGAAGGTTACTTAAGGTGCTATTGCAGTCACAGGCCCAAAGAATGGACTTCTTGGTTACCATTTGCTGAATGGTGTTACAACACTACACTACACTCTTCCATCAAAATGTCCCCATTTGAAGCTTTATATGGATATGCTCCTCCTAAGCTGATGGCGTATGTATCAGGTACTTGTTCTAATGATTCTGTGGATAGGCAACTGAAATCAAGAGAAGAGTTGTGGAGTTTATTGAGGGAGAACATGAGGAAGGCACAGCATAGGATGAAGTTCTATGTTGACAAAAATAGAAGTGAAAGATCTTTTGAAGAAGGTGAGTGGGTCTTCCTAAGACTCCAACCTTATAGGCAGAAGACAGTGGCAATGAGGCATAACATGAAGTTAGCCCCGAGATTTTATGGGCCCTTCCAGATTGTGAAGAAGTTGGGATCTGTTGCTTATAAACTGAACCTGCCTAGTTCGTCCAAAATACACCCAGTCTTCCATGTTTCTTGCCTAAAGAGGAAAATTGGCCAGTCTGTTGTACCCTTGCCTACATTGCCTCCTACGGATTCTAGTGGCCAGATACAGCCCGAGCCTCAGAAGATCTTGGACAGACGTGTTTCAAAGAAGGGAAATCATGCTATGACAGAAGTACTTGTGAGTTGGGTGGGAACTGCAGTGGAGGATGCATCTTGGGAAAGCTTGTGGAAGTTGAGGCAATTATATCCACACCTTGTGGGTACTGTGTTGTGAAGTGTGTTCTGGGTGAAGGACTTGTGGGCAAGTGCTTTAAGGAGGGGAGAATGTGAAGTGTGTTCTGGGTGAAGGAAAGCATCAGGGAAGGAAGTAATAGCAGAGGTATGAAGGCCAATGTGCAGGCAACGGAATTAACTACCAGATCGAACGAGGCATTTGATAGAATAAATGAAACGATGTGTTTTGAATTCATTGTAAAGAATAAGCCTTTAGTGAAACGTTGCGTTTTAGTTAATAAGAGGGCGTCGTTTCTGTATTCTTGTAAGGAGACGACGTCGTTGTGAATCTGTTAGTTAGTTAGTTTCTGAGTTTGTAGTATAAAAGTTAGGTGTGAGTATTCAGAAGGTATCGATTAAAGTTTGAGGCTGAATTGTAAGGAGCTTGGGGATTGCTCGAAAATCTCTTCCAGGAATTGAAGTAGATTCTTGGTTAATTCTTTCTGTTCTTTCTGTGTTCTTGTTCCTTTTACCTATTCCCGTAATCGGTACCATCGCTAGATCCCGCTGAAGCAAGAAGGCACATAACATCTGTTTTGTGCCGTCTGTCACCACCATCCTCCACGCCTCGACACCACACATCGCAAGTAATCCTCACTTTCCATCTCTCTCTCTATCTTCCCTCTCTTTGCCTCTCTCACTATAACATGAAACCCATACCCATTTTGGGTTTGAAAACCCTAGCCGCCGCCCCCCTGCCTTGCCATATCCGTTAGATCTTGGCCACGGTGAGCCTTAGTCTTTGTCTTCATCACACTCACTCACTCTCTCTCCCTCCCTCCCTCCCTCCCTCTTGCGTTCTCTCTCTTTCTCCCTCTCTGTCTCTGCCGCTCTCTATCTCTGTCTAAAATTTTCAGGCTGCCGGCCATCCCACCACCTCTCGTTAGCGTACTTCTCCTCCTTCTGTTGCCTCTCACTTTCCCTCCTTCCCCCACTATCTCTATTACTCTCTATCCCTCTCATTCTCTCTATCTCCATCTCTCTCTCTCTCTCTCTCTCTCTCTCTCTCTCTCAGGCTAATGGCAACCCAACTCTGCCTTCCCTCTTGGTTTCCCCTCCCTTACTCTCTCTCTCTATCTCTCTCTCTCTGTGTCTTTGAGCTCGTGATGCCTGTGATCATCCATAGATTATCCCCTGTGTGTGTAAGTGACTCTCGGACTAACCTTGAAAATAATTGTTGATTGGAAATTTTGAATTGTGATTGTGAATTTCCGTATTGTGTCTGTATGTTGGGGTGATGATCTATGTAGTTGTGATGTGGCCAAGTTCCATGTGAAGTGTTGAGATGCATTGTGTAATTTTGTGATGTGGTCGAGTGCCTTGTGGAGTGTTGGACAAATTCTGTCCATTTGTTCATTTTGCTTCATAAGTGTTGCGGTGTTTTCGTATATTAAATCTTCTTGTTGTCATGTCATATTGTGGGAATTTTTTCCTCATTCACACTGTTGTTCAGTCGGGAGGGAGTGTTAGAATTTCTGACCATTGTACGGATTTACAGCACAGCTTGTGAATGTGTGCTGGAAACTCCTTCCTTCCACTGAATTACAGCTTCTCACTATATATATATATATATATATCTTCAAAGTATGTAATTCGATCAAAATTAAATTATATATGAATCAATAAAGGGATAAGAGTTTTTGGAATTACTTGTTGACCTTTAAATGCAAACCAGATAGACAGGCAGCAAGATTTAAGGCAATCTTCCACCTCTGAACTTTAGCATCATCCTTGAACTTGTCTTCATGCTTAGCCAATGCTTCTTTGAAACTATCTTTTTGGTGTTGTACTGTCGATGGCTCGACTTTGTAAAATACCGGTAAAACCTTCTGTTGCTTTGATTCTTTACACTCTAGGATCTTCATCAACTCATCCAAACACCGCGTAGATGACGCATAGTTTTTAGAAAATACAACGATCGAAATCTTTGACTCTTCAATGGCCTTCCGAAGTGCAAGTGAAATTTCTTCACCTATTCTCAGCTCCCTGTTATCCATATAAGTATTGATTCCATTTTTACGCAAAGCTTTGTACAGATGAACAACAAAATTATTGCAGGTATCTTCACCTTGAAAGCTCAAGAATACATCATGATTCCATGAACAGATGGGAGGAGATGAAGAGGGTGAAGAAGAGGAAGAAGCTCCTAATTGAAAGGCCATGGAATTAGAAGTGTTGTTGATCTCTATAATATCTCTATTGGATGAAGACGCATCTCGATATCTCTTTGAAAGTTGAATAGGATCAATGTATATTAAATGGACTCCAGCACTTTTGAGGATTGCTTCCTTTAAATCACTTCCAAATGTAAATCTCATATTGTTCCCCTCACTGTAACTTCTTGACAACATCTGATCAATATAATTTCCAGCTATGTATTGTAGACATACACGATGTGTGTCCATTGAAGGCCGTAGCCACGTATCATTTCTAATCCGCTGGCCGTTTATTGAGATAGTAATATAAGAAATAGCCACCGGAACAAAACCAAAAACTAATGCCACGATCTGATGCATGAATGCATTATGATCAATTTCTATTTCAATAGAATTACTATATGAAGTAGTCTCCTCGCAATACTTGAACCACTTTGGAATCCTACTTCCTGGATATATAATCATACTTGATTCTTTCTCCCGAAAGCATTCCTATTAAACCAAGTATGTATATATGTAAGAAAATAAATATAAGCTATCAAATATATACAAAACATAAAGAAATTAGAGATCAAATAGATTTGACATGTATACCTGAACCAAAAATGGATCTGGCGCTTGATTCCCTACATCTACTTGTACTTTATTGCACTCCGATAAGTCAACTTTTGTTAGCCGTTTTAAGTTGGGTATACCGAATGAAGCATGATGAAAGCGTTCCAACAACCCGCATCCAAAAGCCTCCACCTCCTCTATATTTGGTGGAAGGTGTAGAATTTCTTCAAGTTGCTTGCAGAATGTCAAATCAAGGTGAGACAATCCAACGAATGCTTCGATACATGGAGGAAGGCTAACAATACAACTACCAGATAGACTTAATTTCTTCAAACTGGATGAGAAATTATACATCCGGGATAAATTATTTGATTCGGGAGGCAGGAATGGGAACAATTCTTTACCTGATGAAAGTTCATTTTTCTGTGTACATGGCATCGATTGTCCATTTTGCCCCACCTCCTTTCCAAAATTTACAAGATTTGGACAATTAATGATGTTAACTGCCCATAGACTTTTCAACTCAAAAATATTTATTGGAAGACGCACAAGGCTTTTGCACCCTCTCAAATATAACTCCTTGAGACCAGTGAGGTATGTAATGGATGAAGGTAGCTCCTGTATTACGATGCTATGTAACCGGACACATTTCAAATGTTTCATTTCACACTTAATTTCAGGAAAGTATTCAAGGCTTATACAACCTTCAAGTTCAAGTACTTTTAGAGATGTCAACTCGAAGCTTCTTGGCAAATTCTTTAGGTTGGAACATCCTTCCAATCTCAATTCAACAAGCTTATCTAAAAATCCAATAGAATCATGAACCTCAACTAATCTTATACATCTTGGAGCATTTACAACTTCTATATTTGGTGGAAGTTGTAGAATTTTTTCAAGTTGCTGGCACCCTGCCAAATCAAGGTGAGACAATCCAACAAGTCCTTTTATCCATGGAGGAAGGCTAACAATACCACTACCAGATAGAATTAACGTGCACAAACTGGAATTTGATTGTGGAGGCAACAATGGGAGCAATTCCTGTGTACATAGCATGGATTGTCCATTTTGTCCCACCTCCTTTCCAAAATTTTCAAAATTTGGACAATCTTGGATGTGAACTACCTTTAGACGTTCCGACTGAAAAATGTTTATTGGAAGATACTCAAGGCTTTTGCACCATCTCAAAACAAACTGCTTGAGCCCAATGAGGTATGTAATTGATGAAGGTAGCTCATGTATTACTGTGCTTTCTAAGTAGAGATGCTTCAAATGTTCCATTTTGCACTCAATTTCAGGAAAGTATTCAAGGCTTTTACAACCTCTAAGTTCAAGTAATTCTAGAGATCGCAACTTAAAGCTTCTTGGCAGATTCTTTAGGCTAGAACATCCTAGAAAATTCAATTCAACAAGCTTATCCAAAAATCCAACAGAATCATGAACTTTAACTAAACTTTCACAATCATTAAGAATCAGCTTCTCTAGATTTGAGCAACTTGAAAGATCCGATATTTTTGTCAAGTCTTTAGATTCACTGATATCTATACTTGTTAAGTTCTGTTTAGAAGGAAGAAAACAAAGGAAATATATTAATTGTTAAGGAAATTTGCACCATACCTTAAAAGTAAGACAAATCGATATATTAAAAATAAAAATACTTACCTTATATAGCACTCTCGTGCCTAAATCTCTAATCATGCTTCCTTGCATTTTTAAAACAGTGAGTTTCTCTCCATGCAAAGTAGATGGCAAAAACTTCAAAGGGCATTTGTACCAATCAAGAACTCTTAACTCATCAGAGAGATAATTCAATCTATCACAAAAACTAACACCACAGCTTAGTATTATTAAAATTCTGAGTCTTTCCATTTTTGCAAATACCTCAGAACCCAAACGTATCAGGCGGTCCTCCCGAGGCAGATCTATCAATATGCCTTCAATTTGCTCTGTTCCCTAATGTGAGAATGCACAAGTGTTCTATAAAAAATGAAAGATAAATCCCCTATAATTAACACTTGCGCAAGTGTTGAATTATAAGTTTAGCATGCTAAGATTTTTTATTTTTTTTTACAAAAATATGTGTGTACATCACTATCCCATTTGATGATTTTATTTGTACTTCTTCATTAAAAATTATTTTATTTATAACATTGAGAAAATATTTCATGTAGAGGGTACATATGTCTATATAATAATTTATATGTATTTCTGGATCCATTTCTTTTAATTTAATAATAGCTTCAATCGAAAAAAAAAAACTTGGAAGTAGAATTATATTTCTAGGGAAAATCTTACCTTATTTTTTTCAAGTACTGCACGAACATCTTCGTGAAAGTATAATCTACTGCGCTTGCCAGGTTCTTTGGGTGATTCTTGTCGAACAATTTCTCTACCCATATCTTGTAGTAAGTCATGCATCCTCAAATATTGGCTACCATCGTATTGATCAATAGTTATGAGACATTTTTCATTGAGCCTTGTGATACCGGAATAGGCATGGAAACCACAACTGTCTAGTATTTTAGTGACATATTCTCGATCATCTCCTTTGAAGAAACATGCAATGTGAAGAAAAATATTTTTTACATCATCATCTAATCCATCATAACTTATTTTGAGTTTTTCTTGAATTTCTTTTTCTGGAATTCTTTTGTACTTTTCCAATTCGCTTTCCCAAAAAAGTATATCTTTTCCACTTAGATTTGAGCCTATCACTTGTAAAGCGAGTGGAAGGCCGCCAGCATATTGCAATGCAAGTTTTGTGAATTGCTCAAAACCATTATCCGGTTTGTCACTTTCGAAAGCATGCCAGGAAAAGAGCTTAAGAGCCTCATCGTGATCCATTTCCTTCATACGATGTTTGAAATGAACACGATGCATAGTTAGTAAACCCTCATCCCTTGTTGTTATGATGATTCGACTCCCAAAACCAAACCAATCGCATCTTCCACATAATTTTTTTCGTTGGTCTAAACTATCAACATCATCAAGAACCAAAAGAATTTTTTTACTGCGAAGTCTCTCCATTATCAAATTGATTCCTCGATCGACATTACTAACTTTCAAACTTGAATCTTTGAGAATGTCAGAAAGAATTGTCTCTTGCAACTTTACGAGACCACCTTGATCTTGTTTTGAAGATTCTCTAACATTTGCAAGAAAACAGCCGCCTTCAAACTGATTAGTAATGTTATACATCTCTTTTGCAATAGTTGTTTTTCCAATTCCACCAACACCAAAAATCCCTATCATGCATTTTTCATTCTCCTTAATACATAATAGCATATTATAAATATCTTCTACACGAGAGGTTATTCCCACTGGATACTCGGCAACATGCAAATATGTACGACTTGGTACTATTTTTGAGACCTCTTGAACAATTTCTTCGATAAATTTAGATTCATTCCTACCAATGCAAAAGGATTAAAAGAAAATTCATGAATTTGACTTCCTCATGTTAAAATACATGGTAACATGATTTACGCATAATTTTATTCTCATGTAATAAATGACGTTATTGGCAAGGCACAAGTTAATTTTATTCTTATTAGAGTAAAGCCAGAATAGTCTTAAGTTGTGCAACCTTCGCGCACTCAATTTGAAAAAATGTGGACTCCACTATTAAAAAAATAATTATTACATGTGGGGCCCAAATTAATCTATTTTATCAAAAAGAGTGTACGAGACTTACATACTCTAAGATTATAAATATCAATCTTTTTTGAACTAACAACCGTTAAAAACAGATGAATTTTAAAAGTGTAACAATTCGCATGGCTAGTTGAAGTACTATACTAAGTGGTGATCGAAGAAGGTGTAGAGAGGGTTTGTATCAAATTCAAGACTTAGAAAAAGGGAAAATAAATGGGACTTTGAAAATAGTGGAGAAGCAAAGCCATGTATGTTGTCATTCTTTGTTCACTGTCTTCTATAATTGTTGTAGTAATTTTTTTTAGTACCTGACCTTTGTGTGTTAAAAAAATACCACCCATATTCAATTTAAACCATGCTTAAGCTTTGTAAAGTATTAATTTGCATTCTAAATTACAGATAAATTTTACTTAGTTTGTACCTTCCAATTTAATTTGACAATAAATATAAAAAATGTGCTGCTTGACCAATTTAATGGGTAAATCATAAATGTATGCAATTTCTAAGGGTATATATTATATATCTTTTTTAATTTATGGTAATTAAAAAAAACGTAGTTTGAGTGTGAAAAGTGTTATTACGTAAACAAATATCAATATGAACACAATTTTTATGAGTTGAGGGCTTCTACATTTTGGTCATGCATAATATGAAGCCAGCCCCAAAAGCCCAAGCCCAGGCCACAACTAAGGCCCCAAATCCTTAGAAGAAGGCCTGCCCATCTCCTAAAAACGGCGCCGTTTTGTGCCATTTCACACAAGAGAAGTGCTACGGATCAGCCCCTGTTCACGGCTGATCTGCAGCACACTTGACGTGTCCATATTTTTTTTTTTAGATCCCGTTTTCCCCTCCCCACCCGTTTCCCTCTCCCCCACTGGATTCGCCCTCTCGGCTCACTGCCTCACCCAGCTCTGTCGTGCGCCACCTGCAGTGCAGCTGCCCACCACCATCGACTCCCCCTCGCGCCGGCAACCTCTAGCCACATGCAGTGCCCCGTGCTCGACAGAAACCCCCATGCGTAGCGCCCCCACGAGAAACCCGAAATGGGTTCTCCTAACGGTTTGCCGCTGCTAACGCCGTCGTCGTCAGCCTCCAGCCCCACCGTCGAGCACCACCGAGCCCATTGACCTCCCTCTAGCCCCTTCGAGCACGACAGCCCTCTCCCTCTCTTTCCCGAAATGGGTTTCACCCATACGGGTTATGCAGTGCCACCGAGCCGTACGCCGCCACCCACGGCTCCAGCCGCCACCTCGAGCCTCCCTCAGCCACCAGAAGCTCCATCGCACCTCCCTCAGCCCTCCATGCTCAGTCATGCCACTCATTTGGCCTACGGAGGGATGGGTGGGGGAGAGGATACCGACACGGGTTAAGGGTGGGGGTGGGGTGGAGGAGAGGATACCGACGCTGGGTGGGAGAGAGGATGCCGATGCCGGCGGGTGGTGGGGGTGGAGGGAGAGGATGGGAGAGAGGCGAGGATGGGGGGCTCGGGCGACACGGGGTAGAAGGAGGGTGAGAGAGAATGGGTTTTGTTGTTAAGGTTTTTTTGGTCATTTTACGTGGGACACGTATGGTGTGTGTTGTGTGCTCCGGAACAGGAGCTGATACCAAGATTTATTCTTCACACAAACCCTAATTCGTCTCTCCTCCCCAGTTCTTCCCCCCTCTCTCTTTCCTCTCTCTCAATTTTGTGCCGTCTGCTGCCACTATCCTCCATGCCTTGACACCACACATCACCAATAATTCTTACTCTCTATCTCTCTCTCTCTCTCCATCGTACCTCTATCGCTCTTTCTTTCTGTAACACGAAACTCACACCCATTTTGGGTTCAAAAACCCTAGCCGCCGCCACCCAGCCTTGCCATGTCCGTCAGATGCTGGCCTTAGTGAGCTCTTAGTCTTTGTATTCGTCACACTCACTCACTCACTCACTCTCTCTCTCACTCACACTCTCTCTCTCTCTCACTTTCCCCCTCGCATTCTCTCTATTTATCCCTATCTATCTCCGTCAGTCTCTATCTCTATCTCTATCTCTATCTCTATCTCTATCTCTATCTCTCTCTTAAATTTTTAGGCCGCGAGCCACCCCCACCACCTCTCATTGGCGTACTTCTCCTCCTTCTGTCGTCCCTCACTTTTCCTCCTTCCTACTCTGTCCCTCTCATTCTCTCTGTCTCCATCACACACTCTCTCATACTAACAGCCACCCACCTCTGCCTTCCCTCTTGGTTTCCCCTCTCTTACTCTCTGTCTCACCCTCTTAGTTTCTCCTCTCTCTCTCTCTCTCTGAGCTCGGGACGCTTGTGATCATCCATAGATTTTCCCCTCCATGTGTAAATGACTATCAGACTAACCTTAAAAATCATTGTTGATGGAAATTGTGAATTGTGATATGTGAAATTATGTCTTGTGGTTGTGTGTTGGGGGTGATATATTTAGTTGTGATGTGGTCGAGTTCCATGTGAAGTGTTGGGATGCATTGTGTCATTGTACAGATTTACAGCACTGCTTGTGAATGTGTGCTGGAAATTCCTCCCTTCCACTGAATTACTGCTTCTCACTATAAATATATATATATATATATTCAAAGTATGTAATTCGATCAAAACTAAATTATATATGAATCAATAAAGGGATAAGAGTTTTTGGAATTACTCGTTGATCTTTAAATGCAAACCGGATAGACAGGCAGCTTGATTTAAGGCAGTCTTCCACCTCTGAACTTTAGCATCATCCTTGAACTTGTCTTCGTGCTTAGCCAACACTTCTTCGAAACTATTTTTTTGGTGACGTACTGTCGATGGCTCAACTTTGTAAAATACCGGTAAAACTTTCTGTTGCATTGATTCTTTACACTCTAAGATCTTCATCAGCTCATCCAAACACCAAGTAGATGATGCATAGTTTTCAGAAAATACAATGATCGAAAGTTTTGACTCTTCAATAGCCTTTAAAAGTTCAGGTGAAATTTCTTGACCTCTTCTAAGCTTGTCATCTATGTAAGTGTTGAATCCCTTTTGATGCAAAGCACTATAAAGATGACTAGTAAAACAATAACGGGTATCCTCACCTTGAAAGCTCAAGAATACATCATAACTCCATTGAGAGGGTAAAGAAGAGGAATTGGAGGAGGAAGCAGAAGAGAGGAGTTCCGGTGATGCGTTGGAAGAAGTCATTTTGAACGCAAAGTATAACTAATTGCAGATAGATTATTGTTGATGATGGAGCCCCTTGTATAAGTTTAAAGAAGTGGATACAGCGTTGCATGAAGGAGAAACTTCTTGGCAACTTCCGTGCGTGTGCATCGAAAAGGTTGTCATCTCATGAATTGGCATAATTATTTTCAGAACAGTAAAAGAAAGCATTAACTGGTCCAACACATGAATGTATCATCAACCGACATTTCCGTCGGTGGGAAATGAAAAGTCTTGGTCAAATTTAAAGAAAACGTATGCCTTGGTCAAAGAAACGCGGCCAAACTTCTTCGGTACCCTTGGTGGGCCTCTTCTCGGGGTCAATCATTCATCATCATCATTATCATTTTATCTATTTAATGGTGTAAATTAGGACATTTTAAGGGTGTGTTTGGTTGTTGAAATGAATTGAGTTGAGTTGAGTTGAGTTGAGTTTAGATAATAAAATATTGTTAAAATATAATTTTTGAATATTTTTATTATTTTGAAATTTGAAAAAGTTGAATTGTTTATTATATTTTGTGTTGGAATTTGAAAAAGTTGTAATGATGAGTGAGATGAGATGAGTTTGGTTAATGAACCAAACGAAGCCTAAATCTAAGAGAAATATTGTTCTTCCGTTTTCTTTTTAATGTTTTCTAATCATATATGTTTCTAATTAAATGAATAATCACTCAAGTACACTACATCAACTTGTACGACATGTATATATACTGATATAAAATGACAAGATCAGAATTAATTATTTTCTTATCACTTTTCGATGTGACCGCAAAATAAATTTTTTATTTTAATTTTTTAATTGAATAAAAACTAAAATTAACATGTTTAGTTTAGGTAGAGATCTCGTAATAGTAAAGTTTAAAAATTAATTAATATGGTTTTTTTATTTTTCCTCAAACTAGTAAATTATGTTTAGTTTTCTTTTTTCTTTTTATTGAACAAAGAAAAAAGAAAACTTCCACTTTACCCATAGTGGTGGGCCCACTTCTCGAGCTCGTAAGTCAATCTATCATTCATCATCATCATTATTATTATTTGAAAAATGATTTGTATATAAAAATTTTCACAACACTTTATACAATTATATTTTAAATGAAGGATATTTTTATAAAATAATATTATTTTTATAAAATATTTTATTAAACTACCTTTTATTTTAAAATATGATTGTATAATGTGTTGTGAAAAATGATGTGTTTATAATTTTTCTTATTTATCTATTTAATGGTTTAAAAGACAATTTATTCCTAGATTAAAATTAAATTAGAACAAAAAGTAAAAAAAATAAAAAATAGTTATCTCATTATGGTAAAGTTTACAAACTAACAAGATTTTTTTTATTAATTCATTTTATTTTAATTTTACTTTAAATAAATTATAACGTATTATACCAAATCAATCAATTTACATATTAAAGATAAGAAACTTCCCTGCATAGCAAACTAATCCAAGGCAATGGTCAACATTACAGAAAGAGTACAAATTTGTGGAAGAAAAGATGTGATAAAATACTTTGGCAACTTCCTAATATATGTGTATCTAATCTATATATATATATATAACAAATTAATTATATTAGGATAAATTCTCCATCTAAAATTTATGTGTGTATATATATATTTACAAGTTCACAACTACTTCTGCCTTTTCAGAACTGCAAAAGAAACATTCAATATTATTAGAAATAAATACATGTCAGCACACACACGTGTTAATACATGATAGGTTAGCAAGATTTTACTTTTTTTTTTTGTAAAGTCTGGAGCTCTATAAATAGCAGAGTTGATTTCTCTGTTATCAAATTGTACAGAATATATTCACCAGAAATAAAAAGCTTTTCTTCTTTGAATTGTAACATGGTATCAGTTTAGGTTACGAAATGGCTTCTTCTTAAGCATCCTCCACGGTTGATATTTCAGTCAGTCCATTTTTCTTACAGAATGGATTAATTACGAGATTTGTATAAGAAAATGGATAGTCATTAATTGCATATTTATTTTATTTCTCATACTTTCTTATTGTACTTCTTTTTTTTTTCTCCTCACTTTCCTTTTCTTTTTTAAAAAAGAAAAATGATTAATGTAGTCTTCATGTCCACAAAATTTCGATTCAAACAATAAATATATCTCTCTATATATAAAAAGTGTCTATCAGAAAATTGTTGGTTTATTTTTTTTGTAATTTACCGTTAAAGTTAACGTTTGCCGAACCGTCCGTTTACTATTAAATTGTCATCTGACATCCGTCCGTGCACTATTAAATTGCTTTCATTTTCTTTTTTAATTTTTCGGCCTATTCTTGTTGAGGTTTTTGAGATCACTAAAGTAAGAGTGACTGTACAGATGGCAATATAGAATATAGCACTCATTTTTTAAGAAATAATTAATTTAATAAAATTAATCAGATACATTTAAATATTAAAGTGAGTTGAGTTAATAGATAATAGGAAAATAATAACCTTATCATTATCTTTCCTTTTTACTCGTAGAGTTGCACCTATTTGATCTTCTCGAGCTCAATCATTCGTTGTTACTTTTTAACTATTTAATATTGTAAATCAGGAAATATGGAAAACTAAGAGAAATATTGTTCTTCATTTTTACCTTATATTTTTTATTTATCTTTTCTAATCATATATTTTTTTAATTAAATGAATGATCACTTATGAAATGGACTACATCAACGTGTGGCATGTAATGGCAAAAGTTAAAAAGTCCAAGCTGTCGGTTCGCTGGATTATTATGTGCCAATTGTCTAGATTGGTATACTTTCATCATTATTGATGTATTTTTAGGAAGCTCATCCCCTTGATCAAGTTTCATCGTTGTTGATGTATTTTACAAATACTCCTTGGTTACACTAGCATTTGTCTAATGAGCGTAGAAATAATTTGTAATTGCCTAATTATATTTGACTCTGTTGAATGCTACATAAATACATTATATTGAGATGTTTAGTGATAATGTATAAAGTTTAAACGATGATGAATTGTAAAAGCTGTTAATGATATAAATGAAGATATGTGATGAGCTGCATATGGGTGAAGTAGAACTAGAAGGTGATGCTTTATGCATTGTAAAAGCTGTTAACAATAGAAATGAAAATTAGGAGTGAGGAGGTCAATTAATTGAAGATATTTGAGGTTTATTACACGATAGACCTCAATGGCTAGTTACTCATACTTTTAGAGAGGCAAACAAAGCAGCTGATTATTTAGCAAAGCTTGCATTGAATATAGTGAAGAGATAATTTGGATGGAAGATGGCCCTGAGGGTCTGTACAGTTTGATTTTACAGGACAAAACTGTAACTGATTCTTCTTAATGAAAATACAGAGGTATGTTTTGTTTCAAAAAAAAAATGATGATGAATTGTATTGAAGTGTTGGATTAAAAATTTAAATGGAGTTGAAGTGAAATTAAAAAGCATGATAATGATGCTTAGTATTTGTACTATTTTTTCCTCTTTCTTTTAAAACTACTTAGAAATTGTTATTTGTATTCTAATATTTTCTTTTTTGTAATATATTATTCACATTCTTTAAGGTCACTTTAGGTATAAGGTTGTGAACCTATAATACTATTTTGCTAGTATTTTTTTTTTTTTTCATAAAAGACTATTTCTAATGAGAACAAATTGTCAGAAATATTTTTTGCATATGGGAAAAAAGAATTTCCTGCACTATTTATTGTCTAAAATAGGCATTTCCGACAATATCATTCACCACAATAAACATTTCTTGTGAACAAGCTCCACTCGTGTGTGATATATTTTTCACAAAACTTTATATTTCCAATGATTATTATATGCTAGAAATATTTGAGACAACAATTAAATTCGCGGTTATTGGCAGCATCCATTGCCAATTATTTCTAGGGAGTCTCCCACAAGTCGAAATGACGGGAAAAAATCGTTTCTAACAATAATACTGATTATTGGGGACAAAAATTTTCACGAAAAAAATATTTTTTTGTTGTAGTGGGTCACTGGTTCTCTCCTTATCTCTTAGAGTATTAGTAGGGTACTCAACGAAATTTTGACAAAATTTAACTATGAAATTCACTTTTATAATTTTAGTTAGTCATTTTTCAACAACACCAAATAACAGACTCTCTAAATCTCTCACTATTTTATTAAAATATTAATTTTGACATTTTTATTTATTTTAATTATAATTGTAATTTGAATATTTATTCATTATTAACAAAATATACATTAATTTTTTAACGTTCATATTATTTCTAACAGATATAATTTTTTAACGGTCTTTCTTTTTTTACAATGGCCATATTCTTTCAACTAATATATTTTTTCAACGGCCATATATTTACAACAAATATATTTTTTCTACAATACTTTTGTGTGAAAGGAACAATAGGCAGGGAGAAGAGAATTGTTTATGGTGAAAATAATATTTAGTCAGCCCAAGGGGCTGGCCAAGTTTAGCTAGTGAATAAATTTTGGTATAAAATTACAGTTCATTTATTGAGTCCATTATAGTGAGTTTTTGTGCAACCTATCTAAAGTTTGGTCAAAATTTGACTAAGTTCATGAGTCCACTACTAATGCTCTTATCATATCATACCTATAAGGTAATTTAATTTTATATGTTAATTACTAAGTTTAGGATGCAGCCAATGGCAATATTACAAGTGGGTAGCCCTACAGAAACGATAATCTTACTTTTTTTTTCCCCTTTAATCTCTAATTTAATTTAGTTTTATCATTCACATAATCTAATTTAATTTTAACACCTTTGTATTTAGGATGTTTTTAGAAGATCATGATCATATGTATTATCTACTTCATTTGGGAGTATAGGAGGGAAAGGAATAGAATAACTTTCATACGTATTAATGCATTGGAAATTCCTCGTATTATTTGTTATAATTTCCCTAGGAATATCCTGATTTTTTTATTTGGTTCGGCTGTAGCTAGCTAAACTAGTTAGATAGATATTTTCTCTTCGTGTGTAAAGTGGGAAATTGAGTCATTTGTTAAGAAAATAGATCACATCCTAAATCATGACATAATAAATTTGACTATAAACAGTACTTCAATTTGTCTTTTTTTTTTTTTTTTTTTGCCCTCATAGTGATTTTATTGGGCCAAAGACGAAGAATTCGATCGGTGAAAAAAAATGATGAGCAACTTCCTCAATTATTATACAAAGAACATGTTATTATAAAAAGGCGTGCTCGCAGCTACTTTTGTCTTTGGTGTGGAAATTCTTCCGCCAACTTCCTAACTTTTATCCAAGAAGGTGGGCCTCTTCTCGATCCAGGCCAATCATTCTCCTTTTTTTTTATAAAAAAAAAAAAAAAAAATCTGTTTGATGTTGTAAACCATATTATAAATCAAATCAAGTGAAATATTATTGTTGGTAATTAAATTAATAATCACTTAAAAGAGTTGGACAATAGCACTGGATTATTATGTGCCAACTGTCTAGATTGATTAACTTTCATCATTGTTGATGTAGTTTTAGGAAGCCATCACCCCCCCTGGCTAGCTTTTCCCTTTGTGGTATTTAGATATCGGGATAAAATAAGATTAGATGATATGTGGGTTTTCATTATCTAAACCAGCCTCTAGGGAGTTAGATTTTAATTACATGAGCTTAAAGTATTTCATATACATGAATATATGCATGACAGCTTTGTTAGAGTATTAGTATTGGTTTATTTATATGTAAATGCAAACACATATTTGTATAACTAGATCATTAAATAGACTATATTGAATTATGCATATATAAATATTTTCATATCTATGAACAATATCAATAAATCTTTCCGGATGTACCATTTACTCTACAAATACTATTTTATTAATTGTTTTTATCTCCTCTCTCTCTCTCTCTCTAATATGTGTATTTTATTATTTTTTTTGTCTCTCCTCCCACTCTACTTTCAACATCTTTGTAGTGATGCTAATTACAAAATATATAAAAAAATTAATTTTAAAAAATTAATAATAATAAATAATATTTTATTATTATTTTAGTTCAGAAATGCGTAATAGAATATGAAAATTTTTCTTAAATGACAATGATAATCTCTAAAATATGTAATTTTGCATTTATATATCTAGATAAATTAAGATTTTTTTTTTTTATGAGATGAGATGAGTTGAGTTAAAAGTTAAAAATTAAATTAAATATTGTTAGAATAAATTTTTTTAACATTATTTTTATTTTAAGATTTAAAAAATTTAAAAAATTTATTTTATTTTATATAAAAATTTAAAATAATTATAATAATCTGATAAGATTGAACAAGATAAATTGAAGTAGGTTATAAAAATAAACTATTCCTAATGCTCTTGAAGTAGTTACAAAAACAACCTATGCGTTAGTCAAACAGGGCGGCCACAAACTTCTTCAGCAACTTCCTTTTCATTAATGGGCAGTGACATGGCGATTACTCTATTACTATCTATTTATTATTTATATTATATTTATTATTTTTTAAAGTATTTTTTAATATTCTTAATAACTAAAAAAATTACAAAATTATAATTTTATTAATAGTAATAAAAAAGAAATAATAAAAAAATAATAATCTTATCATTTTTCTTTCCTAATAAAGAAAAGAAAAAGACTTCGATTTTACCCAATAGTGGTGGGCCACTTCTCGAGGTCGTAAGTCAAATCATCATTTTTCATTGTCATTATCTTCATGAAAAATAATAAATTATCAACTAATTTATAAATTATTATTAAATAAAATGTTTTTAAAAAATTTGATTTAAATTTAAATTTAGATTTGTTGTATCTAAAATTTTTTTAAAAAAATTATATTTTATGAGAAGTAGTAGATAAATTGTAGATAAGTTGTAACTGTATCATTGCTCTATCATCATTATTATTTATCTATTTAATGACACATTTTGATTCCGTTTAGATACATAAACTATCTCACTTTTGTCTCATCAAATTTTAACTAATTATTTTACTATTATTTACAAATCATATAAATTCATCTCATCTCACTATTTAAACATGCTTGAAAAATATTATTTTTAATTTTGATCATTTCTAATTGTATATGTTCTTAATTAAATCAATAATCACTTAAAATATACTACATTAACATATATAATATGACATAACAAAATTAAAATTAAAAATCCAAATTATTCCTAGATTAAAATTAAATTATTTTCTTAATATTTTTGCTACTACTGCAAAATACCATGTAAAACAAACTTTTTATTAGAACAAAAAGTATAAAAAAAAAAAAATTGTTCACATATAGATCTCATTAATATGATAAAGTTTACAAACTAACAAGATTTTTTTTGTATCAATTTAATTTATTTTAATTTTACTTAAATAAATTATAACGTATTATATCAATTCAAATCAATTTACATATTAAAGATGAGAAGCTTCCTTGCATAGAAATTAAACTAATCCAAGTCAATGGTCAGCATTACAGAAAGAACAATACGACTTTGTGGAAGAAAGATGTGAGAAAATACTCTGGTGCACAACTTCCTAATATAAATTATACATGATCGATCCTCCCTCTAAAATTTATATATATAATCTACAAATTCACAGCTCCTTCTGTCTTTTCAGAACTACAAAAAAAATGGATGGTCATTAATCATATTTATTCTATTTCGTGTACTTTCTTATGTTACTTCATTTCTCTTTCCCCTCATTTTCCTTGCTTATTTAAAAAAAGAAAAAGAAGAATAGTTAATGCAGTCTTCATGTCATACAACATTCCGACTTAAAAAAAAACATATATATATATATATATATAGAACGTTGTATATATGAGTTTTGTTATACAACCTCTTTCACACTCCACATTTTTTTAAAATTTTTAATTTTTTTTAAATTTTTTTTGAGTTTATTCTTTTTAAACTATTTCAAATTTTCTATTCATTATTCATATAATAAATATTTGATAAAAGAAAAAAATAATATGAAATTGTGTGTAGAGATTGTGTGAATAGTATGAAATTGTGGAGATTTTTTCTGTATATATTGTAGCAAGTAAGAATCCTAAATCTGCTTCATCAAATCTTATAGGAAAAATTTAAAACAATCCTATAGTTTTTGTTATTGGATCTAAAAGATCGTTCTCCCCAATCCCGATCTGGATTACCATCTGCAATCATGTCACTTGTGTTTGTTTGCTTCTTCTATTTGTTGTATTTTTTCCTTGCATTTTGTTATTCTTTCTCTCGTCGAACAAATTCATGGAGTTGTCGAACAATCCCGGGGCCCGCAGCGAGGAAATGAACTTTAAAGATATGAACTTTAATGTTACACAGTGTCTTATTCCTTCTATTTAATATTTAGGTCTATTTCTATATTTTTGTACAAATATGTAATTGTTTGTAGATTTGTGGAGCTTGCACAGGATCGAGCACTACTTAATAATCAGGCTGATGTGCCCATGGTTTACTGTTATTCTACAAATAAGTAATATATAGCATACATGTTTGATTATAACTGTTAAAAGTAATAATAATAGGTAAAGTACTATAATTATACTTACGTATTGTTCAGATTTGTTTCGTTATAGAGATTATTATTATTATTATTATTATTTGCTTCAGATGTGTTTCATTATACAGATTATATCAATGGAAAAGGTGGCGGTCTAACAGAAGAAAACTCCCAAGTAATTTTTCTGGCTTTCTATTGATTGCATGTAATCATTATGCACTTACTAACAACACATCTATACTCATGCATTCATTGTTCAACACTGGTGTATCTTTATTCATTGTTCATTGTCAAAATTTCTCTCTTTTTCTACTTTCATGTTTGCGGCAATCATATGTATATATACTTTCATGTTTTCAGCTTATATCTTCACTATATAAGGCATGAACTTTGCCTTAAATTTCATTTGCTAGATGACTAAGTTTAGGTTAGTTTAAAATTTTCATTTTTTCCTCTCTTAGTTCACGTTCAGCACCTAAAAAGATAGCAACAACACACTTCCAACTTCTAAAATTTTCTACCACAAATTCTATCACGGTGTCTTCCAACCTCATCCATTCTTACATTTTTTTTTTCTTCTAATTCTTGTTTAGTTGGGTGTGTTTATTTCCTTTTGAGTGTTGATTTTGCAGGACCCTTTTTCTCTGAAAACTTTTTCTTGTTAATGCGTATGTTGTTTTGCAGTGGAGCTTCTAAGTTCCATCCATTCTCTTAGAGAGCAAAAAGATCTACACAGTTGACCCATCTGAAGTGGAGCTCCTGAAGTTTAAACCTTCTGTAAATACTGAATCTGATGATTTGGAGTGGCTCACAGCTTTATGTTTAACAAAAAAAAAAAAAATTGTGCAGGAAAACATCTGCATCATATATGCTCTTGTTAGGAAAAAACTGTAAACAGCCTATGCGTTAGTCAAAGAAGACGGCCACAAAATTCTTCAGATAAATTATAGGATTTCTTATAAACTTAACAATCAAAGAAAAAAAATATCATACTGGGGCCCCCTTCTCGAGGTCAGTCAATCAATCATTCAATTATTATTATTATTATTTATCTATTTAATGGTATAAAAGACATTAATCTAACAATTAAATCTAACAAAAATAAATGATAAGCTAAACTCTCGTCCACGCCTTCTTTCTTATTTTACACTATTTTTTTTGTTTTTGTTTTTGTGTTTGGTTTAGTCTTCAATATTATTAATACTCTCTATATATAAACGTTTAAGAGACATCATTTTGTCTAAATAGAGACTTAATCTCATATTTCGTAAAAAGAGAAGGCTCAATCTCTACCGACAAACATTCGAGAGATAATTTTTTTTTAATTAACAATAAAAAAACCAAAAAAAAGAGAATATTGTTTGAAAGCAAATCTAAATTATTGTTTGAAAGTAAAATGTCATCTTAAGAAATAATTCCACTCCCACTAACTTGAAGGTACTTTATGTACTTTATGGATCCACAAACAAATTAAGAACCATTCACATTGGGTTTAACCACTATATATTAATCTATTTAAAATTTGCAATTTCATTTATTTTGACTTGCATTAAAAAAAATGTGGAACGTCGGTCTCATCTATGATATTGCAAATTCAAGTAAAGTTATATTCATATATATGTCCGACAATTTTGAAGATAGCTTCCAATCTTGGTATCTCTTTGAAAGTTGAAAATGTAGATCACCATCATCTAGGCATCGATCTCTTTAAAGATTGAATACGATCCATGAAATCGTCATTCTTGTATATCAGATGAACTTTGACACTTTTGAAGATTGCTTTGAATTACTTTCAATTGTAAACCTCATATTATTCCACGAACATTGCACTTGATATCACTTTCTAATTGAAAGGGCATAGTACTTTATCTACATATTGACGTGATCAACTTACTCATAATATTTGGCAATCGTCATTCTTGACACATGATCTCCAGATTCTGAAATCCCTGTGTCAAGCATTTTCTCGCTGTAATATTTGGCACGCCATTAATAGTGATCTCAACACTAGGAAATAAAAGAGATCGAATGCAGAGCTTTCAAAATTTGCTTTAATAACAAACAACACACAGCTATTCCTCTGATCTCATCCAAATATAGATCACTCCCATCAATATCTATTTCACATGATTCAGTATTATTTGAAGCCTCCTTACAGTGGTTGAACCACTTGAATCGTATCTCTTGGAAATATAATGCGGCCAAAATAGACATTTAGATGTCCCTGTCAAACATATATCACAAAGTCTCACCATAAAATTATAAATAGAAACACAAACATGTAAAAAAGAAAAAAACAAAGACATGTCATGACATTCGAGCAATTCAATCTATCTTAGTGCTCTTAAGTTGCTGGTTTTGAATTGGAACTTTTTTTGAATGGAAGCTCTAGAATTTCTTAAAGTTGCAGGCAATCCATCAATACAAGGTGCATTAATCCAACAACTCTTTTGATGGATGTGGGAAGACGAAGAGTATCTTCCAAACTACAAAAGTAATATACTGCCTTAAGGAGACCTGATTTTGATTCAAATGTGGCAATGAGAGTGATTCTCCACTTGATGAAGTTTCATGTTCATTTGTAGACAAAGCATAATGCATACCGCACTTCCACCTTCTTTCTAAGCTCACCAAGCTGCCCTGAACAAGCTCCAAGAGAGAGTTTCTTTAGCTGCTGCAACTGAAGAATGTAATTTAGATGTCCCTGCCAATTCCAAACATATATCACTTTCAACTATAAAATTATAAATCAAAACACACACACACATGTAGCAAAAGAAAGAAACATCAGAGAGAGAGAGAGAGAGAGAGAGAGAGAGAGAGCTCAGTCAACAAAGGATTTTCCACATGATTCCCTATATTCAGAGACATTTCATAGCAATCGAGCAATTCAATCCATCTAAGTGCTCTTAAGTGGCTGGTATTGAATTGGAAGTTTTTTTTATGCTTCTAGAAAGCTTTCCAATGAGGTGCATCCATTAGCATGCACCTGCTCTATATTGGGTGGAAGCTCAGAATTTCTTTAAGATGCAGGCAATCCATCAGCACAAGCTGCTTTAGTCCAAAAACACTTTTGATGCATGTGGGAAGACTAATAACATCACTCATATAGATCTTCCAGACTACAAATTAAGTAATATAGAGCCATAAGGAGACCTGATTTTGGTAAGAAGCTACCTTCATAATTCAAATGTGGCAATGAGACTGATTCTCTGCCACTTAATGAAGTTTAAGATTCAATTGCACTCATCAACAAGATACAAACCCCACCAAGTGCCCACCACCAACTAAATCCCACCCATGCTGCGGAAAGGCCAGTCTCATCTATGACTATGCACACCGTTCTAAATCCAAACTGACCATCGGGGGGCAAAACTGAAGGTATATAGTAATGTCATGAGTTCAATCGTATTAAGGTATATAGTAATACAATTAAATCATATTTCAGGAAACAGAGGACATGAAGAAGAAATTGCAGATAATGAAACAGAAAAAATCAATCTCATAAATAATATTACTAATCTTTAATGAGGTTTCATCCTTAACCTTTGTTGAAAATTTGGCTAGGCATATCCATGAAAATAAATTCTAAAATATGACCGTAAATAAAATCAAATCCATATTTAAAATGAAACTAAAGAAAATTAAAAATTACACTGCTCTCAGAACGTAAAAATAGCTACAAGTCTGTTACCATTGAATTTTGTTATGGTTACAATTCTTTCCCTTCTTTGATTCCTTCCGCAACTTTGATTCATTTCCAAACTTCAATTCCTTCATTAAGATAAAGTTCAAATTTAAGTAAGAAAAATAAAAATTTCAAAAGTAATAAAAATATAAGAATTAAGACTATAAAATTGCAACTAACATAGATGTTTTCTTACTCCAAATTATCATTTCCTCCAACATACTTTCTACTACTCAACCAAATGAAGCTAGAGGTGAGGAGGCTTGAGTTAAGAGGAACTAAGAGGTAAAAGCATTAGAAATTAGAGTAAACAATGAGGGTTCAAATATGAAAACTGCTGCTGCAGATAATTTGTTTTTGTTTTCTGTTTTGCTTCATTCTGAGCTCGAATATTTCATCCACTGGACTAGAATAAATTGTATAGATGAGGGTCCTTGGAGTAAGAAGAGATTACATGTGAGAAGGAGAGGGAAAACAAAATGAGAAACTGTTACTGCTGCTGTCTCTTACAACTTTCTGCTGTTCCCCTCAGTTTCAGCTACTTAAGAGCTGGTTTTGGTCTGAGATTTTAAGGTCATTTGGTAGTCCTAATGTCACATACTAAGGCTGAGTTGAAGAGATGAAATAAAGCCAACTAAGGTGCTGAAACTTAATAGGACTCAAGGGTTGAAGTTGCTGAATTTTTATGTGACATTAGGACTACCAAATGACCTTAAAATCTCAGACCCAAAAAAAAAAAAAAATGGTTGAAGTTGCTGAATTTTTTCTGCACTGGAAGGACAGCCAAGAGCTTGTGTATTTTCTTGTTTTCAAACCTTCCCTCTTTCTAATACATTCCTAATTACACAAGCAAGGATTTAGAAGTGATCAAATGGAGATAAACAAGCTAGAGAGTCAACCAAACAGAAACTAGTAGGAAGGAATCAATTGCATAAATTTAGAGGAGGAAACGCATTGCAGAAAGAGTTTGCTGCTATTCTACAGTTTTGGACAGAATTAAAAGAGGGATCTTACCTGCTGCTTTGGTGGCTTCTATGGTGATTGTGCTACCTCTTGAGGTGGTCTAGAATGAGGCAAGTTCAATAGCTACAACAGGCTTGAGTTGAGTAGTTGAGGAAGAGGTGAAATAGGTTGTTAGTTCACTGCTGCAGATTTTACTGGTTTGGTGTAACCTATGGTTGTTCCTAACGGTAGTTCCCAGCAGTAGCTGGGAGCGGTGGATGTAGCACAGTCCAAGCTTAAATACAAGTCACCAATTATTAACTAATTATGCATATCTTGTTATAATTATAACATATTTAGCAGGCATTAATAACTAACGGATTCATCCATTGTACACATTTTCTAACAGAACAAGAATACGAAAAATAATTTTATAAAAAAATAATAAATATGTACGATTTTCTAACTGACAGATCTTCAGGGGCAGAACCAATTTAACAATCTAGGCTCTTACATGTCTGTGTTTATGGTATTGATAATAAATTCAATCTTTTGGAATGAAACAGTATTGTGACACATATTTTACATATCCTACATCAACAAGACAGGGAGGGGGTGCTGGGGGAACAGTGGCATGTCTGCAATTGGCATCCATTACATGTAGCAATGCATCCTCATCTGAAGAAGTGTAAAGACTTATCGTCATTATAATTGAAGAAATGTTCTACAAAAGAAAAATAGTTCATACTTTTTTTATTTCATTTAGATTTTGCACCTACTGAAATAAAATCCTAGGTCCGCCACTGCCTCTGCCACATACGGTTAGCCATCAAGTTAGGCGCAATTAGATACAATAGAATCCAAGAGCTCCACCAAGATAACCACAAAATGGCAGGCCAATATTGGTGATACTAATATAGAAGTCTTTCATTATGCAATAGTCCATGACCTGATTAGTAACCAATAAGCTGGGGCAGATTTGCTGGAATTTAAGGAATTGGAATGTTTTCATGGCAGGGATTATTATTTCCTTGAGTTCATTCGAATTTTGAGACGAGTAAAAAAATATGATAATAATCCCATCTAGAGCTTTAGGATCTTTGATTTGTATCATTTCTCAAACTAGAGACTTTAAGCATTTACCTTGTATTTTGACAAATGCAACCCAAGAAGATCAACAATTACAGTAAGATGAAAAAGAACATCAACAACAGTTTAGATTCCCTTAACTTGCACAGAAATTAATTAATTTCATCTCAATGCATGCGTTTGCCACAAGTGTTGAGAAAACCAGCTCCACGCACATTACCTTTCTTCCCTCCACATATAAATTTCAGCCTTTTAATGGTAACCTTCTAATGCCTAGTATAACAATTCATCCAGCATCCTTTCCAATATGGGAAGAGGTCATCATAGTCTCATAGAAAGCTGAAAAGGTGAAAAAGGGATAAGAAATCATGTCCAATACATATCCTATTTGGTTAACTGAGAAAGAAACCTAGAAAATTATAATTCCTTTTATGTTATGCTATACAATTCTAACCTTATTCAACTTACCCTTCTTATGGTCATTAGGTCTGTAAAATATATAGTTTTCAAGGCACTTCAGTATGTATATGTACTGAAATTCAAGTAAAGTGATCGAGGAGATTGCTTTGCTGCAAATTCCACAAGCATCCTGTGAATGCAAGGTTTTAGCCATTGCAAAACAATTCGAGATAGGTTCATTCTGTGTCATGAGCACTCATGCCTTCATGACGTCAAGTAATATGACATAATCATGCTTCTTTAAAGGAAAATCAGCCTATCTTCATCGTTGGAAGTACATTAGGAATACCAATCAGCCTTCTTCAAACATTTATTTTTTCATCCCTTTAATGTTCTAGATCATCAACACCATAATAGCTCAACCAAATATCACTTTAGAAGTGATTAAGGGCTCTTGCCTAAGAGGACTTTTATCAAATCCGAGGAGAAAACCAAGAGTGGTAATTTTTAACAAAATTATGAATCAGGCTCTCAACTGATTAATACTATTCTAGATCATGAGAAAAATATGATTGAATTTATAACAAGAATTTTATCCCTTTCAATTGATATGAAACAATAACAATAAATTGTTGAACGCATCAGTAATTGGAGAAAAAATCAATCTCATAAATAATATTACTAATCTTTAAGGAGGTTAATTGTTAATTTGTTCATCCTTAAACTTAGTTGAAAATTTAGCTAGGCATATTCATGAAAATAAGTTCTAGAAAATGAACGTAAATAAATATCAAAGCAATATTTAAAATGAAACTAAAGAAAAATAAAAATTCCACTGCTCTCAAAATGTAAAAGCTACAAATCTGTTACCGTTAAAGTCTGTTATGATTACAGTTCTTTCCCAACTTTGATTCCTTCCGCAACTTTGATTCCTTTCTGAACTTCAATTGCTTCATTAAGATAAATTTCAAATTTAAGTAAGAAAAATAAATATTTCAGGACAAACAAAAATATAAGAATTAACACTACATAATTGTGATAATACTTTATTTAATTTAGTAAACTTCTGTCCAATTTGGCTATTATCACATACCCAAGTGGAAGTTCTAAATCCAAATCTTCATTAATTAAATCATCATTAGCATCCTTGAATTTCCATAATGCTAGAGCTGGTTGAAGCTTCCCGCCTCTTCTGTTGTTGGTTCCAATCGGGTTCCAAGTCATGCTCACCATCATCTCGGTATCTCTTTGAAAGTTTAATAGGATCAATGAAATTCCCGTATATTAGACGGACTCCGACACTTTTTAAGATTGCTTGCTCTGACACACTTCCAAATGTAAACCTCATATTGTTCCCCTCCCTGTAACTTCTTGACAGCATATCATCAATAGAATTTTTAGCTGTGTAGTTTAGACATACACGATGTGGGTCCATTGAAGGCAACAAAAAATCACGACATGGGTTCCACACCATCGACTGGTCGTTTATCAAGATAGTAACAGTTTCAAATCCCAGCAGGAGAGGTCCCACAACAAAACATGTCAGCGTGAGTTGCAATAAGTTGCAATGCTTGACCAACATGCTCCCTTAAATCAAGGGTCAATGTTAGGGTGTCTTAATTCCTCTCGAGGTTTCCCTCCATGTTTCACTCCATGTTTCACAACATTTATGATTATACAGCATACTAATTTTGACAAAGTGTAGATCGGTTCCTTCACTCATGTAATCATCTACTATATATAATGTGAGAACCCTCTAAGAAGGGGGCATTAGAATTCAACCTTCAAATACAATTTGTCATGGTATCAGAGCAAGCCGATCTTAGACCCTCTGTTATCATCATCCCTTGACCAATTTCTTTTCCTTAATCTCTCATCATTCTCCATGGCGAACATCAGTGACAAAGATAAATCCGATGAACCAGAATCTGTTCTCACAGAATTGACTACTCGAATGGCTGAAGCTTTGACCAAAATTCAGACCACGACCTAGACCATTGAAACTTCCGCCGCTCCGATTGGTATCAAGTTGGACGGTACCAACTATGCTCTTTGGTCCCAAGTTGTTGAGATGTATATCTCTGGCAAAGACAAGTTGGGATATATTAACGGTGACTTCCCTCAACCCCTTCAGACTGATCCAACCTTTCGAAAATGGCGCACCGACAACGCTATTGTCAAAGGATGGCTGATCAACTCCATGGACCCATCGCTGATCGAGAACTTCATTCAGTTTCCCACAACGAAGCTAGTCTAGGAGTCCATTGCTACTACCTACTTTGATGGCAGTGATACCTCTTGCTACTGGATCTCTTTCTCTAAGTAGTGGGAAACATGGCCCATATTCCAAGTCACGAGCAACATCTGTTGGAATTAAGTGTACTTATTGTGGCAATCTGAAACATACTCGTGAAAACTGCTTCAAGTTGAACGGGTATCCCGACTGGTGGAATGAATTACAGGCTCGAAAATGCCCTGACATTTCCAGAAATGATGAGGGAGCGGGTAAAGCTACAGTGGCTGTTGCAGATCCACATCTCTCTCTCACACCACCTGTCGAGCTTTCCCAAGAAATTTCTTCTCTTTCTGAACCAGGTAGCTATGGCAACGTCCTCCTTAGTTTTCATAGAGATGTAGATAGTAGTGCCTGGATACTTGACTTCGGGGCCATTGACCACATGACATTCGATGGTACCGACTTCTCACAGACCTCCCCACCACGGAGAACAAGTATTGCAAATGCCAATGGAGTTACCTCTTCAGTAACTAGGGCTGGCACTGTCACCCTGTCACCTTCTCTCTCATTATCTAATACTTTACTTGTTCCTTCTCTTTCCCATAAATTGCTCTTTATCAGTCAAGTTACCATGGACCTGAACTGTATTGTACTCATTTATCCCACTTTTTGTCTTCTTCAAGATATTCTCACCAAGGAGATCATTGGGTGTGGTACTAAGAGGGGGGGATTATACTACATGGATGATTTCAGCATGGGGCGGGCACATCACATGCATCATCCGAATGGTATAAAGGAGCAAAAAATTTGGTTGTGGCATCGTCATTTGGGACACCCATCGCTTGGTTATATGAAACATTTATTTCCTGATTTATTTTCACATATACCGACTGTTGACTTTAAATGTGATGCCTGCATTTTAGCTAAAAGTCATAGAGCTACTTACCCCTTGAGCATGAATAAAAGTGATGTTCCATTTGCGTTAATTCATTCTGATGTGTGGGGACCTTCCCCAGTTTCTACTACATCTGGTATCTGTTGGTTTGTGATATTTGTTGATGACTGTACTCGTATGACTTGGATATACTTGCTGAAACATAAAGATGAAGTGTTGAGTGTGTTTAAATCATTTCATGTAATGGTTCAAACTCAATTTTCCGCTAAAATTCAGATTCTCAGGTCTGATAATGGTGGCGAGTATGTTAACCAACGGTTTCAAGAATATTTCCAACATCATGGACTTATTCATGAAACCTCTTGCCCATAGACTCCTCAGCAAAATGGTGTAACTAAGAGAAAGAACCGGCATATTCTTGAAACAGCCCGTGCTCTCTTACTGGGAGCCCATATGCCTAACTGGTATTGGACCGATGCAATTTCCACTGCTGTGCATCTCCTCAAACATATGCCTTCCAAAGTCTTAAATTTTAAAACCCCATTACAAGTTCTTTCTGCTTATGTGTCCTTACCCACAGTATTAATGATTCCTCCCCGGACGCACCTATGTGACTATGGATGTTACTTTTCTGGAATCAAATACTTTATTTTCCCCTTTAGTATCCAATTCTTCTCTTCAGGGGGAGATGCGAAAGGAAGAGCCGAATTGGTTGAGGTTTGATTGGTTAAGGTTTGACTGGCCGGTCTTTAAAGACACTGGGGCAGAGTCCTTAGAAGTTGATATGACTCCAAGAGTGGCACCCACACCTTCTGAAGCTGAAATAGAATGTCCCCACTCTGCAGTACCTGAAGACCCGTCTCCTGAGAATATTCTTGAGGTAAGCTCTTCCATTATACCTCCAAATACTAATGATATGGATAAATCTGCTTGCTATACTTTACCTCTCAGACATAATCGTGGCAAGCCACCAAATAGATATTCTCCAGATATTAAGGAACAGAGGTCGAAGTATCCAATTGCCAACTATGTGTCCACACAGAGGCTATCCAAATCTCTCAAGACATTTGTGCATGAACTTTCGTATTATCATGTTCCCACTAATGTTCATGAAGCCTTAACAAATCCAAAGTAGACTCGGGCTATAAAGGAAGAAATGGAGGCACTGTTGAAGAATGAAACATGGACTCTTGCTCCATTACCTGAGGGAAAAAAGACGGTGGGGTGCAAATGGGTGTTCTCCATCAAACACAAGGCAGATAGATCTATTGAGCGATACAAAGCAAGGCTTGTTGCAAAAGGCTATACGCAGACATATGGTGTAGACTATCAGGAAACTTTCTCACCAGTGGCCAAGTTGAACACAATGAGAGTTTTGTTATCTCTTGCAGCAAATCTCGATTGACCGTTGCACCAGTTTGATGTAAAGAACACCTTCCTTCATGCAGACCTCAAGGAGGAAGTCTACATGGATGTTCCACCAGGCTACACAGCAACGTCAAGGACCCAAGTGGTGTGCAAATTACAACAATCACTGTATGGATTGAAGCAATCACCTCGAGCATGGTTTGGGCGATTTAGCTTGGCAATGAAGAAATATGGCTTCCAACAAAGCAACTCAGATCATACACTATTCCTAAAGCATCAACAGGGCAACGTAACAGCATTGATAGTCTATGTAGATGACATGATTATTACAGGAGATGACACAAAATAAATATCGAGGCTCCAAAAGTAATTGGCAACTGAATTTGAGATGAAGAATCTAGGAAGACTTAAATATTTTCTGGGGATTGAAGTTGCTAGATCAAAACAAGGTATATTTCTTTCCCAACAAAAATATGTACTAGATCTACTATCAGAGGTGGGATTCCTGGAGTGTAAGCCTGCAAACACTCCAATTGTTCAAAACCACAAGCTTGGAGAATATCCAGACCAAATATCGACGAATAAGAAAAGATACCAAAGATTGGTTGGTAAGCTCATTTATCTCTCACATACTCGTCCAGATATTGCTTATGTTGTAAGTGTAGTGAGTCAGTTCATGCACTGTCCTAGTGAAAATCACATGGATGCAGTGATCCAGATTCTTCGATATCTAAAGTCCTCTCCTGGAAAAGGACTTATGTTTTCAAAGAATAATCATCTAAGGTTGAATGGCTTTACAGATGTAGATTGGGCAGAGAATATCTCATACAGAAAGTCCACTTCGGGTCAATTCATGTTTGTTGGCGAGAACCTTGTTACATGGAGAAGTAAGAAGCAAAAAGTAGTGGCCTTATCAAGTGCGGAAGCTGAGTTTCAGGGAATGGCCAAGGGTCTTTGGGAGCTTCTCTGGCTTAGAAGACTACTAACAGAACTTGGCTTTGCTCCTAATTCCGAGATGAGTTTGTTTTGCGACAATAAGGCTACTATTGATATCTCTCACAACCCAATCCAGCATGATCAAACGAAACACGTAGAGGTATATCGACATTTCATCAAACAAAATCTCGAAGCCAAAATAATTCGATTCCCTTTTGTTAAGTCCGAAGACCAGTTGGCAAACATACTTACGAAGGCTGTATTAGTAAGAACTTCTACAACTCACTTGACAAGTTGCGCATCAAAGATCTATATGCACCAACTTGAGGGAGAGTGTTAGCATGAGTTGCAATAAGTTGCAATGCTTGACCAACCGTGCTCCCTTAAATCAAGGGTCAATGTTAGGATGCCTTAATTCCTCTCCAGGTTTCCCTCCATGTTTCACGACATTTATGATTGTACAACATACTAATTTTGACTAAGTGTAGATCGGTTCCTTCACTCATGTAATCATCTTCTATATATAATGTGAGAACCCTCAAAGAACGGGGCATTCGAATTCAACCTTCAAATACAATTTGTCACAAAACACAAAACTAATGCCATGATCTGATGCCCAAAACACATGGACGCATTATGATCAATTTCTATTTCAATAGTTTTTATTTTTATTCAAAATCATGATAAACACATGATTGAACTCATGTCAAGAATTTTATCCCTCTCAATTGATATGAAGCAAGAATAATAAATCGTTGAAAGCATCGATAATTGGTAAAAATCAATCTTATAAATAATATTACTAATCTTCAAGGAGGTTTCATTCTCAACCTTAGTTGAAAATTTAGCTAGGCTTGTTCATGAAATTAAATTCTAAAATAAGAATGTAAATAAACATCAAAGCAGTATTTAAAACGAAATTAAAGAAGAATAAAAATTTCTCAAAATGTAAATATAGGCGCTGCCAGTCTATTACCGTTACAGTTCTTTCCCCCAACTTTGATTCCTTCTGCAACTCCGATTCCTTTCTGAACTTCAATTCCTTCATTAATATAAACTTAAATTTAAGTATGAAAAATAAATATTTCAAGACTAATAAAAATATAAGAATTAACATGACTCCATAATTGCGATAATGCTTTATTTAATTTAGTAAAATTCTGCACAAATTCGGCTATTATCACTTACCCAAGTCGAAGTTCTAAATCCAAATCTTCAATAATTAAATCGTCATTAGCATCTTTGAATTCCATAATTCTCGTGGTTGAAGATTGTCGCTTCTGTTGTGGGTTCCAATCGGGTTCCAAGTCATGCTCACCATCATCTCGGTATCTCTTTGAAAGTTGAATAGGATTAATGAAATTGTCATTCCCGTATATTAGATGGACTCCAACACTTTTGATGATTGATTTCCTTGAACTAATTCCAAACGTAGACCTCATATTGCTCCCCTCCCTGTAACTTCTTGACAACTTCTCATCAATAGAATTTCCAACTATGTATTTTAGACATACACGATCTGGGTCCATTGAAGGCGACAAAAAATCACAATATGGGTCCCGCATCGTTGACTGGCCGTTTATTGAGATAGTAATATCTTCAAATCCCAGCAGAAGAGGTCCCACAATAAAACACAAAACTAATGCTACAATCTGATGCCCAAAACACATGGATGCATTATGATCAATTTCTATTTCAATAGAATTACTATATGAAGTAGTCTCCTTGCAATACTGGAACCACTCTGGAATCCTACTTCCTGGATATATAATCCTACTTGAATCTTTCCACCGAAAGCGTCTCTATTAAACCAAGTATATATATGTTAGAAAACAAATACAAGAATTATCGAATACGAAACAAGAAGAAATTAGAGATCAAATAGATGAGACATGTATACCTGAACCCATAATGGATCTGGTGCACGATTCCCTACATTCACATGCATTTTATTACACTCCGATAAGTTAATCGATGTTAGCCATTTTAAGTCTGGTATACCGAATGAAGATTCTGTCGATACATTATGAAAGAGTTCCAATAACCCGCATCCAGTAGCATCTACCTCTTCTATATTTGGTGGAAGGTGTAGAATTTCTTCAAGTTGCTTGCAGTATCTCAAAGAAAGTCTCGTCAATCCAACAAATCCTTGTACGCATGGAGGAAGGCTGACAATACCACTACGAAATAGAAATAATTCCAACAAATTGGATGAGAAATTATATGTCCGAGATAAATTAGTTGATTCTGGGAAGAAATTCTTTAGGCTGGAACATCCTCCAACATCTACCTGTTCTATATTTGGTGGAAGGTGTAGAATTTCTTCAAGTTGCTTGCAGTCTCCCAAATAAAGGTGAGACAATCCAATAAATCCTTCTATCCATGGAGGAAGGCTAACAATACCACTACCATATAGACTTAATTTCCTCAAACTGGATGAGAAATTATATGTCCGAGATAAATTATTTGATTTTGGAGGTGGCAATGGGAGAAATTCCATACTCGCTGAAATTTCATTTTCATGTGTACATAGCATGGATTGTCCATTATGCCCCACCTCCTTTCCAAAATTTACAAGATTTGGGCAATCAAAGACATCAACTTCCTTTAGACGTTCCAACTTAAAAATGTTTATTGGAAAACGCACAAGGCTCTTGCACCCATGCATATATAACACCTCAAGCCCAGTGAGGTATGTAATGGATGAAGGTAGCTCTTGTATTACGGTGCTTTCTAACCGGACAGATTTCAAATGTCCCATTTCACACTCAATTTTAGGAAAGTATTCAAGGCTTGTACAACCTTCAAGTTCAAGTAATTTTAGAGATCTCAACTTGAAGCTTCTTGGCAACTTCTTTAGGCTGCTGGAGCAATAAAAATCCAATTCAACAAGCTTATTCAAAAATCCAACAGAATCATGAGCCTCAACTAAACTTTTACAATTACGAAGAATCAACTTCTCTAGATTTGAGCAACTTGAAAGATCCGATATTTTTGTCAAGTATTTACCGTCACTGAGATCTATACTTGTTAAGTTCTGTTTAAAAAGAAGAAAATAAAGGAAATATATTAACAATTAAAGGAAATTTGCAGCATACCTTAAAAGTAATGCAGATCGACATGTTATTGAAAATAAAAATACTTACCTTAAATTGCAATCCCGTGCCTAAATCTCTATTCATGCTTCTTTTCATTTTTAAAACAATGAGTTTCTCTCCATGAAAAGAAGATGGCAAAAACTCCAAAGACCATTCAGGCCAATCAAGAACTCTTAACTCATTAGAGAGATAAGTTAATCCGCTACAAGAATATGCACTGCGGATTATTAATATTCTGAGTCTTTCCATTTTTGCAAACACCTCAGAACCCAAATGTATCTTGCGATGACCCCGAGGTAGATTTATCAATATGCCTTCAATTTGCCTTTTTCCCTAATGTGAGAATCATGCACAAGTGTTCTATCAAAAATCAAAGATAAATTCCCTATAATTCAACACTACTCGCACAAGTGTTCATGAACTATATAAAAGTTTAACAAGCTAAGATTATATATATATGTATTTTACAATACGTGTGTACATCACTATTTCATTTATTAAGAAGGAAATAACAAACATAAGCCTCGTCTTTCTTCATATGGTGTTTCTATTTTAGATTTCAAGAGATAGCCTTATTTTTATCATTCAGATTTCTAAAAATGAGTGTACGTTCAAATGTCAAAGTCATGTATACTTCTTCCTTTTAATACGTATTACTCAGTTTAAAATACTAAAAAAGGGTCAGATAATCATAGCATTTTACCTTTATAGAAAAATGGGGAAAAAGGGATTGGCTTTGATGATTTTATTTGTTATTCTTTATTAAAATTATTTTATTTACAACATTGAGAAAATATTTCATGTGGTGGGTAAGTAAGTATCTAATATAATAATTTATATGTATTTCTTGATCCATTCCTTTTAATTTAAAAGTAGCTTCAATTGAAAAAAAAAAAAAAGAACTCAGAAGTAAAATTATATTTTTAGGGAAAATCTTACATTATTTTTTTCAAGTACTTCACGAACATCTTCAGGAAACCATAATCTACTCCGCTCGCCAAGTTCTTCGGGTGATTCTTGTCTGACAATTTCTCTTCCCATATCTTGTAGTAAGTCATGCATCTCCAATTGGTCATGTACACCAATAGTTATGAGACATTTATCATTGAGCCTTTTGATACCGACATCCGGATAGAAACCACAACTTTCCAATATTTTAGTGACATATTCTTTCTCGTCTCCTTTGAAGAAACATGCAATGTCAAGGAAAATCTTTTTTGTACAACAATCTAATCCATCGTAACTTATTTTGAGTTTTTCCTGGATATTTTCTTCTGGAATTCTTTTGTACTTTTCCAATTCACTTTTCCAGTAACTTCTATCTTCTCCATATAGATTTGAGCCTACCACTTTTAAGGCGAGTGGAAGGCCACCAGCATAATGGAGCGCATCCTCTATGAGATCCTCAAAACCATCAATAGGTTTGTCACTTTTGAAGGCATGCTGGGTAAAGAGCTGAAGGGCTTCATCGTGATCCATTTCCTGCATAGGATAATTCAAACTAACACTATGCTTAGTTAGCAAACTCTTACCCCTTGTTGTTATGATGATTCGACTCCCAGGACCAAACCAATCGCATTTTCCACATAATTTTTTTAATTGGTCCAAATGATCAACATCATCAAGAACCAAAAGAATTTTTTTAAGGCAAAGTCTATTCCTTATCAATTCCATTCCTTGATGATCATCATCAACCCTTGGTGACTTTCCTAGAATGTTAGAAAGAATTTTCTCTTGTAACAGTCCAAGACGGCCTTATTTTTTTTTGAAGATTCTCTAACATCAGCAAGAAAACAACAGCCGACAAACTTCTTAGCAATGAGCTGGTTATACATCTCTTTTGCAATAGTTGTTTTACCAATTCCACCACTACCGAAGATCCCTATCATGCGTGTGTCATTCTTCTCAAGGCATAAAAGCGTCTCCATAACATAATTTACATGAGACTGTATTCCCACCGGATTCTCGGTAACATGCAAGTCAAAACGATTTGGTAAACTTTTTGACACATCTTGAACAACCTTCTGGATAAACTCATATTCGTCCCTACCAGCGCAAAAAGATGTAAAGAAAATTCATGAATGTGACTTCCTCACGTTAAAAGACATGAGAACATGATTTAGGCACAATTTTATTCTCATGTTATAAATGACGTTTATTGGCAAGGCACAAGTTAAGTACTAAATGCAGGAAAATGATCCCTACCATTTGAACTAAATACATGCAAGATACAATTTTAGGTAGTGCTAGTTTCGGCCATTTTATTTGAAAAAAATGTAGCCCATTATTAAAAAATAATTTTTTTTATATAGATTCTAAATTTATCCAATTTTTTTCAAAATGAGTTCACATGTTTTGAACTAACAACCGTTATAAACACATGAATTTTTTTAAAAGTGTAACAATTCGCATGGCTAGCTGCATTTTGGTCATACGTAATGTGAAGCCAGCCCCAAAAGCCACCTCCCCCTTCGACCATCTCTCTTCTTCCCTCCCTCGGCTTCTCGTTGTCTGTCTATCTCCCTCTCATCTCTCGGTCTCACTCTCCCTCCCTCAGATCTCTCTTCTCTCTCTGTTTTGTGCCGTCTGCTGCCACCATCCTCCATGCCTCGACACCACATCTCCAGTAATCCTCTCTCTGGCCATCTCTCTCAATCGTCGCTCTCTCTGTCTCTCTCTCTCTCTCTCTAGAACACGAAACCCACACCTATTTTGGGTTCAAAAATCCTAGCTGCCGCCACCCCGCCGTGTCATGTCCGCCAGATGCCGGCCACGGTGAGCCCTTAGTCTCTGTGTTCGTCACACACACACACACTCTCTCTCTCTCTCTCTCTCATTATCTCTCTCTCTCACTATCTCTCTCTCTCATTATCTCTTTCTGTCTCTGCCCCTCTGTCTCTCTCTGAAATTTTCCGCCCGCTGACCACCCCAGTACCTCTCGACCACCCAACTACCTCTTCTTGTTGTCATGTCATATTGAGGGGATTTTTTTTTAACTATTGTACGAGTTTACAGCTTGTGAATGTGTACTAGAAATCTCATCCCTTCTCCTGAATTACAGCTTCTCACTCTATCTATATATACAGGCAAAGGATGTAATTCGATCAAAACTAAATTATATATAAATCGATAGAGGGATAAGAGTTGTTGGAATTACTCGTTGATCTTCAAACGGAAACCGGATAGATTGGCAGCTTGTTTTAAGGCAGTCTTCCACCTCTGAACTTTAACATCATCTTTGAACTTGTCTTCATGTTTAGCAAATGCTTCTTCAAAAATATATTTTTGGTGTCGAACTATCGATGGGTCGACTTTGTAATACACCGGTAGAACCTTCTGTTGCATTGATTCTTTACGCTCTAGGATCTTCAAAAGCTCATCTAAACACCAAGTAGATGACGCATAGTTTTCAGAAAATATAACAATCGAAATCTTTGACTCTTCAATGGCCTTTAAAAGTGCTGGTGAAATTTCTTCACCTCTTCTCAGCTCCACATCATCTTTATAAGTGTTGATTCCATTTTGATCCAAAGCATGGTAAAGATGACTAGTAAAACCATTACGGGTATCCTCACCGCGAAAGCTTAAGAATACATCGTAATGTTGAGAGGTTAAAGAAGAGGAATAGGAGGAAGGAGAGGAAAGGACTCCCGGAAATGCGATGGAAGAAGACATTTTGGATGTAAAGTGTAATTAGTTGGAGATGAATATACCGTGGATGACGATTGGGCTCCTTGTATAAGTTTAAAGAAGTGGATACCGCGTTGCAGGTGGAACTTCTCGGCAACTTCATCGTATCGAAAGTACAGAAAATAAAATATGTGGTGCCAGCTTTTGATGAGAACAATAAAAGAAATCATTAATTAATTGATCCACAAAAGAGTGTTAGCATATAAGACAAAAGACAAGTCAAGATCTACTGCTGGATATTAGCGAAATCGACAAATCATCATTTAAAAAAAAAAAAAAAACAAATTCTCATCGTCATTGATAATAGCAAAACTTGTGTCATTGATAATGCTACCTCATAATTTAACTACCTCATTTTTCACTTCGGAAATTGTTATTTTTTACTTCTTATTTTTTCTATTCAATGCTTATGTTTGTCCCATATAAATTTTTCCTCAAATCAAATGAAATAAAAAAAATCCCTATTATTTGTTTAAATAAACTTCATATCGGTGCATTCAAAAATAAAAATAAAAATAATATTTATAATTATAAAATGCGCATCATACAAAATCTCTAAAAAAAATAAATAAATACATACTCATATAAAAATAATTATAATTTTTTAATACTAGACTACTATTTAATGATTTAATGAATTTTTTTTAATATTTAAAAATGTTAAAAAAATAATATGAAAAAAAATACTTTTTAAATATTTTAATATAATTTATAAATTTATTTTTATATTATATATATCATATTAATTTGCAGTCGTTTGCATTCCATCTGGTCCTCAACAGTCGGTAGTAAAAGGACAAGAGGACTTTGGTGGCACTTTAAAGTTTTAATCCAAGAAATAAATAAATAAAACACTTTAAAGTTTTAATCCAAGAAATATTTACCTCAATTCAGAAGGTAATTTCTGTATTATATTTAACTGACACGTGGATGTATCATTAACTGACATTCCGGTCGGTGGGTTGGGCCTCTTTCTAACTATTTAATGCTGTAAATTACGACATTTTGAATCTAAGAGAAATATTCTTCTTCGTTTTACTTTTATATCTATTCTAATCATATATATTCTTAATTAAATGAATAATCACTGATATAAAATGACACGTATATTAATATAAAATGACAAGATCAGAATTAAATTATTTTCTTATCGCTTTTCGATGATACCGCAAAATATATACCATATGCATAAAGTGAATTAAATTTTTTATTTTTTAATTGAATAAAAACTAAAATTAATATAATAATAAAGTTTACAACTTCATTAATATGGAATATGGCTTTTTGTTGTATATTATAGTTTCTTTTACTTTACTTTAATAATCAAAGTCCTATAGGATCTGTTGATACTATGGTCACCACATATATTTACATTGATATGATATTATCCACTTTGAATCCAAATCCTCATAGATTTGTTCTTGGGCTTTTACTCCAAAAAGTCTCATACTAATAAAGATATTTATCTATCTTTATATATTCATGATCTTTCCTACTTCTAACCAATGTGGCACTTTAATCGTGTACCCAACAGGATCAACCGGCCTCTGCTGGTTATGGTACATGTTCCTTGAAGGCAATTTGTAGATCTTGGATTCTTGAGTCTAGAACCATCCGACAAGACGTCTCCGAAAACAGAATTTCCATGCAAGAAGGTCGTGCCACCTGTCTGGACTAATTAGCTTTCACCATCCTCAATATGAAATGGCCAAGACCAAGCTCTCAATATGAAATGGCCAAGACCAAGCTGCGTGTTTCTGGGCAAATGGTGGTAGATATGACGAGCAATATTCCTAAGAAATAAGGAAAAATAAAGAGTGCATTTTTTTTAGTATTTTGTATCTATCTGCTCTTAAGTTTTTGATTTTGAATTGGAACTTTTTTTGGATGGAAGCTCTAGAATTTCTTAAAGTTGCAGGCAATTTGTCAATACAAGGTCTTTAATCCAACAACACTTTTGATGTGGGAAGACTAACAGTATCTTCCAAACTACAAAAGTAATATTCTGCCTTTAAGGAGACCTGATTTTGATTCAAATGTGGCAATGAGAGTGAAGTTTCATATTCATTTGTAGACAAAGCATAATGTATACCGCACTTCCACCTTCTTTCTAAGCTCACCAAGCTGCCCAATAAAATAATATTAAAATATTACTTTTTTATATTATTATTGTTTTATGATTTGAAAATTTAGAATTATTTATTATATTTTATGTAGAAATTTTAAAAAATTATAATGATGATATGAGATAAGATCAAATAAAATATTTTTAGTATCTAAATAGGGCCAAATGTACCATCTCAACATATATAACATGTAATGAAAAATTTTAAAATGAAAACTAAAATTGTGCTTAGATCAAAACTGAATTATTTTCATATTATTTTTCATTGCTACTACAAAATACTATGAATATAAAGTACCACATAAAAGTTGAGATCGCGTTGCATGATCAGAAGTATGAGTGTAATTGGTCTAGTTTTGGACAAAATTTGAAATTGAACTAGTATATATCGGTTTTACATTTTGAAAATTGATTACGCACCGATTACTCTCCTAAAGTGGTACCTTCGATTTTATCGGTTCCGGTCCGGTTTTTCAATTTTAATAGTATTAGTATATATATTAATATTAGTTATAATGATTAGAATAACTATATATATATTAGTATTTGTTATGATAATTTTAATTTATTATAACTATATCATTGATAGTTATAGTATTACTATATCATTATTTCATATATAATTATTTAGTGATTTATATAGTAATTTATATATAGACTTAAAGTATATTACTAATAGTAATATAGTATTAGACTATTAGTATTAGGCCATAAAATGTTATTAATATATATTTTATGTTTAAAGCATATGATCAAATAAATTTATTAAAATTTTATGTTATATATTATAATAACATTATCTTATATATAATTATAATTTATATTATTATATATTATTTATAAAAATATATATATAATATAAAAAAGTTATATATAATATTTAAAAAATTAATTTAAAATATATAATATAATGAATCGGTCTGATCTGGTCCGATCTTAAAAAGTATAGAATCAGAACTGGACTGATACTAGCCTGTTTTGGAACTAAGGGAATGGGTCCCGGACCGATTCCACAGGTTCAAGCCGGTCCAGTCCGATTTTCCGATTTCTTGATTAATGTTTACACCCCTAATCAAAAGGAACGCATGACAACTAATTCTTTACAAACAAAAAAAAAGCGTATGCGTTGATCAAATATATGACATGTACATAAACTAAAAAAAATATATATTTTTATAATTGAAAATGGTAAAGTTTACAAAGATATCTCATAATAGTAAAGTTTACAAATTAATTAATATGGTTTTTTGTTGTATATAATAGTTTCTTTTACTTTACTTTCAATTTAAAATTAACATTTAGTTACATTAGTTTATGAATAATGGGATTTCTTTTATAAGCTTAACAATTAAAAAAATATCATGATATCTTATTGTTTAGACACAAAACCATATTGTTGAAATTAAATGATAATATATAGTACTTCGTTTGGGAGTTTAGGAAGGAATGGAATATATATAAAGGAATAGAGTAATTATGTTATAGGTTATATATAATGAGAGGATCGAGGATGATAAATAGAATATTTTTTCTTTAAATATATAGTTCCAGAATGTGTTTTTGGTTTTTATTATTACTGGGTTTTGTTAATTATTATTATTATTATTATTATTATTATTATTTTACCTTTTGTCTTATTGACTATATATATTTTGTTAGAAATATTAATGTGGAAACTTTAGACACGGGTTGCATTTTCATTGGGAAATAGGTTGCTTTCTAAAACTAACTGAGAAATCGTTATATATAGTTTGGAGCTTAATTTTTTATCCATGATATTTTAATAGTACGTACAGCTAGTCACGTGAGGCAAAACATACAAGAAGAATGTATCCCAAAACAAAGTAGTCAATAACGTCCAGATATTATGGATCCGTTTTCTCAACGAGAAAAAACCACCTGTGTTGCCAAGATGTTTTAAATCAATTGAAAACACTTTAATTTTTCATTAAAAAATCGAATCATTCTCTCCATATATAAAATGAAAAAAAAAAGCCACTTGTGCTGAAAAACTTTGCTTGATAAAATATAAATATTTCGCGACCAAATATTTGGCATCAATCGAGTCTCCTAAATCATGACGGCCTAATAAATTTGATTAAAACAGTTCAATTTGTAATTTGTAATTTGTAATTTTTTATTTTTTTATTATTAATAGTGGTCTAATTCAGCCAAATATAAGTAAACAAAAATTACGTCAATTTTAATAACTTGTTCGTTAAAGAACGACGAGAAACTACTTCTTATTAATTGGCAACTTCCGCGTGGCATCATGGAAACAGAAAGTAAAGAAAGACAGAAAACTCGGCCACAAACTTCTTCCCGCAGCTTTCTAATTTTTAAGAGGTTAGTTATTCATTATCTTCGAGCGTCACACACTATATTTTTAATTTTTTTTAAAATTTTGTTTAATATTACTCTTTTTAAATTTATTAAATTCTTCTACTTATTACCTATATACCACATATTTATAAAATAAAAAAATATAATTTGTTATATAAAAATAATAAATAAAATTTTTCAATTTTTTCACATGGTGGGGCCTCTTCTCGAGGTCAATCATTCTTTTTTTAATCAATCTATTTGATGTTGTAAAGTACATTAATTTAAGAGAAATATTATTATTTATTTTAATTATTATCTTTTCTAATCATACATATTACTAATTAAATTAATAATCACCACATCAATAGATTCCTTAAAGATAATTTGCAAAGGATAATGATAAGTTTATTACATTCCTATCATTCTTTAATTTTATTTTATAATGTATTTAAAATTTTTATTTTTTTATTATTCTCTTTTAAGTATTTTTTTAACATCTTTAATCATTAAAAAAATTAAAAAAATATATAAAACTTTACTAATAGTCACTTTCTTAATCATTAAGTAAAATAAAAATAAAAAATAAGTGGAGCCTATCTTTTTCAATTTGTAAATCTTGGAGTTGAGCAATATCTCCTAGTCCCTCCAATAGAATAAACTTAAAAAATATTTTAAAGAAATATTATAAAATTTAAAAAAATGTAGTGTATAGAGATTGTGTAGTATTACTATATCGACAAGACATCTCCGATAATATAATTTTCATGTAAGATCAAGGTTGTGTCACTTGTCTAAATTGATGAGCTTTCAGTATTGTTGATGTATTTTTCGGTCTCAACGGTATGATCAGACGACCTGCCCTTTCCTCTATCATTTTGGTTCTGGTGCGTTTGAAATGATCATTCATGTATTGTTTAATGATAAATATTGAAAATAAATAAGATAATTCATGATTTACGTGGCTCGAGGCTTACATCCACGGCCTTGGGTGTAAAACCTACTAAAATATAGTTTGATACAAGCTACCCACCTGTTCTCTCCAAAGAATATTTTGAGATCTCTTATTCCTTTTTTTTTCCTCCCCAAGTTTGTCCCAACTTGTAGGAAGCCCAGCCAATTTGACAGAAAGTTGTACAATTCATGTATCGGGAGATCGGAGGGAGACCCCATACGTCCTGCCATTTGTTGTTTGTTATTCTGAGATGGGTAGCTGTCTAAGAGGAGATTCCCATTCCAACAGGATATGGTTATTCTAAATGTTGTGATTGCTTATACTTGTAATTGATGTGATTTGATATGATATATTAGATAGTAAAATTATTTTTACAGTAAAATAAATTTAACATGTCATATAAAATTATGTTAATTTATAAATTTATTTTATAAATCTTTTTATAGCTAGCTATAATACTTCTAAAATAACTATAACTCTAGTATTACTATGTTATTTTCTCAAAAAAAAAAAAAAGTATTACTATGTTATAAACATGCATAAGTAATGGGAAAATAAAAAATAAAAATCCAAACCCTTTAAAGTTATAATCCATGAAATATTTATCTCAATTCACAATCTAATTTCTGTATTATATTTAGTTACTGTATTATAATTCGTAATAGAGAGAGAAACATAGTGTACGTAGAGTTGAGAAAACTAAAATGAAAGTGACAGTTCAAATATAGGTTACGGAATGGCACAAACTATTTCGGCAACTTTCCTTTAGTTTTAAATTTAATAATTATTATTTCAAAATAATAATAATAATTATATTTTATTATATTAATTATTTTTATATATCTTTCTCACTAAAAATCAAGTGAAAGTGGGTGAAAAGATTTACACTGGGTGCTGTTGGTAAAAAGAAAATAATTTACACACAATACATTCTATAAAACATTACACAATAATGTGTTAAAAGGAGGGATATTTTGTAAAATATCTTATAAAAATAACAATATTTTACAAAAATATCTTTATTTTAAATATTAATATATTACAATTTTTATTTTTTATTTTCGATCCATTTTAATTAAAATGTTTTATTTTATCTCATTTTTTTTTTAAATTTTAATATAAAATATAATAAATAATTCAAATTTTTAAATAACAATTTTATTTTTTTAAAATAATAATAATGTTAAAAAATAATATTTTAATAATATTTTATTTAATTTTTATTTATCAAAAATCATCTCAGAATTCAGCTTTGTTCCTACCGAACAAATAGAAACAGCTTGATTGACAACAAACTGGGTTTCTACCGAACAAATAACTGTGTAGAAATGTTTGGATTCGAAAGTCTTCTCAATTCTCTTTTATTTATTTTATTTTTATCATTATAATTTTTTTAAATTTTTACACAAAATATAATAACATATTTTTTTTTCAAATCTCAAAAAAATCTTCCTAAATTCTCATATCAAAATATAATAAATAATTTAACTTTTTCAAATTTTAAAATAATCTTTTCAAATTTTTACACAAAAGATAATAAACAATTTATTTTTTCAAATTTTAAAATAATAATAATATTTTAAAATAATATTAATAAAATATCTTATTTTACTATTTATAAACCATCTCAACTCAAGTCAACTCTCCTTTCAATTCAAACAATCTCTTCATCTATCTTTGTTTCTACCGAACACATAAAATATCTCCTAAATATATTAATTATATTAACTAATTTATATATAATATTAAAAAAACAGCTTGATTGACAACAATCTGTCGGCTGGTGTCCTTTTGTCTGGTTCTCTCCGTCTCATAATTTAATTTAATTTTATATGTTAATTACTAAGTTTAGGATGCAGCCAATGACAATATTACAAGTGGGTAGCCGGTAGCCCCAACGATAATCTTGCCTTTTTTTCTTTTTTTTTTTTTAAATTTTTTTTTCCTTTCATCTCTAAAGTGGAAAGCTTTAAAAGCGATTTTTTGCTTGTAATGCTAAAATTGTGTCTTGCAACTAGAAAAGAGAAATGAATTGTACAAATTCTAATAGATCACATGCATTTTATAATTATTTTGTAAAAAAATGTACCCCATATTGAAAAAAGTGTAAAAAATCTATTCATTTTAAAGTCGCTCTCTTTTTTTCAAAAATATGTCCGAAACTTGTCTATTTAGAATTTTAAAATTACTATTTATTTTAAAATTTTAAATTAATAAAAAAATATATATTTTATTATTTATTCTATATCTTAATACTCTCCCTCACATACAGGCCATACTCCTCTTTAATGGGTGACCCAATATGTGAAATATTTAATTAAATAGTTTAGAATATAGAGTCAGGATTCGAATTCAAGATTTCAACTCTAATATTATGTGAAATCATTACTTATTCTAAAAATTTAAACTGATGAGAATATGTATAATTTATTATTTATTTTATATTTTAACACTAACTTATACATAACATTCCAACTAAAAAATGTTTGTTGGGATCGGTACAAGTTTACAATTCAAAATAAAAAATAAAAACAAAACCACGAATATGTCCTACTAGGAAGTAAGAATATCATGATATCTTGTGGGTAAATCTCCAAATAGTCAGTTTTTATTTTTTGGGTAAAAGCTTTTACGCTTCTTCGACTTTTTTTTTTTTAAAGGAGTGGATCACCCTTCATTAAAAATGACTTACATCTTTGACTTGAAAACAAGCCAAATACAAACAGTTAAAAGCTTCCCAGAACACATACGTGTCTGACATGGTCTAGTCCAGACAATTAATCTCTAAAGACTAAAGTCTTAGAGAACAACCATCTCTGTACACGACAGAGGTACTAAAGCCCCATACCCTGACAAAGCAGGGTAGGATTCACCAAACCCCACCATCCGACAGTGCGGAGGAAGGACTTCTTTTTAGTTTTTTTATTTATTAAAAAACAACATAACAAAAGAAAATTACAGAAACACTAACATGACACGAGGACTACATAAATAGCAACTGCATAAACAGTACAAAAACAGCTGTAGCACGTGTAGCCGACGCACCAACACTAATTAAACACAAGGACTAAAGAAGTAAATGGCCCAGCCCAAACAAATCAGCCCAAAAACACGTGGGGACAACTTAGGGTTTCATCTCTAAGCTCATTGCCGCCGCCCTCTGCTTATCTTCTACCTTCGTAGCCCGAAAGTTCTTCCTCCATACGCTTCTTCGACTAGAATCCTGCTAGCGGGCCGTACGGTATTTATCGATGTACATACGGTTAGTTCAAAATTCTTTTGATTTTTTAAACATTTTTTAACATCTTTGATCATTAAGAAAAATAAAAAAATACATAATTTTATTAATAATCACTTTCTTAATAGTTAAATAAAAAAATAAAAATAAAATAAAATGCACGATCAATAAAATTTTGGGGTAAACTCATTGAGTCATTTTGCATTTTTGACTTACGTTCACACGTTTTAATAATTTTTTACACAATACTAGAAATTTATAAAAGGATGATATCTTATATATTGAGAAATGTCGAAATAGATCAGTAATGATTGTTTAGACAAACCATATTGCAGAAACTAAATGATGATATATACTTTATTTGGGAGTTTATGAAGGAATAGAATAGAAAGGAATAGAGTAATTATATTATACGTTATATATATGAGAATGATAAGATGATGATAAATAAAATATTATTTTCTTTAAATATATAAATAGTTCTAGAATGTGTTTTTGGATTTTATTATTACTCAATTTTGTTTAATTATTATTATTATTATTTTACCTTTTGTCTTATTGACTATATAGATTTTGTTAGAAATATATAGTTGAATGAAAAAGGAAAGATCAGAATAAAAGGTTGTCATCTGAATTGGCATAATTAATTTATTAATTAATATTGGAGTTAATTAATAAAATTTTCATCGAAATAGAATTTGGTGAAAGAAAATGATGAGCACTTCCTCAATTGCTTTCAAGCGAATTGAAGTCGATGCATAACTTTTACCGAAGGAGGCCAATCATTCTTCTTGTTTTTTCTTTTTTATAATAAAAAAACTATTTGATGTTGTAAACGATATTATAAATCAAATCAAGAGAAATATTATTATTTATTCTAATTTTTGTCTTTACTAATTAAATTAATAATCACTTAAAGACAGGAATGTTATGTGCAATATCCTGCATCCGACAATACATCTTCAATAATATCAAGGTCGTGTCAACAGTTAAGGGTGGCAATATGTGATACGACCCGTTAATTCAGCACAAACACGACACGATAAAAGTGAGTTAGGATTTAGCCTTAATGGGTTTGGGTCAAAACGGGTTGACCCGTTAAGACACGATTGCTTAACGGGTTGATAACGGGTCAACCCGTCATGACCCCTTAAGAAAGTGAAAATTACAATTATATTCTTATACTTAAAAATAAAATTGTTGGAATTTTAATTTCTATATTTTTATTGTTTGGATTGTAATTTTGGACTTGTAATTAGTTATATATATATTTTTTATAGATATTGTGATTTTAACATTTATATAAAATTATGTTAAATTTAACTAGGTAAAATGGGTTAATTTCGGGTCTGTTTAACCGATTTACATAAACGGGTCAAAACGGGTTGACACGACACGGGTTGTGTTAGGATTTGAGATTCTGACACGATAATCTTAATGGGTCGGGTTATGGTTGACCTATATAATATAATATACATGTATTGACACGACACGAATATAAACCGTTAACACGATTTAACACCCCTATGCCAACTGTCTAGATTGATTAGCTTTCTTTCTCCATTGTTGATGTATTTTTAAAAAGTCCATCCCTTCTCTGGTGCCGGCTTTCCCATTTTCAAGTCTTTTTCAGATTTTTATTTATTCTTTCTACAAATTTGACTTGAAAAGTTAAATTTTTAATGAGCTCGTCTGAAAAATGAGTTCGAGTCAAGTCGGCTCGAATATTTTTTTATTATTTAAATAAGATTTAATAATTAATAAATTAGACAAATAAAAAATATACTATTGAATTTGTACAATTGACAAATAGAATCTATATTGAATTATAAGATTTTAAAAATTTATAAAAAATTCATATCTAACTAGTTGATATTTATCTAGAATAACAATATATTATATGCCTACTGAAATTATTAATACATACATATAATATGATAGCATATATCTATTTTATATATGGTTTCCATATACTAGTACATGAAATTATTAAATTTTATTGACTAATTATTGTACAAATTATACAATATAACTATGAAGTATATTCAATATATAGAGACATAAATAATTAATTAGGTTATATATTATATATTTAATTATAAAAATACTATGATTATATTATTAACTAATATATATATATTAATCTATAAATTTATTTTTTTGGGATGTCAAATCTGAGAATTAAAAGATTTGTGTTGATAAGCGGGTATCGTTTGCATTCGAGCTTGTCCTCAACAGTCGGCAGTAAGAGGACACAAGGGCTTTTGTTTTTGTTTTTGTTTTTGTTTTTTTTTTTCGTTTTTAGATAAAAAGACTTTTTGTTGGATTTGGTGGCACGTAGCTTTGAGTTTGAGGGGGTGTAGGCCCCTCAATTTTCACAATTTTTATTAGGAAATCTCGAAATACTCCATTAGTTTTTTATTCTTTAATTAAATGGTTTTACGCTTGTTTGTTCGGTAAAATGAAAAGTGATTTTACAATGTAGAGAATCTTTTCAACTTTATTATTTTCTACTTTTTTTGTTTTTTTACGAAATCTAAAAACTAAAAAAAAACAACTTTTTTTTATTGATTACATGTGTATCGATTATTGACGGGCATTTGAGGTTTATTTTTAAGTACATTTTCTCTTATTGTTTGTTCAACATAAAGAGAGGGATCAAGAAAAGAATCAGAAAAGATTATGGCTATTTTTTTTTCAAGAAAAGAATCTATTGCAGCTGAAAATGTTCTTGGGAGATGCTGTTGTGAATCCCATTACGTGGGCCGGGCCAAATGAATAAAAAGTGGTTTAGTGGCCCATGGGCCTAGTTAATGTTAGTTAGAATTCAGCCCATGGCCTTATATGACTGTACTGAATTACTCAATTTTGTTTAATTATTATTATTATTATTATTATTATTATTATTTTACCTTTTTGTCTTATTGACTATGTATATTTTGTTAGAAATACATAGTTGAATGAAAAAGAAAAGATCAGAATAAAAGGTTGTCACCTGAATTGGCATAATTACTTTATTAATTAATATTGGAGTTAATTAATAAAATTGTCATCGAAATAGAATTTGGTGAAAGAAAATGATGAGCACTTCCTCAATTGCTTTCAAGCGAATTGAAGTCAATGCATAACTTTTATCGAAGGAGGCCAATCATTCTTCTTGTTTTTTATTTTTATAATAAAAAAACTATTTGATGTTGTAAACGACATTATAAATCAAATCAAGAAAAATATTATTATTTATTCTTATTTTTGTCTTTGCTAATTAAATTAATAATCACTTAAAGACAAGAATGTTATGTGCAATATCCTGCATCCGGCAATACATCTTCGATAATATCAAGGTCGTGCCAACAGTTAGGGGTGGCAATATGTGATACGATTCATTAATCCAACATAAACACGACACGATAAAAGCGGGTTAATGTTTAGTCTTAATGGATTCGGGTCAAAACGGGTTGACCCGTTAATACACGATTGCTTAATGTGTTGATAATGGGTCAATCCGTTTTGACCCGTTATAACCCATTATGACTCATTAAGAAAGTTAAAGTTACAATTATACCCTTATACCTAAAAATAAAATTGTTGGGATTTTAATTTTGATATTTTTATTATTTGGATTGTAATTTTAGACTTGTAGTTAGTTTTATATTTTTTTTTATAGATATTGTGATTTTAACATTTATATAAAATTATGCTAAATTTAACTAGCTCAAAGGGGTTAATTTCGGATCTGTTCAACCGATTTACATAAACGAGTCAAAACAGATTGACACGACACAGGTCGTGTTAGGATTTGAGATTTTGACACGATAAGTTTAATGGGTCCGGTTAGGGTTGACCTATATAGTATAATATTGTAACGCCCGTCCTTGTGGTGAGTATTTTTATAAAATATTTTAGAAAATACGACGAAAATTACCGTTTGATTTAAAACGCTTTTCACTGTCCTTCCCAGGGTGCAAGACTCTACGTTATAAAATAAAATTTGCTTTTACAATAAAAGAGGCTTGGGGTTTAAAACAGTGGAAAATATAAATCTTTAAAATAAAAAGGCATTTCTTACATTTAAAACCATCATACCTAGACTTCCGTGCCCTTCTCCTTTGGCCGTGTCCTTCCTGAGCGTACTGCTCATTCAGTTTCTGTGTGGGGGGCACACATAAAAACTAAAATGAGTCGAATACTCAGTAAGCGTTACTTCATACAGTTAAAATATAAAAACGTAAGTTTTCAGTCATGCATTCATCATTCCATACATACTATACGTACATGCATACATGCTTTCGTTTGAAAATATCACTGACGGAGTTTTTCTTCTTTAAAAACTGATTTTCTTTTCTCAAAACGTTGCTCCCGTCAGTGCCTTCATTTCTTAAAGAATGTCATGCATTCTTGCATTACTTTTCTTTTCGTAAACATCAGTAGACGGAGGTTTTCATATTTAAAACGTGTCTTTCTTTTAGTAAAACCTTCCCCCGTTACTACCTTCATTTCTTGAAGAGTGCAATGCATGCATTCATTCTTTTCTTATCACTTTCATAGGCCAGTACACACTGTTACGCCCCGTGTGCTGGGGTTAGCGGCCCTATGGCCAATGGATTTGCCCGTGGCCGCGGGTTAGAATCCCTTTCTGTCAGGAATGCAGCACTGTGTGCACTACCAGATACTACCATCCGGCATTGCAATCTGCCCATTCATTCATTTGGGTACCCCGTTCATTCATTTCATGTGGCTGTTACGTATTTTTATACATTTATGCATGCTCATGCCTTTCCTTTCATTCATTTCATGTGCATGCCTTTCGTTTCATTTCATTTCATTCATGCTTTCATGGAAAAATATCGTTTCTTCAGAAAACATTCTTTTGGGGTGAGAGCCCGAAAATATCTTTTCGTGCATCGTCTTTTCTTTAAAAATACATACAATAAATACTACGTATAGTCATCCATTCACATGCATACATTTAATACTTTTGGGTGCGTGAAAAGGGGATGCCAAGGGAGGCCATACATACTTATACTTTAAAACATTACTTTTCTTTTCTTCTTTTCGTAAAACGTCTGCCCTTAAAAAAATGGAGACCATTTCTTTTCTTCGTTTCGTAAGGAAAAAAATGTTTCTTTTTCTTTTTCATATCTTCAGAAAACTCTAAAAGAGTATGAACGTAACACTTACCTGGACTCCATGCTACTTTCATACCATACAGTCCGTTCATACCGTATAGTCCATTCATGTGTATGTCAGATGACAACCTACATGCATACATAACCTTAACGTTATTTTCTATCTAGTGCATAAGCAACTGACTTTATATAGAGCTATGCTTTACTTTAAACTCTCTCCTTCTATCCCGTGCTCTTTCACGTTATTTACTACTGATAAAACCCTTGGAGACCCATTACGGTCTCTACTTCCTTTAGCCTTGAAGCTTTACTTCGAGTGCTTACTCACTGGGATGAACTCGTGTTCATCTCAGAATTAAGACACTAGGACCTTTGTCCTGTTCTTCTTATTAGCCACATTCCGACACATGACTTAGACTAACTAAGTCATGCATCCAATTCTTAGACAGTACCCTCGTCATTACCCTCATGTATCTTAGCTCATTCTACTTCTCATGATCATCCATACTCGTCACATAGCTCCAAGCCACTCTGAGGCTTGAGTACCGTGTAACCATGCTTAGGATAGATTATCCATTACATATGGTGAATCCGTCCGACACGTGTGTCTAACCAGACAACACACGTACCTTACTCCTTTATCCCTTAAAACCATCATTTAATACATTTCTCACAGGCTCGTATAGCGAACGCCATACTCTGATACCAACCTTCTCATACCCGGCTAGCACGACTCTCCGTGCTACCCGGCTCTCATGACAGTTTATCCCAACTGTTGACACGATGGGACTCTGTTCATAACCACACTTCACGTCACGCCATATAGCTCGAGACTGTTTTCAAGCTACACCATGACCTTGTCACATCACCTTATATACATTTTAGGTCATCACAGCGCAACTCCATGATGGACCACGTCACTTCATGACGTTGCCCAATCATACTTCCGCTGCACTGCTCTGATACTTCTTAGTCACTTCGCACTTATTCCCGGCCATAAACCAATCACATGGCAACACCCGTCGCCTTGGACTACAGCCATATCACTACGACTGCACTTATCGCACAACCTTACGTCACACCCTATAGCTCGAGACCATTCCCAAGCTACACCGTGACCTTGTCACGTCATTTCTGACATTCCGCTACGTCAGCTATACATCAATCTCCAACTCGTCACGAGTACGGTTCCTCACGTACTCCCATCATAACGTGACGCCTCGTCACGTTCCGCTACATCACTCTTACTTTAACTCTTCACCCATCGTAAGCACGACCTCTTAATCGACCATGTCACTTAGTGACGTTGTCCAGTCATGCCTTTGCTGCGCTACTCTGATACCTTCTAGCCATAGGCCAATCACATGGTGACACTCGTCGCCTCGGACTACAGGCCGTACCTCACGCTTCGGGACACTGTTCCATAGTTCCCGACACCATACATCAAACCCTTCGCCCATAACTACGAAATCACTTTAATCTTCGCGACACGCCCTACGGTGTATCGCTGCACCACATGGAGTACATTCCTCATGTACTCCCTTCACATGACTACGCCATATCACCACTATGGCATTCACGCCATATGTTGTGTCGCTCTACCACATAGAGTACATTCCACATGTACTCCATTCATAAGACTACTCCACATCACCGCTATGGCATACACGCCATACGGTGCATTGCTCCACTACATGGAGTTTACTCCGCGTATACTCCATTCACGGCGCTCTGCCATGTCACTAATACGGCACACATGCCGTACTGTGCATCGTTTCCCAACATGGAGTACACTCCATGTGTACTCCATTCACCGACTACGCCACATCATCATTATGGCACACACGCCATATGGTGCATCGTCTCACAATATAGAGTACATTCCTCGTGTACTCCATTCACAACACTACACCACGTCACCCATATGGCACATATGCCGTACGGTGCATCGTCACACAACATGGAGTACACTCCACGTGTACTCCATTTACAACGCTACGCCATGTCACCACTATGGTATATCCACCATACGGTGCGTCGTCACACAACATGGAGTACACTTCTCGTGTACTCTATTCACGACACTACGTCTCGTCACCGTTATGGCATACACACCATACGGTGCACCATCCCACCGCATGGAGTATACTCCTCGCGTACTCCATTCACGGCACTACACCACGTCATCGCTATGGCACACAAGCCATACGGTGCCTCGTCTCACTACACAGAGTACACTCCACGTGTACTCCTTAAACGGCACTAGGCCACGCCATTACTACTACACATACACTACCACCACACTTCACAGCACATTTCCCAACTACGCCCAACACTTCACAGTTCACCACAGCACGTCACATCGCCGCTACACAACGAACCCTATAATACTAGCAGCACAGTCCACAACCTATAATACTAACAGCACAGTCCACAACCTAGTTGACTAGCTAGCATCTAACATTTCATATAAAAAGCGAGGGATAGAGATTTATACCATCGACGGGATAACCCGTGCATCGCTCGCTAGCCGTCACAGCGATAATGCCGGAGGAACGTACGGGGTGGCTACACCGCGTACAATGACTGTTTAAGTGTTTGGATAGCTAGGTGTGGTCTTGGAAGGGTCTACGGTGACCTTGATGATGATGGCAATGAGTGTATCATGTCGGATCTTGCTGTGTACAGTGGCGGTCAGTCACGCGCAGTGACTGTCCATCATGTGCAGTGATCACCCATCACATAAAGTGGTGGTTTGGGCTTGGGCTAGGCTAGGGGAGATTGTCGGCACGGTGGTCTACAGTGGTTGGCTGTGCATTGTGATGGGGAGAAATGCCATGGGAGAGTGAGAGAGAGTGTGCGTGCATGGGGGACAGATCGGGGCCAAGGGTGGTCCGGTTGGCTTCGTGGTGGCTTGAGGATGCTGGAGAGGGTGGTCACTCGCCGTGGGTGGCGGGGGACTGCGGCGGGGGAGCCTAAACCCGTGTGTCACTACGGGAGACACCGGGAGGTGGAGGAGAGGCCTATTGGCCGTGGGTTTGCTGGAGGAGGAAGGGGGAGACCTCAGGAGTCTCGTGGTGGTGACCGGTGGCCGAGGTAGCCTCGCACGGCGGCGCTATGAGCTCGCACAGTGAACCTATGCATGGAGGAGCCTAAGCTCGTGCATGGGGGCTACCGGCGGGGAGAGGGGGGCCGAGATCAAAGGGGGAGGCCGGTCGGTGGCTAGGGAAGCTACCCTAGCGATGGTGGTGCCGGAGAACGGCACACGGCGGCAGATCGGCTCCAAAGCCTGTTCGGGCTTGCACCACCGAGAGAGGAGGAAGGCCGAGCGTGGGGAGGAGCTACCGGCATGGGGAGGTTCGCCGGAGTGAGAGGAAGCTGATCGGAAGGGCGGTGAGGCACGCCGCCGTGTGCGCCGGCGCCGGGTTGGGCCGTGAAGCATTCGAACGAGAGAGGGAGGAGCTACGTACGGGGAGAACCGGAGAGAGGAGAGAGAAAGGGGAGGGAAAAGTGAGGGAGAAAGAGAGAAGGGCTGGGGTTTTAAAACCCGACATCTGGGGGTCTATAAAAATGGTCTACGATGACCCTTAAATACTGATTTGAAAATGCGTAAAAGTTAACTTATTTAAAAGCATTGAGAGGAATTAAGATAGAATATTATTTAAAATAATATTCCTTCATCATTTATAAAATGATGAAATCTTACTTAAAATATTTAAAAGAGTAAAACTATTAAATAAATGAAGATTCTATCATTATTTAAATCACCTAATATTTTAAATAACTGGAATCATTTATATAGAATGATTCCCTACAATTATAATATTTTTGGAGCTCTTCCAATATATTATAATTGAGTTATTTAAAATATTTTTTATTTAAATAGTAATAGGAACCTTCCATGTAAAATACACAATACTTTAAAACACAAAACTAACTTTATAAACTACGTAGTATCTTTTAAAACACGCCGTCGGGGTCTAGCACTCATGATGGGGCTTTTAAACACTAAAGAGGGGAGATGGCAAGCTGACACATCTGACGTAATTGCTTACGTCAGAAGAAAGGAAGGAGCAGAATATTACAAATATACATGTATTGATACGACACGAATACGATTCGTTAACACGATTTGACACCCATATGCCAACTGTCTAGATTGATTAGCTTTCTTTCTCCTTTGTTGATGTATTTTTAAAAAGTCCATCCCCTCTCTGTTGCCGGCTTTTCTATTTTCAAGTCTTTTTCAGATTTTTATTTATTCTTTCTACAAATTCGACTTGAAAAGTTAAATTTTTAATGAGCTCATCTAAAAAATGAGTTCAAGTCGAGTCGGCTCAAATATTTTTATTATTATTTAAATAAGATTTAATAATTAATAAATTAGACAAATAAAAAAATATATTATTGAATTTGTATAACTAACAAATAGAATCCATATTGAATTATAAGATTTTAAAAATTTATAAATAATTCATATCTAACTAGTTGATATTTATCTAAATAACAATATATTATATGCCTACTGAAATTATTAATACATACACATAATATGATAACATATATCTATTTTATATATGGTTCCCACATATTAGTACATGAAATTATTAAATCTTATCGACTAATTATTGTATAAATTATACAATATAACTATGAAATATATTCAATATATAGAGACATAAGTAATTAATTAGGTTATATATTATATATTTAATTATAAAAATACTATGATTATATTATTAACTAATATATATATATATATATTAATCTATAAATTTATTTTTTTGGGATGTCAAAATCTGAGAACTCAAACGCAAGCCAAAGTGGGTGAAAAGATTTGTGTTGAGAAGCGGGTATCGCTTCCATTCGAGCTTGTCCTCAACAGTCGGCAGTAAGAGGACAAAAGGGCTTTTGTTTTGTTTTTGTTTTGTTTTTATTTTTTATTTTTTTGGATAAAAAGACTTTTTTGTTGGATTTGGTGGCATGTAGCTTTGAGTTTGAAGGGGTGTAGGCCCCTCAAGTTTCACAATTTTTATTAGGAAATCTCGAAATAGTCTATTAGTTTTTTATTCTTTAAGTAAATGGTTTTACGCTTGTTTGTTTGAAAAAATGAAAAGTGATTTTACAATGTACATAATCTTAAAAAAAAGGACATTTCAACTTTATTATTTTCTACTCTTTTTTTTTTTTTTTTACGAAATCTAAAAACTAAAAAAAAGCAACTTTTTTTTATTGATTACATGTGTATCGATTATTGACGGGCATTTGAGGTTTATTTTTAATTACACTTTCTCTTATTGTTTGTTCAACATAAAGAGAGGGATCAAGAAAAGAATCAGAAAAGATTATGGCTATTTTTTTTCAAGAAAAGAATCTATTGCAGCTGAAAATGTTCTTGGGAGATGCTGTTGTGAATCCCATTAAGTGGGCTGGGCGAATGAATAAAAAGTGGTTTAGTGGCCCATGAGCCTAGTTAATGTTAGATAGAATTCGGCCCATAGCCTTAGATGACTGTACTGAATTAGATCATCTGCTAGTATATGAAGGGGAGGAGTGTAATATCCTACTTCTTCATTCTTCTGACGTAAGCAATTACGTCATATGCGTCAGCCTGCCCACTCCTCTCTGTAGTGTCTAAGAACCTCGTTATGCATACTAGACTCCGATGGCGTGTTTTAAAAGGTACTATGTAATTTATAAAGTTAGTTTTGTGTTTTAAAGTAATGTGTATTTTAAATGGAAGATTCTTAGTATTATTTAACTAAAAAATATTTTAAATAACTCAATTATAATATCTTTGAAGAGCTCCAAAAATATTATAATTGTAGGGAATCATTTTATATAAATGATTCAAGTTATTTAAAATATTATGTGATTTAAATAATGATGGAATATTTATTTATTTAATAGTTTTATTCTTTTAAATATTTTAAGTAAGACTTCATCATTTTATTAATGATGAAGGAATATTATTTTAAATAATATTCTTTCTTAATTCCTCTCAGTGCTTTTAAATAAATAGCTTTTACGCATTTTCAAATCAGTATTTAAGGGTCATTGTAGACCATTTTATAGACCCCTAGATGTAGGGTTTTAGTATAAAACCCCAGCCCTCTCTCTTTCTTCCTCACTTTTCCCCAGCCCTCTCTCTCTCCTCCATCTCTCATTCGGATTGCACTGCACGATACAACCCCCTCTCTCGCCCGAACTGCTCCTCAGCCCAGCCCGGCGCCGCCGTGCGCCGGTGTGCCTCACCTCCACCACCACTGGCATCCTCTCCCTCCGGCGAGCTCACCCATACCGGCCTTGCTCCCCCACACTCGCCCCTCCTCTCCCTCGGCCATGCACAGCTTGAACGGGCTTGATGGCTACTGCACCACCGTGCGTCGTCCTCCAGCGCCACCACCACCATGGCAGCTTCCTCTGCCACCGACCGACCTCCTCCAGCGAGCCCAGCCTCCATCTCCCCGCCGGCAGCTCCCCATGCATGAGCACATGCAAACCCATGCACGGGTTCACTGTGCACGTTCACAGCGCCGCCGTGCGCAGCCATCTCGACCAACGGACACCACCACGAGACTCCTCAGGTCTCCCCCTTCCTCCTCCCTTGAACCCAAGGCCATTAGGCCTCTCCTCCACCTCCAGGTGTCCCCCTCTCCACCACAAGGATTTAGCCTCTCCCGTTGCCGTATGCCGCCACTCACGACAAGTGACCACCCTCTCCGGCATCCTCAGGCCACCACGAAGCCAACCGGACCACCCACGGCCCGATCTGCCACCCACGGCCCCACACTCTCTCTCACTCTCTCACGGCTTCTCCTCCCCCACAGTGCATGGCCAGCCACAGTGGGCCACCGTGCCGACCACCACCGAGCCTCCATGGCTCCACCAGCAACCTCCCCTAGCCTAGCCCAAGCCTAAACCACCACTTTATGTGGTGGGTAATCACTGCACGTGACTGACCGCCACTGCACACGGCTAGAGTTGTCGTGTTATGTTCCTTGCCATCATCATCAAGGCCACCTTAGGCCCTTCCAAGACCACACCTAGCTATCCAAACGCCTAAACAACCATTGTATGCGGTGTAGCCACCCCGTACGTTCTTCCGGCGTTATCGCTATGACGATCAACGAGCAACGTACGGGTTATCCCATCGATGGTATAACTTTCTATCCCTCGCAATTTATATTACATGCTATTTGACTAGGTTGTGGACTGTGCTGCTAGTATTATAGGATTCGCTGTGTAGTGGTGATGTGACGTGCTGTAGTGAAGTATTGGGCGTTAGGGGTGTAAATTTAAACCGGTAAACCAGTCCGAACCGGACCGGATTGGACCGGTTTTATCGGTTTTGAACTGGTCTGGTCCGGAACCGGTTTCTAAAATACGTAAACCGGTTGGAACCGATCTGGTTCTGGTTTTGAAATTTTCCGGACCGGACCAAACCGGACCGAACCGGTTGATAAAAAATATATAAAAACTAATATTTCGTATATAAGTTTTATTAAAAATTAAAATTATGCAAAATATTATATATATTAATATATAAGTTTTATATATAATTTATAATTATATTGTGAAATTTATATATATAATATAATTATATATTATATATGAAATAAATTCATATTATAATTTATAAATTATAACATAAAATATTAATCTTAAATATGAACATTTATAATTTGTTTATCATATGCTATTAATATAATTATATATAAGATAATTTTATTATAAAATAAAAGTTTAATCTTAAAAATAAAAATGTAATTGATCATGTATTATATAGCTATACTAATAGTCTAATATTAATACTATTAGTCTAATATTATACTAATGTCAAATTTACATTTAAAAAAAATCAAAAAATCGGACCGGACCGAAAACCGGTAAAATCGAAAGTACTGGTTTAGGAGGGTAACCGGTGCGTAATCGGTTTTGAAAAATACAAAACCGGTCATACCGGTTCGGTCCAAGATTTTGTCCAAAACCGGACCGGACCGGACCGGTTACACCCCTATTGGGCGTAGTTGGGAAGTGTGCTGTGTAGTGTTGTGGACTGTGCTGTGAAGTGTGGTGGTAGTGTATGTGTGGTAGTAGTGGCGTAGCCTAGTGCCATGAATGGAGTACGCGAGGAGTGTACTCCATATGGAGAGACGATGCACCGTATGGCGTGTATGCCATAGCGGTGACGTGGCGTAGTACTGTAAATGGAGTACATGTGGAGTGTAGTGCCATAGTGGTAAAGTGACGCACCATATGGCATGTGCCATAATGGTGATGTGGCGTAGTCCTGTGAAGGGAGTACATGTGGAATATACTCCATATGGTAGAGCGACGCACCATATGGGGTGTGTGCCATAGTGGTATGTGGCGTAGTCTTGTGAAGGGAGTACACATGGAATGTACTCAATGTGGTAGAGCGAAGCACCATATGGCGTGTGTACCATAGTGGTGATGTGACGTAGCATGTGTGAAGGGAGTACATGAAGAGTGTACTCCATGAGGTGCCGCGATACACCGTATGGCATGCCGCGAAGATAAGTGTGATTGCATAGTTGATGGGCGAAGGGCTTGATGTATGGTGTCGAGAACTGTGGAACAATGTCCCGAAGTGTGCTGTGAAGTATGGCTGTAGTCCAAGGCGACGAGTGTCACCATGTAGTTGGCCTATGGCCGGAAGTAAGTGCGAAGTAGCTAGAAGAGTATCAGAGTAGCGCAACAAAAGCATGACTGGGCAACTTCACTAAGTGACGTGGCCGATTAAGAGGTCGTGCTTGCGATGGGTGAAGAGTTAGCATAAGAGTGATGTAGCGGGAATGTGACGAGGTGTCACGATGTGACGGGAGTACGTGAGGAACCGTACTCGTGATGAGTGGGAAGTTGACGTAGCGGAATGTCAGAGGTGACGTGACAAGGTCACGATGTAGCTTGAGAATGGTCTCGAGCTATATGGCGTGACGTAAGGTGTTGTGGTATGTGCTGTAGTAGTGATATGGCTGTAGTCTACGGCGATGAGCGTCGCCGTGTAGTCGACTTATGGCCAGGAGTATGTGCTAAGTGGCCAAGAAGTATCAGAGTAGTGCAGTGGAAGCATGATTGGGCAACGTCATAAAGTGAGGTGGCCAAGTAGAAGTCATGCGGTGATGGGTTAAGATGTATGTGAGGTGACGTGAAAAATTCACGGTGTAGCTTGGGATTAGTCTCGAGTTATGTGGCGTGACGTAAGGTGTGTTCATGAACAGAGTCCCATCATGCTAAGTGTTGGGATGAACTGTCATGAGGCACAGCTAGCATGAAGAGTCGTGCTAGCCGAGTTATGAGAAAGTTGATAACGGAGTATGGCATTCGCCATACGAATCTGTGACCAATGTATTAAATGATGGTCTTAAGGGATAAAGGGGTAAGGTACGTGTGTTGTCTGGTTAAACACATGTGCTGGATGGATTACCATATGTAATGGGTAATCTGTCCTAAGCATGGTTACACGGTGCTTAAGCCTCAGAGTAGCTTGGAGCCCTGTGACGTGAAGGGATGATCATGAGAAGTAGAGTGAGCTAAGATACATGGGGGTACTGTCTAAGAATGGGATGCGTGACTTAGTCAGTCTAAGTCATGCGTTGGAACGTGGTTAATGAGAAGAACGAGACAGAGGTCTTAGTGTCTTAATCCTAAAGTGAATCATGAGTTCACCCTAGCGACTAAGCACACTCGAGGTAGAACGTAAGGTTGAAAGAAGAAGTGACAATAAATGGGTCCCCGAAGGTCTTATCCTGGTAAGGGACATGAAAGAGCATGGGATAGAAGGAGAGTGTTATAAGTAAAGCATAGCTCTATTTCTAGTCAGTTGCTTATGCACTAGATAGAAAATAACGTTAAAGTTATGTATGCATGTAGGTTGCCATCTGACACGCGCATGAATGGACTGTATGGTATGAAAGTAGTATGGAGTCCAAGTAAGTGTTATGTTCATGCTCTTCTAGAGTTTTCTAAAGTATGTAAGAAAAAGAAAGAGAAACGTTTTTCCCATAAAGATGCTTTACGAAAAGGACACGAAAAATGTTTTTAAAGAAAGCATGCTAAGTATTGAAAGTATACGTATGTACGGCCCCTCCTCGGCAGCCCCTTTTTACGCACTCAAAAGATTAATTGTACGCATGTGAATGGATGACTATACGTTGTATCTATTGTACGTATTTTCTAAAGAAAAGAAAGGAAGCTTCGAGGCCCATGCCCCAAGCTTCAAACCGATACTTTAAGCGACGCGAAGAAAGTGTTTTAAAATGTCCCTGAGAACTAATGCTTTAAATGTCCCTACGAACTGATGTTTTAAATGATGCCACGAAAGATGATGTTCAAGCCCATGCTTTTAAACGACGTTTTCCATGAAAAGATATGTTTTCTCATGAAAAAGATGTTTTTCCCATGAAAGTATGAAAAGAAAAGAAAAGAAAAGAATGAATGCTCAAGCTCATGCAAATGAATGAATGAAAGCCTCAGCTCTTTAGAGCTGATATGAATGAATGAATGGCATGTGGCATAAATGAATGTATGAAAATACGTAACGGCCACATGAATGAATGGAAAGGAGTACCCAATGAATGAACGGACAGATTGCAATGCCGGGCAGTAGTATCTGGTAGTGTACCTAGTGCTGCACCCTAACGGAAAGAGATTCTAACCTGTGGCCACGGGCCAATCCATCGGCCCCAAAGGCCGCTAACCCCAGCACGCGGGGCGTAACAATGTGCACCGGCCTATGAAAGTGAAAAGAAAAGTAATGTATGAATGCACGGCATTCTTTAAGAAATGAAGGCACTGACGGGGGAAACGTTTTAAGAAAAGAAAACCAGTTTTAAAGAAGAAAAACCCCACAAGTGATGTTTCCAAATGAAAGCATGTATGCATATATGTATAGTATGTATGGAATGATGAATGCATGACTGAAAACCTATGTTGCTATATTTTAACGGTATGAAGTAATGCTTACTAAGTATTCGACTCATTTTAGTTTTTATGTGTGCCCCTCCCCCCACAGGAAGCTAAATGGACAGTACGCCCAGGAGGGACATAGCTAAAGGGAAAGAGCACGGAGGTCTAGGCATGAAGGTTTTAAATGTACGAAAGGTCTTTTTATTTTAAATAGTTATATTTTCCACTCTAGACCTCTTTTATTATAAAAGTACTTTTTATTTTATAACGTAGAGTCTTGCACCTTGGGAAGGACTGTAAAAGGTTTTAAATCGGACGGTAATTCCCGTTGTATTTTTTAAAATATTTTACAAAAAGGTCCACCCCAAGGACGGGCGTTACAAGGAGGGAATCGTTGTGGGCATCGAGAATATTTGGCTGAAACAGTTTGTTAATTTCATTTGGAGGAATTGGGGACCTCAAATACCCCAAGGCGTAGCCATTATCTTCATTTGTCTTATTCTTGATTCTTCTTTATTGTCTATCTTACTGTTTTTACCATTGGGTTCATTACAATTAGTATTTAGAGCCGACGATTCATAGAGGACGAACTATTTTTCAAGCATCAACAAGAGGCCTTACAGCGGAGGATAGACGCTAATGAAAAGAGTCTTCAGAGGTTTAATAACACCTTTAACAACTTGATAGATATGATGCTTCATTGGGTGGTAAGGCAAAACATTATTACTAATCGGTACGATGTTGTGAAAAAATTAGTGAGATTAAAGGTTAGGAAACGGAGGTCAGTAGTTGTTGAATACCAGGTGGACAAAGAAGAAACTGGTTTGGGGAGTGAGATGATAATTTTTTTTTAGATGAAGGTTTAAAATATTATTTTCTAATATTATTATTGTTTTGAAATTTAAAAAAATTGAATTGAAATTTGAAAAAGTTAAATTGTTTATTATATTTTGTATGGAGATTTGAAAAATGTGTAATGATGAGAGGAGATGAGATGAGAATTTTATGTTTTGTTTTGACATCCAAACCTATCCTAGTCTGTTGTTGAGTGTCCTGGAGGAAATGTCGCAGTTAGTGAAGAATCCAGCTCAAAAAAATCAAAAGAAGAGAAGGAAGCAATTACGGATTTAGTCGAAGAAACACATCAATCCACAACGCTTGAGGAAAATGGAGCAAAGGAGGAAGATGTAATCATGGAGAAAGGAAAAGAAAAGGCAACAGCGATGGAGGCCGATGAGTTTGGGGTGGCTCTTTTTGAGGATGACTCCAAGGGATTTTCAGTTTCGTTCCATTTTGTAACAATGACTACGGATGTGGACATGTGTGCTATTGGTGACGTTCCAAAAGGTGACGTTGAGAAAAGGGTAGCTACCAGGATCTGCGTAGAGAGAACAATGAGGTTGACAGCTTTTACATTTTCTTTGGCAGAAGCGACTCTATTTCCGACGATCACGTTGAGCCGTTGGATCTCAATGGGTTTGCCGAAGTCATGGTTGTTTGTGAAGATGGTGAAGACATGCTAGCTGAAGTTGATCGAATGGAAGTTACCGATATGAATAGATTAATGGGTAAGAATTTTTTGGCTCATCTTTTGCTTGATGTATTGCTGCTGAGGGGTGTGTTAGAGCCTTTTGATAGAGGACAGGAGACCTTTGATGTATTACTTGCTTCTACTTGCTCAAAGATTCGAAGTGGGAGTAGAACTGGGTTTGAGAAAATGGTCCTTAGGTATGTGGAATTTTGGGATGCTTTTCATGGTCTAATTAAACCAGAAATTAAACCAGAGGAGAGTGGTATTGGTGATACAAACCAGAGGAATTTCCAGAGTTGTGAGTTAGGTGTACGCACGAGAAAGGGTGGAACGAAAATGGACCATGTGGTTAATGCTGTTGGGTGTGCTCGTGTGGCCTGGCAGCTATTCGATAATATGTCTGAGGAGTTTTTTTGTAGTTACTTCAGCAAGATTGGTGTTGATGGCGTTATTACTCCCTCTCAAAAGCTCATGGGATGGAACGACCTAGGGCCTTTGTTCTTGGGCCAGGCATCACTTCTTGGAGCTTCTGGACAACTGGATGATGGTCAGGCAATAACGTTTGGAGAGATAATCAATTCAAGGTCTGAAAGATGGAAATTGCAGTTTGAGGGAGCAGGGAGGACTCCTTACAGTCAAGTTGTAGATGGCGTTGCAATTCTCCGTATTAGCATCAGAGAATTCCTTTGTAGTGAAGCAAGGCATGGTCTAGGAATTCCAAAGACTCGTGCCCTGTGTCTTGTCACAATAGGAAAACATGTGACAAGAGACATGTTTTATGGTGACAATTTGAAGGAAGAAACTGGGGCAATTGTTTGCAGAGTCGCCCAATCCTTCATACGCTTTGGATTATACCAAATACATACCTCTAGATGGAAAAGGGACCGTGGCATCATTCGCGCCTTGGCTGACAATGTAATCAAGCACCATTTTCCTCATATAGAAAACATGAATAGAAGTGAGAGTTTATCCTTTGGCACACACAACGAGGATCATTTGGTTGTGGATCTAACATCAAACATGTATGCAGCTTGGGCAGTGGAGATTGATGAGCATACTGCTACCTTGAGTGTGAGTTGGCAGGGGGTTGGTTTTACACATGGTGTACTAAGTACTGAAATTTTGGGTCTCAGCATTGATTATGGTCCTTTTGGATTTTTGGATGCTTTTGATCCAAGTTACACACCGAATACAACAGATCTTCCTAGTAGAAGATACTGTTTTGCAAATCAGCTTGATATGGGACTATGGAACATTGGAAAGTTCAGATCAACTCTATCGATTGCCCAGTTGATAAATGATAAAGAGTCACTTGAGATACAAGGGGAACCCTTTGGTGTGCACAAAGCAGTAGGAATGATTTTGAATCATCTCAGGAAGTTCTTGGTTGACTGCAGTATTGTTGTGGTCTTTGAAACTCAAATGCAACTACCAAATGTCTGAGCAAATCAGGAGGTTCCTCCACACCAATCCTGGGGCCCGCCTACTCAAGGTTTTCCAATTAGTGATGGTGCGGAACCTGGTTTTACTCCTAATACTCAATCTAGATAGCAGTCTCCATGTCATAATCAAAATTATTACCATCCCGTTGAAATACCCCCTACGGACAACAAGCATCGTCAGGGGCCTCCTACGTATGGAAGGGATGCTTCTGTGGGGCTTCGTTCGTCAATTGGGTGGCCACAACAACCAGTGGATACGAAGGTTATGCAAGACATGCAAATTCCTTTATTATATGCCGATTCTGTAACTTGTAAATCTGGTGCGAATATAAGCTACATACGTCATGCAAGGGGAGATACCCTCATTTTTTACGAGTTGGCTTATATACACACGGGTACTGGAGTTGGCCATAGGGATTGGAAGCCTCAAAATCTTTTGGTTGATCATCTCACTCACCAGGTTAAGCCTTGCGATTACGGATGTGCAAGAATGTTAGGGAAGGGCGAAGCTAACAAGTCAGACATGTATTCACAATTCTATCGAGCTTCCGAACTTATAAATGGTGCCACAGAATACACAACCTCACTTGAGATAAGTTGTTTAGTGAAAATGAACCTTGAGGACAAGTTTATTTAAAGGGGGAGAATTTTTCATGAACCCCATTAAGTGGGCTGGGCCAAATGAATAAAAAGTGATTTAATGGCCCATGGGCCTAGTTAATGTTAGTTAGAATTCGGCCCATGGCCTTAGTTGACATACTGAATTTTGATCATCTGCTAATATATGAGGGGGCAGAGGGAATCGTTGTGGGCATCGAGAATATTTGGCTGAAACAGTTTGTTAATTTCATTTGGAGGAATTGGGGACTTCAAATACCCCAAGGCGTAGCCATTATCTTCATCTGTCTTATTCTTGATTCTTCTTTACTGTCTATATTACTGTTCTTACCATTGGGTTCATTACAGATGCATAATTAAGGTTTTACCTGAAGCCCAGTATCAAAGGTTAATGTATTCTATAGATTCCATTGTACAATCAAATTCAGGAACGCTTTGAAGGCTTGAGTAACCTTCAGGGTAAAGTGATTTTAAAGATCTCAACTTCATAAAAATATAAATAAATATTGCAAATGACCACTGTATCTTCAATCTTTCTCTCAGTTCCTTAATTACATCATGATGCATTTTAAAAATAATGAATTTCTTCCCATAAAAATTGGATGACAAGTAACGTAAAGGATATTCAAGTGAATCGAGAAACATGCGTTACAATTTATAAATATAAATCAAGAAGCCTCTCTGTTTGCACCCTTCTTTATTTTTGTGTGTGTGTGTGAGAGAGATGGGCCTTTTGATTTTCGAATCCATCCTCTAGTGGCAAGTAATGTAAACAATTACCTTGCTTGAGAAGTGATTGGCGACCAGCTTTACACATGACCCTTTCTTCCCTCCCCCTGACCCTAGAAAAATACAGCAGTTCTAGCAACATGTAAAAGCGAAAAAGGGATAAGAAATCAGGTCCAATACATATCCTGTTTGGTTCATATGTTCTAAGATACATGGAATCTCAATGGATGCTTATTCATGAGTTACCATGCGATAATGCAATTAAAGTTCTAAACATGCTAATAGTGAAAGGATCATGTCTTCCACAAACTTTTTTTGTATCTAGTTTTAATTGATAAATATGCATGCAATACTTCAAAACATGCCCTAAGCACTCATGCCTCATGATGTCAAGTAATATGACATAATCATGATTGTTGAAGGAAAATCAGCCTGTCTTCATTGTTGGAAGTACATTAGCAATACCAATCAGCCTTCTTCAAACATTTATTTTTTCATCCCTTTTATTATTCTAGATCATCAACTCCATAATACTCGACCAAATATCACTTTAGAAGTGAATCAAGGCTCTTACCTAAGAGGACTTTAACCCGAAAAGAAAACCAAGTGTGGCCATTGAAGTCATGATAAGTTTAGTGGGAAAGAATTGATCTTGCATTGAAGTTGATGATAAAACTGTCCAAGAAAGATTAAATAATTCATTGGAAGAGTTGTTTGGGAGATACAATTGAATCCCAAAGGAAAGAGTTAATTAAACTTGAAGAAAACTCACCAAGATCACTGAAGAGAGGCCTCCAGCTAGGGTTTATGTTTAGGAGGGAGAACAACGGTGATTTCTTGAAAATTGCCCAAATTAAGCACTAAGACAACCTGTGAATAAATAACTGCAAATCAAAATACAAAGTTCACAAACTTTTTGGTATCCCTCATGTCATATATGTTGGTAAAGTTTATTATTTCCCCTTTACTGTTGCAAAACATTGCATAATGGATGTGATAAAAATATAAGGCATTAACAACACATGAATACAGATATAGGCGACACATTATGATTGTAACAGACACAAAAACATGTTGAAACAACATGCTCAAAATGAGTACAATACAATACAAATATAATGAAAAGTTTGTAGATAGAAATAGAATGTGAATCAAAGCCCTGTAGGATTAATCCTCTGCTAGTTATGGTACATTTTCCTTGAAGGCACTCTAGATCTTGGAGTTGAATCTCTATGTTCTTGAGTCTAGATGCAATGTCTTCGAGCTGTCTCCACACTGAAGCAACATGTGCATCCATCTTACAATCCATCTCTGATAAGAGAGTTTCCATCCTGAAAGGTTATGCCACCTATCTAGATGAGCTTTCACTAGCCTCTTGTGAAGCTGGCCAAGACCAAGTAGTCATCAATAACCATAACAAGAGTGCTTTATCTAGAGAAAATATTTCTCAATATATGTTGAGTTTAAACTTGTCTTGTAAAACTGTGAAGAGTGGAGATTGAAGACTCTTCTCAAGAGTAAAACACTTGGGTTTTTGCTAAACAACTAGGATTAACAAGCGGCACTTGAAATCATTTAGATTCACTACTTAAACCTGAGCTATTATTTTCTTGTATGGGAAATCTGCCAACACAAAGTATGGTCACATATAGTCCTAACACCCCTCATCTTAAGTTGTTAACTTTGGAACATAACAAGAATTGCAAGTTCCTATGTGATGAAAACTAGCAAGTGTGTTTTAGTGTTAGGAGTGAGATTTGAAAGTAAATCTAGAACAAAGCAAGCATTGGGTGATGAATGAAGAAAAGATGGTGGGTTGATCAATGGTATGAGTGATTTGATTAGTTTGGTAGGGACTCACTGAGTTAAGTATCCTCTAAGTTCTAATTTTTGGTATCCAAGGTTATAGAACGCCTCTTCTATTGTGGATAAGAGTCAGATTCCAAGTTGCAATCATACTCATAGAACACATATGAATGATCTTTAGCCTTATCTACATGCTTATGCACCAAATGGACTCCGCAACATTTAAGGGATAATAATGAGCTTGTTTGACGAGTAAACTTAATATTTAGACTTTTTCCTTTTAGCTTGAAAGGTTCTAGAACAAAGTACTCCAACCATACATGACCTAAACCCCATGAGTGAAATATCCTTTCTTTACAAAGCTTTCTTACGCCGTTATAAGCGATGTCAACATTAAGAAGATGAAGGGGCATTTTTGTAGAGATCGCAAAAGTAGGTTCAATAGTAGCATACACAACAATTCCTATAATCTCATCCAAATATAGAAGCCCATCAATATCTATTTCACGTGATCGAGTATGTGAAGCCTCCTTACAATGGATTAATCTTTCAGGAATCCTACTTCCCGAAAATATAATGCCACAAAAATAGTCATTAAGCTTTGTCAAATATGTTTCAACATGTCACATCAAAGGAATGGAAAAAAATAGAAAGAAACTGATTGAAATGCGATGATGAGAGATATTCTACACTTGATGATGAAAATTCATACTCCTTAGCGTCCTTTCCCCTTCACCTTCCTTGAAATCTTATGAAGACCTGAACAATCTCCAAGTGAAAGAGTCTTTAGCTGTTGCAACTGAAGAATGTTATTTGGGAGGTGCATAAGGTCTTGGCTGTTGAGTACTACGGAGTCTGGTCCACACCACTCTAGCGGATGTGATATAGAGAGTTCGCTCAACATACCGCTCGAGTGAAGTTCAAGCCAGAGAGTTTGCTCGAGAGTCACTCGACACATGGCTTGAGCAATTGCGGGAAATAGGTTCGCTCGAGGCGTGCTTGACACGCCGCTCAAGTGAACATCGCTATTATTGAAATTTTAGGATTTTTTGTCGTTTACAATATAAATATGATGTGTTTTGTCATATGGCCTTACAGTGTATGCACAATAGTTTCCCCCACTATTGTATTGTGATTCCTTAAGTAATAAACATCCTGTGGACGTAGGCAATTTTCTGAACCATGTAAATCTTCATGTGTCGTGTGATTGTTCTTTTCGCATTTTAATTTCTATCTTTTGTCATCTTTTTTCACAACAATTGGTATCAAGAGCCAAGGCTCAGCTCTGAGGAAAAACGATGGCTGGAGAAGAAGTGAAGGTATCAGGGATTGAGAAGTTTGATGGCACAGATTATGAATACTGGAGGATGCAGATAGAGGATTACCTCTATGGGAAGAGACTCCATCTTTCATTATTATGGAAGAAGCCAGACAACATGGTAGTTGCTGATTGGAACCTGTTAGAGTAATAGGTTTTAGGGGTTATGCGGCTAACCCTGTCGAGATCCGTTGCACACAACATCATCAAGGAGAAGACGATTGCGGATCTCATAGTGACTTTGTTAGGTATGTATGAAAAGCTGTCAGCGAGTAACAATGTACACTTGATGAAAAATCTATTCAATTTGAAGATGGCAGTTGGTACGTCTGTTGCACAACATCTGAATGATTTTAATACTATTACAAATCAATTTTCGTCTGTTAAAATTGAGTTTGATGATGAGATACGTGCATTGATACTATTGGTCTCACTGCCAAATAGTTGGGAAGTCATAAGAATGGTTGTCAGTAATTATGCTGGTAAATCAAAGTTGAAATATGATGATATTTGTGATTTGATTTTGGCTGAGAAGGTGCACAAGAGGGATTCAGGCAAGGCCTTGTGTTCGTATTCATTAATTAAATCAGCATCAACATCTTCCAAATCCGCGATGCTCAAGGTTGAAGAATATCGCATGTTCTGTTGTGTGTTCCAATCGGGTTCCAAATTATAATCACAATCATCTTGGTATCACTTTGAAAGTTGAATAGGATCCATGAAATCTTCATTCTTGAATATTACATGTACTCCAACACCTTTTAAGATTGCTTCCTTTGAATAAGTACTTTGAAATATAAACCTTCGATTGTTCCCGGCTATGTATTGTAGCCATACATGATTTGGGCCCATTGGAGGAAATAGACACATATCAATCTTCTTACTGCTTATTGAGATAGTAACAGTTTCGAGTCCCATCAAAATAAGCCCCACAACAACACACAAAACGAATTCCAAGATCTCATGCCTACGCAAGCGCGTATTGTTAATGTCTATTTCATAGTAATTACTATATGAAGTAGTCTCCTTGCGATACTTGAATCACTTTGGAATCCAACTTCCTGGATATATAATCCTACTTACAGTTTTCAACTGAAAGCGTTCCTATTAAACCAAATATATATAAGAAAATAAATTCAAACTATCAAATTATATGGCATACGAAATAGATAGAAATTAGAGAAATAGATCAGATATACATATATGCTGTTGAATATTGTGGAAGCTGGTCCACCGCTCGAGCAGAGTCTCTAGCCACTCGAGCGAAGGCAAGTCAAAGATGTCTGCACGACAACCGCTCGACAGACAGCTCGAGCGAAGGCAAGTCAGAGAGGTCTGATAACAGATAGCTTGAGCGGAGGGAAGTCAGAGAGGTCCGCTTGAAGATCCGCTCGACTCATGGCTCGAGCTATTGCGGGAAATAGGTTCGCTCGACGTGCCCTCGACACGCCGCTCGAGCGAACATTGCTAATTCTGAAAATAATAGGGTTTCCGCCACATGACATATAAATATGTTTTGTTCTGACTTGTGGCCATACAGTGAGTGAATAGTAGTCTCCCAAACTATTGTATTATGATTCTTCAAGAAATAAAATCTTTTACAGCTCCCGTGGGCGTATGCAATTTTGCCGAACCACGTAAATCATTGTCGTGTGTGATTGCTTCTTGTGTGTGTTTTAATTTTATGTTATTGTCATTATTTTTCACAACAATTAGTATCAGAGCTAGATTCGGGTTTGACAAAAAATGATGGCTGGAGCAGACATGAAAGCATCAGGGATCAAGAAGTTCGATGGCATGGATTATGGATACTAGAGGATGCAGATAGAGGATTACCTCTATAGGAAGAAACTTCATCTTCCACTGTTGAGGGTGCAGCCGAACAACATGTCAGTTGCTGATTGGAACCTGTTGGATCGACAAGTTCTGGGGGTTATTCGACTAACCCTGTCGAGATCCGTTGCACACAACGTCATCAAGGAGAAGATGACTGCAGATCTTATAGCGGCTTTGTCAGATATGTATGAAAAGCCGTCAACGAATAATAAGGTACATTTGATGAAAAAATTATTCAATTTGAAGATGGCAGATGGTACATCTGTTGCACAACATCTGAATAGTTTTAATACTATCACAAATCAATTTTCGTCTGTTAAAATTGAATTTGATGATGAGATACGTGCATTGATACTATTGGTATCACTGCCAAATAGTTGGGAAGCCATGAGAATGGCTGTTAGTAATTCTGCCAGTAAGTCAAAATTACAATATGATGATATTCGTGATTTGATTTTGATTGAGGAGGTACGCAGGAGAGATTCAGGCGAGACCTTAGGTTCGAGTTCAGCATTGAATGTTGACTATCGGGAGAGAGCACAAAATAGGAACTCAAATAGAAGACAGATCAAAATCAATGGGCAAGAGCAAGTCAAGGTCTGGTCAGCAAGCAACTTGCTGAAATTGTGGCAAGGCTGGCCACATAAAGAAGAACTGCAAAAACACCAAGAAGACCGAGAATGATAGTGCTAATGTGGTAAATGAAGAAGTACAGGATGCACTATTGCTTGCAGTTCATAGTCCAGTTGAAGACTGAGTACTAAATTCAAGGGCTTCTTTCCATACATCTTCCCATCGGGAGTTAATGCAAAACTATGTTGCAGGTGATTTTGGGAAGGTGTACCTGGCTGATGGAGAGGCATTGAAAGTGGTGGGGATGAGAGATGTTGACATTGCACTCTTGAACAACAACAAATGGACCTTACAGAAGGTTAGACACATTCCTGAGTTGAAGAAAAATCTCATTTTTGTTGGGCAGCTTGATGACTATGGCCATTCAGTGTTGTTCTCAAATAGCACCTGGAAGGTCACCAAAGGGGTATTGGTACTAGCTTGAGGTAAGAAAACTGGTACACTCTATATTACTACTAGTTTGAATAATACTATTGCTACTACCGTTGCAGAGAGCACAACAGATTTGTGGCATTGCAGGCTTGGCCATATGAGTAAGAAGAGCATGAATGAACTTCTATCTAGAGGTAAGTTACCAAAACTGAAGTTAGTTAATTTCAGTATGCGTGAGAGTTGCATTATGGGGAAACAGAAGAAGGTCGGTTTCTTGAAAAGTGGTAGAACACTGAAGACAGGAAAATTGGATTTTGTGCACATAGATGTGTGGGGACCTTTCCTCAGTGGCATCCCTTGGAGGTTCTCGTTATTATGTCACGTTCATTGATGATCACAGCAGGAAGGTATGGGTTTATTTTTTGAAGCATAAATATGATATATTTAATGTGTTCAAAATTTGGAAGGCCATGATTGAGACAAAGATAGATTTAAAACTGAAATGCTTGAGGTATGATAATGGTGGTGAGTACATTGATGGTGGGTTCAAGGAGTATTGTGCGACTCAAGGTATCAGAATGAAGAAGACCATTCCTGGGACACCACAACAAAATGGAGTTGCTGAGCGCATGAACAAAACTATGAATGAGTGTATGAGAAGCATGAGGCTGTACGCTGGGTTACCACCAACTTTCTGGGTAGATGCAGTTAGCACTGCCGTATACTTGATAAACAGAGGACCATCAGTTCTGTTGGATTGTGGATTGCCTGAAGAGGCTTGGAGCGGGAAAGATGTCAAATTTTCTTACCTTAAAACTTTTAGTTGTCTTTCTTACGTTCTTATTGATTCTAATGCTCGTAGTAAACTTGAGGCTAAGTCAAGAAAATGTTATTTCATTGGCTATGGAGACGAGGCACTTAGCTATCATTTTTGGGATGATCAGGGTCGGAAGATTATAAGAAGCAGGAATGTGATTTTCAATGAGAAGAGTGGTATAAGAACAAGACTAGTACAGTTGCTGAAGAAGTTTCTCAGGAGTCTGATTTTGTGAGACTGGATGACCTACCAAAGGCCACAGTGCTTGGTAGAGATGTGATTGACAGGGAGAGTGGTTCCAGTACACCCACTCCTATTATTCTGCAGTTAGATCTAGAGTCGTCCACTACTACAGCTGCAGTTCGCAGGTCAGTAAGGATTATTCATCCCCACAACGTTTCTCACATACTTTGAATTACATTCTGTTGACAGATGGTGGAGAACCACAGAGTTTTGAGAAAACTTTGCAAGATGAACATTCTGGCGAGTGGGAGCTGGCTATGAAAGATGAGATGGATTCCTTGTTAGGAAATCAGACATAGGAGTTGACAAAACTTCCATCAGGAAAGAAGGCATTGCACAACAAGTGGGTGTACTAGGTGAAAACTGAGCATGATGGCAGTAAGAGGTACAAAGCCAGACTTGTTGTAAAAGGCTTTCAGTAGAAGTAGGGTATTGATTACTCTGAGATCTTTTCTTTTGTATTAAAGATCACAACCATCAGGTTAGTGTTGTCTATGGTTGCTACTGAAGATCTATTTTTTGAGAAGTTAGATGTGAAGATAGTTTTTCTTCATGAAGACCTTGAAGAAGACATCTACATGCATCAACCTGAGGGTCTGTAGTACAGGGAAAGGAAGGTTCAATATGCAGACTGAAGAAGAGCTTGTATAGCCTGAAACAAGCTCCTAGACAGTGGTATAAGAAATTTGACAGTTTTATGTGCAGTGCAAGGTATATCAAATGTGAGGCAGATCACTGTTGCTATGTCAAGCAGTTTGAAAATTCTTACATCATTTTGTTGTTGTATGTGGATGACATGCTTATTGCAGGAGCTAGTATTGATGAGATCAATAATCTGAAGAAGCAAATGTCAGAGCACTTTGCAATGAAGGATTTGGGAACTGCAAAGTAAATCCTTGGCATGAGAATTGTCAGAGACAGAGTCAGAGGTACGTTGAGACTCTCTTAGGCTGAGTATGTGAAAAAGGTACTCAGCAGGTTCAATATGGACAACACCAAACTAGTTGGCACACCCTTGGGCAATCACTTCAGACTCAGCAAGGATCAGTCACCAAAGTCAGAAGATGAACATGGCTACATGAGTAAGGTTCCTTATGTCTCAACTATTGGTTTATTTATGTATGCTATGGTTTGCACTAGACCAGATATTGCCCATGTAGTGAGAGTTGTGAGTAGATACATGAATAACCTGGGAAGACAACATTGGAAAGCAGTGAAGTGGATTTTGAGGTACCTAAAGGCTCATCAGAAACGTGCTTGTGTTTCTCAGGAGAGGGCTTAGAGGTGCAGGGCTATGTTGATGCTGATTTAGCTGAAGATGTTGATAACATAAAAAGTACCACAGGGTTTGTTTACACCCTGGGTGGTACTGCAGTTTCATGGGGTTCTAATATACAGAAGACAATTTCTTTGTCGACGACAAAAGCTGAGTACATTGCAGTTTCAGAAGCTCCAAAGGAGATGATTTGGCTATAGGGCTTCTTGGAGGAATTGGGTAAAAAGAATCAGACGTGCATTCACTACAGTGACAGTTAGAGTGCCATATTCCTTGCCAAGAACCCAGCGTTTCATTCTAGGACTAAGCACATTCAGATCAGGTATCACTTTATACGGTCATTGTTAGATGACAGACAATTGTTGCTTAAGAAAATTTATAGAAGTAAGAACCCTGCTGATATGTTGACAAAGGGTGTTACACTTGAGAAATTGAAATTGTGCGCAACTTCAGTTGGTCTTCTAGCATGAAGATAGGGGCAGTGAGTTGTAGAGGTGGAGGATATTATGTTTGAGGCAGAGGGCGATACTGTGGGTGTACCAGTCTCCAAGTGGGAGAATTGTTGAGTATTGTGGAAGCTGATCCACCGCTCGAGCGAAGGCAAGTCAGAGAGGTCCGCTTGACAGACCGCTCGACAGACAACTCAAGCAGAGAGAAGTTAGAGAGCTTCACTCGAAGATCCGCTCAACTCATGGCTCGAGCTATTGCGGGAAACAGGTTCGCTTGACATGCCGCTCGAGCGAACATCACTAATTCTGAAAATAATAGGGTTTCCGCCACATGACATATAAATATATTTTGTTCTGACTTGTGGTCGTACAGTGAGTGAATAGTATTCGCCCAAACTATTGTATTATGATTCCTCAAGAAATAACATTCTCTACAGCTCCCGTGGACGTAGACAATTTTGCCGAACCACGTAAATCATTGGGTCGTGTGTGATTGCTTCTTGTGTGTGTTTTGATTTTACATTATTGTCATTGTTTTTCACAACATATACCTGAAGCAATATTGGATTTGGTGCATGATTCCCTACATTTACATGCATTTTATTGCAATCCGATAAGTCAATCCATCTTAGCTATTTTAAGTCAGGCATTCCAAATGAAGATTCTGCTGATACATGAGAAAAGCGTTCCAATCCAAATGAAGATTTTGCTGATACATGAGAAAAGCGTTCCAATAATGTGCATCCTCCAACATTTATCACTCTTAGATTTTGTGGAAGTTGTAGAATTTCTTCAAGTTGCTTGCAATCTTCAAATCAAGATGCCACAATCCAACAAATCTTTCTATGCATGGAGGAAGGCTAACAATAGCACTATTAGATAGATGTAATTTCCTCAAACTGGATGAGAAATCAAATGTCCTTAATAAAGTTGATTCTGGTAAAATCTTTCTATAGAAATGATTGAACTCGTATTTGGAGGCAATGATACGAGTAGTTCTGCACTTGATGAAATTTCATTTTTTTGTGTACATGGCCTTGATTGTCCATTATCCCCCACCTCCTTTCCAAAATTTACAAAATTTGAACAATCAGCGACGCAAACATCCTATAGATGTTCCAACTGAAAAATGTTTATTGGAAGAATCACAAAGCTTTTGCACCCATATATAAATAACTCTTTGAGGTTTGTAATAGATGAAGGTAGCTCTTTTATTATGTTGCTATGTAATTGTACACACTTCAAATGTTCCATTTCACACTCAATTTCAGGAAAGTTTTCAAGGCTTACACAACCTCCAAGTCAAGTGATTTTAGAGATCTCAACTTGAAGTTTCTTGGCAAATTCTTTAGATTGGAGCAATTATAAAATCTTAATTCAACAAGCTTATCTAGAAATCCAACAGAATCATGAACCTCAACTTTTCAGTACTTTATGGGCATATTCTCTCTTGTCTCCTTTGAAGAAACATGCAATGTCAAGGAAAATCTTCCGTGCATAATAATATAATCCATTGTAACTTATTTTGAGTTTTTCTTGGATATTTTCTTATGGAATTCTTTTGTACTTTTCCTATTCACTTTCCCAATAATGTATATCTTCTCCATATAGATTTGAGCCTACCACTTTTAAAGCAAGTGGAATGCCGCCATCATAATGTAGTGCAAGTTCTATAAGTTTTGCAAAATCATCATCAAGTTTGCCACTTTTGAAGGCATATTGGCTAAAGAGCTTCATCGTGATCCATTTCCTTCATAGGATATTCCAACCAACACTATGCTTAATTAGTAAACCCTTATCTTTTATTGTTATGATGATTCAACTTCCTAAACCAAACCAATCACATCTTCCACATAGTTTTTCTAATTGGTCCTAATGATCAACGCCATCAAGAACCAAAATGATCTTTTTATGGCGAAGTCTCATCTTTAGCAAATTGATTCCTTGATCAACATGACCAACCTTCATACTTGATATCTTAGGATCTCAGAAAGGATTTTCTCTTGCAATTGGATGAGACCATCCTTATCTAGTTTTGAAGACTCTCTAACATCTTCAAGGAAACAAGTCTCTTCAAATTGATAAAAAATGAGGTTATACATCGCTTTTGCAATAGTTGTCTTACCAATTCTACCAGTACTGAAAATTCCTATCATGCGTGTGTCATTCATCTCACTACATAAAAGCATATTAATATCTTTCATAGGAGACTTTATTCCCACCGGATACTCGGCAACATGCAAGTATGTGCAATTTAGTACTATTCTCGAGACCTCTTGACCAATCTCCTAAATAAATTTAGATTCATTCCTACCAATGCAAATGGATTAAAAGAAACTTCATGAATTTGGCTTATAACTCACGTTAAAAGACATGCATGGGAATTCCCATGTAATAAATGACACAATTTTAGGCACAATTGTGACATTATTGGTAGGGTACGAAAAAAGTTACATTTATATCCTTGTCGAACTAAATCCTAATCATCCTATCATAGGTTGACCCCAAGTTAAGTACTAAATGTAGGAAAATGATCAGCCCTACCATTTGAACTAACAACTATTAAAAACATATAAATTAATTTAAAAGTATAACAGTTCACGATATCCAAGAAAACCCATATATGGCATAATTGGATTTAGAAGATATATTAATTTTAAAACTTGAATCTTGCCAATCAAATCTTATCATTTAAGTTAATTACTTGGATGGTATTGTTCTACACACCAGCTTGAGAATATAATAACTATTCAAAATATGACATTCATTGGTATTTTATTGATTTAAGTAATTTTGTAATATTTTAAGTGATATTTCTTAGTTTTTCAAATTTAGAAGATATGGAAAGAAAAGTTGTTGATGCCTAGTCTTTAGTCAAGGATTCAACTCTAATGTGTACACATGCATTAATATATATCGTCAAAGGATGTCCTTAGATCAAAACTAAAAGAAATATGCATCCATGGATGGATAAGAGTTGTTACAATTACCCATTGATCTCTAAATGCCAACCGGATAGATCGGCCACTTGTTTGATATCTTACTATTGATGGCTCAACTTTATAAAACACAGGTAGAACCTTCTGCTACTTTGATTCCTTATACTCCAGGATTTTCAACAGCTCCTCCAAGCACCACATGGATGATGTAAAGTTTTCAGAAAATATAATGCTGGAAATCCTCAACTCTTCAATGGCCTTGAAAATTTTCGGTGAGACTTCTTCGCCTCTTCTAAGCTTGTCATGATCTATGTAAGTGTTGATTCCCTTTTGACACAAAGCATTGTAAAGGTGAGTAGTAAAATTATTGCGAGTATCCTCACCTCGAAAGCTCAAGATCAATACATCGCAACTCCATAATTTACAGGTTAAAGAAGAGGAATAGGAGGGGGAGGAGGGAGAGGAAAAGATTCCTGGGAAGGCGATGGAAGAAGTCAGTTTTCCTGAAAAGTATAGTTGTAGATGGGTGATGATTGAGCTGCTTAAATTTTAAGAAGTCGATAGCACATTGCATGCATTATATATGGTGATCAAAAGCATTTGTAATTAAAAGAATGATCAGTGGAATAGACCGAATAGGGGATGGTTTAAATTGAATGTTAATGAGAGTTCATTGGGATATCCGGGTTGCATGGGGGTGGGTGGCCTTATTCGGCATGATCAGGGTTGTTTGAGGTTGGCTTTTGGTAAAGAGTTGACTCATGGCTCTAATAATGAAGCAGAATTATTAGCTCTTTATTATGGGCTGCAGCATAGTAAGGAGTTGGATTTGCATATAATTGAGATTGAGCTTGATTATTTATTTGTAGTAAATTGGTTGGAAAAAGGTAGATGTGGCATTTGGTATCTTGAAGACTATTGAGATGAAATCCAAAAGATCTTGTCCAGTTTGCAAGTCAAGATAAGTCATGTTTATAGAGAAAGAAATTCAGGTGCTGATTTTCTTGCTCGTCTAGCCTTGAATCATTAGTTTGGTATGTGGAGTAATTTTAATGATATTCCATGGAAGCTCAAAGGTATTTTAAAGGTGGATAAATTACGTCTCCCTTCTTTGAGATCATAATTTGGAAGGTTTTTTGTTGGCTTCAGGTGTTATTGGTTGTTCTTTTGGCTTGTTTCAGAATAAGGTTTGTGCTAGGAGTATAAGGTTAATGTATTTAGTAACACTTGGGTACGGGTTGTTTTTTTTATTACTTTTTCCATTCAAGTGTATTTTGGTTCACGGTATTCCTCTGCCAAAAGTGAGGGTTGATTAATAAAATTGGGGTAGGAGCCACTATTGGATATGTGGCTCTGACTCTTCTAAAAAAAAAAAAGAATGATCGAGGAGCAACTTCTTGTCAACGTCCGTGTTGCATTCATCATGTGGGAAAAGAAATGAAAAGGTTAGAATAAAAGGTTGTCATCTGAACCGGCCAGATTTCTATAATATTTAAATAAAGTTAAGAGATCCTAAATCATGACCTACTAAATTTGACTAAACAGTTCAATTTGTCTCATTTGTCTATTTATTTTTTTATAGTGATCTCATTCAGCCAAGTATAAATTAATTTATAAAAATATCAATTTTTAATAGTTTGAGGGATAGTATATGATGCTGCTTGGTAGGCAAAAATTAAAGAAGAATTTGGTGAAAGAATATATATGATTAGCAGCTTCTTTACAAAGCGAATTGAAGTCCATACATAACAATAACGCGTGACAGCTTCTTTACAAAGAGTGTATCCGTTGGTTAAAGAATGCAACCACAAACTTCTTGGGCAACTCCTTAATGGTATTTTCTCTCTTTGTAGTAGTCATGAGTGTTAAGGAAGAAAATAAAAATGCAGATTAGATGCCCATGAATCAATCTTCATATGCCCATTGCGAAATCACCACTTATCCCAAAAGTTTAAACTGGTTGGAAGAGATAGATTTTATTATTTATTTTATATCTTAATAACAAAACCAACATGATCGTAAAATTCACAGTTATAAGGGTAATTAGTAGTAAGTTGCCCAATGGATAAAAGATTTTTTGCTAAAGTAGGTACTAGCAATACATCACATAATATAATTTTATTAATACCATGTGAAATCACCAATTGTCCCAAAAACTTAAACTGATGGAAAAAGATAGATTTTATTATTTATTTTATATTTTAACATTCTCCCTCACATGTGTGCCAAACTCTTCCTCAATGAGTGGCCCAATATATAGAATATTTAATTAGATGGGGTAAAGTGTAGAGTCAAGGTTCAAACTCAGGACCTTTGCTCTCATACCATGTGAAACTACCACTTGTCACAAAAGCTTAAGCTAATGAGAAGAAGTAGATTTTATTATTTATTTTATATCTTAACACCCATGACTCAAGCTACTTATAGATATTTAATGTTGATTTGTTACCCTGTATAGATTAAGTGATTACTGCATACAACTACCATATATACTTGTACAGATCATATAGTGAATCTATGAAAAATTTATTTCTCCAATACTCTGTTCTTTCAGTGAGTTCTAGTCCCCACAGGATTATCTTCCTTTTCATTTTCCCCAACTTTCACCCCAAAATTGACTTGCTCATCAAATCTCTCAGAATCAACATCCCCTTTCCCTTCCTTTCCATTTTCCCCACCAGACACCTCCCTCACATTTCCCTCTACAGCATCAATGATCTCCTCTCCCCTCTCCCTCACCATAATGGGATCTTTCCACTCTACATTCCTCCCCCTTTCCCCATTCTGTTTTGAATATACCTCCCTCATCTTCCCTCTTCCCATTGCTCTGAGCCACACACCAAATTGGTCCCCACCATCAATCTCTTTTTTCTCACATTTACCCTTCCCATGTACTATACATCCACAATAAACGTAGAAGTAGGGGAGCTTTTCATATCTTAGTGGGATCCCGAATTTCATCCCCATCATCGATATTGTTCTTCCCCTGGCAAAAGGCTTCGATAGATCTAACAACACCATAACTCTTAAGAAATTCCCCCACCCACTGCCATCTATCTGTTCTTCGTTCATGCACGACAAGGTGCTATGGACCTTGTTACATAACCTGCGGTGGTGAAGTCTGATTCCGCTGGTCAGTGTTAGTTGAATCCAGAAAAAGAAATTGCAATGGAATCGGATACGGAATTGAGCATCCCAGCTATTGCCGTGGAATCTGTTACAAAATTGAATCATCTATGGCTAGTTGTTCAGGACAGAGAATGGACCCACTGTGTATGGCTAAAGAGGGGGTGGATCCCCCTGATTTACCGATTGAGGTTCGGCATGAGGAGCTTGGTGCCGAGGAGCCTCAATCGGAGCCGGAACTGGATTTACATCCTGAGGTATTCCCGCAGGATAAAGATTACCTTAAGGAGTCTGAGATCAATGAAGGTAAAAAGAAGTATAAGAAATAGACTTTTGTTAAAATTAGAAGCTCTTCCCGGGTTCTTGCCCAATCTTCAAACCCTCTCAATGTTGAGCCCATTTTTATATGGAATATTAAAGGGGCTGGTACCTCTAAAGGAAGATTAAAACAGTTGATTGGGGAATTGAAGCTAAAAATTGTTGCAATTTTGGAACCTTTTCAAAACCTGGATGTTACTTGTAGGATGGCACAAGTTCTGAAATTTGATAATATTATTTCAAATGAGGCTGGGGGGTGGGGGGGGGGGGGAATTTGGATTTTTTTGGATAGTACTCTTGAGGTGAATTTGGTTTGAATGGGAATGCAATTTATTTCCATGAGAGTTGGCGAAGGAGCTTAGAAGTTTTTTCTTATAGTGATCTATGCCAAATGTACTATGGCCGAGAGATGCTACCTGTGGGATGATCTCAGTATTAATAATTTGGGTTTAGACCCTTGCGTTTTTGTTGGTGATTTTAATATTATCCGTAGTGATTTGGAATGATGTGGAGGTAGGCCTCGTCCTATTATGGATATGGAGGATTTTAATAATTGGATACACCAAGGAGGTTTGATGGAAATGGCTACGAAAGAGAGTGCTTATTCTTGGTGCAATGGGCAATCTGGCCTCGCCCATTCTTGGGCACGCCTCGATCGTGTTCTTATGGATGTCTTCTTTCTCTCTTTATTTCTAGATGCTACTTGTTCATACCTGCCGAGATCTACTTCGGACCATGCACCCATGCTTATTGAGTTCAAGAAGGATCCTTTCTCTTATGGCCCAGCTCCTTTTCAGTTCCAACAGATGTGGGTGGATCATCATAGTTTTCTGGATTGTGTTCGGACTACTTGAGCTTCTCGGGCTAGTGGTTCGGCTATTCAGATTTTGGTTATGAAATTAAAGCGAACCAAGGTGGCATTGAGGGAGTGGAATAAAAGGGTCTTTGGTCATACTTTGGGCCATATTGATGCCCTTGAAAAACAGTTGAGGAGATTGAGCAAAAGCTTTAATTAAATTGGGAGGAAGATTTGGAGAGGGAGTTTCATTTGATATCTTTGGACCTAGCAACTTGGAGGCACCGGAAAGAGACTCGGTTGGCCCAAATGGCCAAGTTAAAATAGCAGATTGATGGTGACCAGAACTCAAAAAAATTTCATGCTTGCCTAGCCAACAAGAGGCGAAAGCATATGATGGAAATGCATTTGAATGATGTGGTGTTTGAGACTCCAGAAATCATCCACCAAGGTGAGGTGGATTTTTTTTCTTCTCTTTTCCAAAGGGAGCCATCGATAGAGTAGCCTATTCTTGAGCATTTAATTGCTTCCGTCATTTCTACGGAGGAGAATGCCTCCCTCATTCGTGCGCCTTCGGTAGATGAAGTCTTTGATGCCTTGTCGTCTTCCATACCGTCTCATAGCACCCTTGGTCCTGAAGGCTTTGGTTCGGGATTTTACAAGAGTTATTGGGAGGTGGTTAAAATTGATGTGTGGAATGCAGTCTTAGAATTCTTTACGTCCAAGCATCTTCCAAAATTTTTTATGGCTTCATATTTGGTTTTAATACCAAAGGTGGACTCGCCTACAGGTTTTGATAAGTTTTGTCCTATTAGCATTTGCTTTGTTTTTTACAAAATTTGCTCTAAGATTATTGTGAATCGCTTGACAGGCCTCTTGCATTGCCTGATTTCTTTGGAGCAAGGAACCTTTATTCCTGGCAAAAGTATCTTTGAAAACATTAGCCTCAGTCAGCAACTAGTTCACCCTATTAATAAAAAAAAATCATGACGAAAATATTATGCTGAAAGTGGATATGGCAAACGCATATGACCACATGGATTGGAATTATTTGATGAAGGTCATGCTGCGTTTCGGCTTTTCTCCCCAATTATGTGACCTGATCCATTTTTGTATTTCAAGCCCCTGGTACTCGGTTATGATAAACTGTACAGTTAAAGGCTTCTTCCCGAGAGGCTGAAGTCTTCGTCAAGGTGATTCTTTATCACCTTATTTGTTTATTATTCAGCAAGAGATCCTTTCCAGGATGATTACTCATAGTGTGGCAGAGAACAAATTTGGCCACTTTCATCAGGCCCGAGGTACGTCTATTATTTCTTATTTGATGTATGCTGATGATATGGTTATTTTTTCTAATGGGAGTCAGAGGTCGGTTAGAGTGCTTTAGAAAATCCTGAATCAATATGAACGGTGGTTGGGCTAGTCTATTAACAAAAATAAGTCTGCTTTGTATTGCTGGGACAAAGCAATACGAAGCAGTCACATCTTGGGGTGCCCATTATTTTGGGGCGTCTAAAGCAGTCACATCTTGAAGGTATGGTGAATAAAGTGAGGCAGAAAATCAGTAGTTGGAAGATGCGGCTTCTTTCTACAAGAGGGAGACTTGTTCTATTAAAGCATGTTATATCAAGCATAGCCCTTCACCTTTTTGTTTTTTTACAGGTCCCCCAAGCTACTATCAACACAATCCACAGGTTGATGAGCTCTTTCTTTTGGGGAGAGTCAAATGAGAGAGATAAAAAGAAATGGGTGGCTTTGAAACATACTTGTTGTCCGATGGAAGAAGGGGGACTTGGTTGGCGACACCTCTAGGACACTCAGACAACCTTACATATGTGGTTTGCTTGGAATCTTCTCCAAGGTAATTCACTATGGGCTAATTTTTTCAAAACTAAAGTATGTGGGATCGAAACCTTAGTTATTAATAGATGCTACTAAAGGGTCACAATTTTGGAAAATGGTTGCAAATTGCATTCCTTCGCTGTTGAATAATTCTAAATGGAAGATTAGAGAAGGAGATATTTTTTTCTGGTATGACAAATGGAGGGACAATGGTCCTTTAATTACTGGTATGCAATTAGTGGGTGAACCTTTTGTGAAAGTTAAAGAGTGTAGGTTGTCGGATAGTTGGGATGTGGAACTTCTAGAGAACTTAGTCGGCCAGGAAAATGTTGATGATATTTTGGCCTCTTTATCCAAGAATAATTCAGGTAAAGATGTTCTGGTTTGGACTCAGACGGAGACAAGTATGCTCTCTACTAAATCAGCATGGCATTGTATTAGAATCAGAGGTTCCTCTTTTGATTGGCATTCTTGGATTTGGCATAAAGGTATTCTTTTAAAAATGTCTATTCATTTTTGGAAGGCTTGGTATATGGCCTTGAGTGTGGATGATAGACTATGCCATATTGGCATTCCCCATGTTTCCAAATGTGATTGTAGTATTGCAGGCCATTATGAAGACCTTAATCATGTTCTCTTTGAGGGTGAATTTTATCAAGAAGTCTGGTTCTTTTTTGGAACCCTTTTTGGGATCCCCCTTGGTAGGTCGTGGAAATATAATGTCTCGACTTAGTTAAGGCGTGCTAGCTCTTCCTCCCAGGTGGGTTTTATAGGTGGTATTATTCCTATCATTGTTACTTGGCATCTTTGGAGGAGAAGGTGTCTAGCTAGAATGGAGGGAAAATTGGAATCTCATGAAATTGTTGTTCAATTGATCTCTGTGTGGATTAGTTCCCTATGCCATGCGGCAAAGAATCCCATTAGATTGTCCCATTTTGATGGCATAATCATGGAGACCCTGCGGATTAAGCCGATTGCTCCAAAAGCTAGAAGTTGCAAAGTGGTTAAATGGCATAAACCTCCCCCTAGGTGGTTCAAGTTGAACATGGATGGTAGTAGTCTTGGAAATTCGGGCTCTTGTGGCATTGGTGGTGTTATTCGTAATGATCTGGGTCGATTGGTTCTAGCTTTTGCCTCTCCTATTGGTCTAGGCTCTAACAACAAAGCAGAGCTTCTAGCGCTTCTTAGAGGTTTGAGGCTTTGGAAATCTTTAAACATTCCAAATGTGATAGTAGAGATTGATTCAATGGTGGTTATTTCTTGGTGGAATAGAGGGCTTTGTGGTGTGTTGTACTTGATATTTTTGGGAAGAGCTTGTTGCATTGATTGATCTTATAAATTGCCCTTTTGTCAGCATGTTTTTCATGAAGGTAATAAAGTGGCTGATTGGTTAGCCAAGGAAGGTGCCTCGGGCACATATTTGATTTACTCTAATAATTTTCACATGCCCCGAATTCTTAGGGGGTCTGATCCGTTTGGACTACTTGGGGCTTCCCTTGTTAAGGTGCTCGTAGTCTTTTCGTTGCTTTTGTTTATCTTGTTCGGTTCATAGCCTTGTTTAGTTGATTATTTGGTTTTTGGTCTTTTTGGGTTTTTCCTCCCATGGGCCTTGATTGTTACCATAGTATTCTTCCGTCATAAGTGAGGGCTTTATCAATAAATTTGGGATGAGGTTATTGAGATGTCCCACATGGCTTAAGAACAAACTCATCCTAGGCTTTATAAGGAGTTACTACACTCCTCCTATTAAGCCTTTTATAGGGAGAAATGAGTGTTTCTATATAGTATCATAGCAGGTTAACCTATGACTGATGAGGGGCTCCTGCGACCTATCCACGATGATGGTACCGGAAATACCGGCCCACACGTGAGGGGGCGTATTGAGAAGTCCCATATGACTTAGGAACAAACTCATCCTAGGCTTTATAAGGAATTACCACACTCCTCCTATTAGGCCTTTTATGGGGAGAAATTGGTGTTTTTATATGGTATCGAAGCAGGTTAACCTATGATTGATGATGGGCTCTTGCGACCTACCCGTGATGATGGTATTGGAAATATCAGCCCACACATGAGAGGGCATATTGAGAAGTCCCACATGGCTTAGGAACAAACTCATCTTGGGTTTTATAAGGAGTTACCTCACTCCTCCTATTAGGCCTTTTATGAGGAGAAATAGGTATTTTTATAGGGGTCACTATTGAACATGTGACTACTCGCTCTTTAAAATAAAAGAAAAAAAGTCATGCATCGCCAATTTGTCATACTCATCAACAGTTGTTAGACATTTATCAATAAGCCTTTCAATACCAAAATTTGGATAGAAACAAGAACTGTCTAGAATTTATTGACAAGAACTGTCTAGAATTTGTATTGCCGTCTTTGAAAAAACATGCAATGTCAAGGAAAATATATCCCTTGCATTCATCTAATCCATCGAAACTTATCCTAAGTACTTTTGAATATCTTCACTTGAATTCTCTTGTGTTTTTCCAATAAGAAATATCTTGACCACATATGAGCCTACCACTTCTAAAGTGAGTGGATCGGAAGACCCCAGCCTAGCATAATACTTGTTTTGTTTGTTCCACAAAATCATCATTTGGTTTGTCACAGCTTCCATGCATTACGACTAAAGATTCAAAGAGCTTTATTATCATCATGTGGTGAATAGTGAAACTAAAAATAATTCTTCTCGATTCTGGAAAGCAGTTCTTCGTGTGATGCCAGATGTGGTGGAAAATGTTCATGTAAAAGTAAGAAATGGAGGTTCATCTTTCTGGTATGATAGGTGGTTGAAAAGTGGACCTCTGTGCAGTCATTCAGAGGTGAGAGGTGAGGGGCTCAAAATTAAAGATGTTTGGGTGGAAGGAGACTGGGATGAAAATAAACTTGTGGAGTATGTTGGTCTGGCGAAGGCTGGGGAAATTATGCAAGAAATAGTTGCCAGAAGAGAAGGAAAGGACTTAATAATCTGGAAGCCAGAAACGGATGGTACATTCTCGGCTAAAAGTGCATGGGATCTAATTCGCATCAAGGGAATGGAACAAGCAGGTATGAATTGGATTTGGCATCCGTTGTTGCCTAAGAAGATCTCCATCTGTATGTGGAAAGCCAAGTTTAGTGCTCTAGCGGTTGAATCCCAAGTCCGAAAGTTGGGCATTTCTCTTGCGTCAAAATGTGACTGTTGTGAAACAGAGGAAAAAGAAACGCTGGAACATGTATTACGAGCAGGTAATATAGCGAACCAGGTGTGGACTTTTGCTTTAACAGCACTTGGTGTTCCTATTTTGGAGGTATCTATATGGTGGGCGACAGTAACACGGTGGTTTTGCTATGCAAACAAATCAAGTCAGCGTGGAAGTTTAATTGGCATGATACCTTCACTCATCACTTGGCGTTTATGGCTAAGGAGATGCAAAGCTCAAATGGAGGGATTGCAAGAATCAGCTATGGGAGTGTGGGTAGCGGTGAAGGTCTAGCTGCGTAAGATTTCTTCACTAATGGTAAAAAAATGGTCCATTTCCTCTACAGATGATGCTATTCTTAAAGCACTAGAGGTACCTTTTATTAATCACACAAAAATATGTCCAAGGATTATTTATTGGAATAAACCTATATGGGGTTGGATCAAGCTAAATGTGGATAGAAGCTGTCGAGGTAATCCGAAAAATTGTGGAGGTGGGGGAATTTTACGGGACCATGGAACGAATTTTATAAGGGCGTTCTCTACTCATTTTGGGCATGGTACTAACAATGAAGCGGAACTACGAGTCTTGATTGTGGGGATTGGTGTTTGCAAAGAGATGGGCTTCTCACAAGTTATGATTGAATGTGATTCTACTCTTGTGGTTAATTGGTTAAAAAATAAAACGTACATGGCTTGGTATTTATGGGATTTTTGGGATGAGTTGATGTTTGCTTTACATGATATTCAATATTTCATTATGCATCAGTTCAGAGAAGGGAATAAGTCAGCAGATCTTCTTGCACGTATGGGAGAAGAGGGACTTAATAGAAGATTTAATTCTATTGATTCTTTACCAAGGGAAATAAAAGGCATGTTGACAAAATTGGTCTTCCTAATATTAGAATTTGAAGTTTTCAGCAATAGGAAATAGGCATGTTTAGATTAGACTAGTGATTTTTGTTTGTTTGCTTTTGGTTGTTTTTGTGTTTGGGTGGTTTTTATTTTTCTTATTTGTAGACTCCCAAATGCTTATTTTTGTAACCACGGTATCCTCCGCTATAAGTGAGGGCTGCTTAATAAATTTGGAACGGGATCGCTATGAGGGTGGCTACCGGCTCTTTGGAAAAAAAAATATCCATCCACCACCCCCAATGAAAAAAATTAATATAAAGTAAAGATCATGAGAATATATAATTATAAGTGGAATTAGAAAACTTTTCTAGGCATATTCCTTGCTTTGGTGTAAATAATGATGCATTTAAATTTTAAAATGACAAATAAACAATCATAACTGAGATCATTAAACTTAAATTTGAAAGGCAGTAATCATGTATTGGCAAATAGTACTCGATATTTATGGATACAAGAAGACTTATTCAAATTCTAAGATCTCACGAGAAAAACCTATTTTTGCATCCAATTGATTTATGCAAAAAGCTTACAGGGAGATAGAACAACATTTTCTAAATATATAATGTTGCCCGGAGATTTACTTGAAGAACAATAAGTCCCATTTGGATAATGAAAATGTTTCATTTTATCTCATCTCATATAATCATTAAAATTTTTTCAATTTTTTACACAAAATATAATAAACAATTCTAATTTTTTAAATCTTAAAATAATAATAATATTAAAAAAATATATTCTAACAATATTTTATTTAACTTTCATATTAACTTATTATCCAAACTGCACCTAAAACATTTCTTTTTATCAATGCCCAACTATCTGGAGTGTGTATGCTATGGCAAATAAAACATTTCAAGCTACAATTTTTGTAACTTTTGTTGACAAAGGTTTTTGCCACAACTGAAAGTACTATATATATACATCTTTTGTCGTGGCTTGAAGATATATATTTAAGACATAATAAAATTTGTAGATAGTAATGAAATAATTTGTAAATAATAGTGAAATAATTTGAGTTAAATTTTTTTGAAATTTTGGAAAAGAAGAGAAAAAAAAGTGAATAAAAAATTTATAAAAGTAAAAGAAGGTTAGAATATAATTTTTTAATATAATTTTTATTTTGAGATTTGAAAAAATTAAATAGCTTTTTGTATTTTGTTTAGAAGTTTAGAAAAATTATAATGATTAGATGAAATGTTAAAAACTTGAAATTGAAAAATGTTTGTGTTTTAAGGGTGTTTGAATATTGAGATGAAATGAGATGGTTTCAAAGGTTTGTGAAACCAAATCAAGTCAGTAGCCTCGTTTGGTTACACATATGAGATAAAATAAAAGTTGAATAAAATATTATTAGAATATAATTTTTATTTTGATATTTGAAAAAGTTAAATTATTTATTATATTTTGTGAGGGAGTTTGAAAAAATTATAATGATTATATAATATGAAATAATTTGGTGTGTGTAACCAAACCAGGCTACGTATTGATTATTTTTTAAAATATTTAAAGATGTTTAAAAATGTTTGAAAAAATAAAAGAAAAGAAAATACAATTTGCGGATACACCCAGCAGGCAGCGCTGGCGGCATAGTAGCAGCGTCCATTTGTAATATATATTTCATCCAAAAAACTAAATAAAAAATCGAACTTTATCATTTCAAACCAACGCTTTGTAAAATAGCTCATGGCTCATTTTATAATTTACTTCCCCTCTTTGAGATTCAATGATTAAAATCGTGACATGTCACGTCATTTCCATCATTTTAATAAGTAGATCTTAATGAGAAAACAAATTACCACTTCCTATTCTCTCATCGGGGGTGGTGGATGGATAGGGCCCTTTATTGACGATTCTGCTTCCTAAACCAAACCAATGAAATCTTTCACATAACTTTTTTAATTGGTTTGAATGGTCCACATCACTGAAAGAATCTTTTTACGACAAAGTCTCTCCTTTATCACATTGATTCCTTGATCAATATTGCCAACTTTCAAGCCTGAGTCACCTAGGTTTGCTGAAAGAATTGTTTCTTGTAATTGGATGAGACAGTCCTTTTGTTTTGAAGTTTTCCTAACGTCAGCAAGAAAACAACTGCTCTTAAACCAATGAGCAATGAGATTATAGATATATCGTTTTTGCAATAGTTGTATTCCCAATCCTACCAACACCAAATATTCCTACCATGTGTGTGTCATTCATCTCATACCTAAAAGCATATTGATATTTTCTACATGAGACATTCCTACCAAATGCTCAGGGACATGTAAGTTTGTGCGATTTACCATTCATGAGACCTCTTGAATAATCTTGTCGATATATTTAGATTCGTTCTCCCAAAGAAAAATAAGAGAAGAAAAACTTTTAAAGAGTTTAACTTCTTTGCATGAAAAATATAAGAACATGATTAATTTATTCTCTTTTAATAAATTAAAAGGGTATGGTACAAAGAAAGTTACAACGATATTTTCCCAGCTCCCAAGTCCCAATCCGCCAATGTGTTGGCCACATGAAGTCCTCCCTTAGTAAATGTTTATCTGTTGTTATATAAATATTTATATATATATATATATATGATCATGATCATTTGACTTCCTAAACCTTACCAATCAAATCTTTCACATACTTAATTTTTTTTAGTGGCTCGAATGATCCACTTCATCAAGAACTAAAAGAAATTTTTTTCGTTTTACGGCAAAGCCCCTCAATGCTTTATAGCATCAATTCTCTAGTTAACATTGCCGGCCAACCTTCCAACTTGAGTCTGGTAGGATATCAAAAGTTAAGAATTGTCTTTTGCAGTTGGAAGATTATCGGAAAATTAAGGCCATGGAGGAAGTGATTTGTTATGTGAAGTATAATTGGAGAAGGAGTACTTGTACTTTACCTTAAACATAGAAGTCCACACAGGCCGGTTGCATCATACGAAAAAGAATAGAATTACCAATGATGATGAGGAACGTACGTAACGTCTTGGCAACTTCGGCGTTGCATCACACATGATAAGATTAGGAAAAAAAAAAGTGAATATAATTCAAGTTGGTTACATAAATTAATAAAAGAAAATATGATGAGGAGCTTCTTCCCATCACTTGAAAGACTGAAAGCAAAAAATTTGATTTTTAAGCTTTCACCATCATATAATATAAAAAGTGATTTAATCATTTGAATGGAACATGAACTAATTATTATAGTTTAATAATGTCAATGGTCTAGTACTAGTCTTTGGAAATGTTCAAACTAATCATTATAACTTTTCCAAACTTTCAAACAAAAAGCATACGTATTTTTATACGTTAAAACATTTTAGTCAGGAGACAGCACTAGGTGCACTACCAGTACTACTTATCCAGCATTGCAATTTGCCCAGTCTATTGGTACCATCATTCATTTAGTCATGCCATTACATATTTTCATACATTAAAAGATTTATTTTTTTCATTTCATTTCATTTCCATTTATTCATTCAATCCTTTCATTTTCATTCTTTTTAGTCATCAATCCATTCATTTCCTAAACATCATTTAAAAGTATGAGCTTAAACATCATCTAAAAGCATGAGCTTAAACATCATCATTTAAAACATCCTTTGAAGCATACGCATAAGCATTATCTTAAACATCAGTTCATGGCATCATTTAAATACACTTTCATCGCATCTTTTAAACATCATTTAAAGCATCAAGCATAAACCTCAACATTTCTTTTCATGAAAATAAAAACAATAGATACTATGTATAACATCCATTCACATGCTTACAACTTATTACTTTGGGTGCATAAATAGGGGCTGCCAAAGAAGGCCTTTACATACTTATACCATAAACATCCATAGATAGCATACTTTTATAAAACTTCATTTCATTTCAGAAAGCATAGTAAGAAAATTAACATTTCATTTTCATTTCATATCATTTAGAAAACTCTATAGAAGTATGAACATAATACTTAATTGGACTCCAAGCTATTTTCATTTCATAGTCCATTCATGTGCGTGTCAGATGACAACCTACATTCACTCATAACTTCCTGTTATTTCCTTTTTAAGTGCATAAGCAACTTAAACTTAGAATTTACATAAACTGCCTCCACTTAGACATACTCTATTATCCGAGTCCATCCTCCATACTTTCCTTTATCATCATTTCCTTTATTTAAGAGCCACAGCATGTGAACCTCGAGGTCACATTTCTAACACAATATCCAATTTCCTGGCCCGTCACAACATCTGCATCCTTTCAACTCGACTACAAACTGCTCAATACCCTTCCTCCAAAATACACCATTCATACCAAATCTGTCCAATCCAACAACTTGTCCCATTCATGAGCCTTATTGCTTATAACCCACCTTTTCTTTCAGTCCATTCCCATCACACTTCATAGCATATAGACAACCAAAAGTCAAACCACAACTTAGATGAGAGAGTTACCTAGATAAAAGTGGCTGGTGTATATGGTAGTGCACTTGGCAGCTTGGAGGAAATAAAGAGGAAGGCACATAATAGGACTAGCTGAACATGGTTTTCTATATTTAGAGACGATTAGGGCGAGGGAGTAAGGTTATTTAGGAGTGGAGACCAATACAAGATGGAATATAAGGTAAATACCGAAGTCAGTACCTTAGCTAAGGTTTACACACGGAATAGTCGACTTAAGGAGTCGAACAAAAATGATTATGTGCAAGGTTGAGACTCACTTTCACTTCACATATTCTAGTGGTTTAGCAACCAAATATAAAGGACTAACTAGGATAAAGGTAAACATTGAAGAAAGCAGAGAAATATGAGATGATTTGCTACGCAAGATACCAAAACAGAAACTGGAATAGAGGGGTTAGTTTCTCACATGAAAGCAACTAACATAGATGCTTTCTTGCTCCAAATCATCATTTCCTCCACCATACTTTCTACTACTCAACCAAATGAAGTTAGAGGTGAGGAGGCTTGAGTTAAGAGGAACTAAGAGGTAAAAGCATTAGAAATTAGAGTAAACAATGAGGGGTTCAAATATGAAAACTGCTGCTGCAGATAGGATGTTTTTGTTTTCTGTTTTGCTTCATTCTGAGCTCGAATATTTCATCCACTGGACTAGAATATATTGTATAGATGAGGGTCCTTGGAGTAAGAAGAGATTACATGTGAGAAGGAGAGGGAAAATAAAATGAGAAACTGTTACTGCTGCTGCTGTCTCTTACAACTTTCTGCTGTTGTTGTGTGTGTTGCTGTTCCCCTCAGTTTCAGCTACTTAGAGCTGGTTTTGGTCTGAGATTTTAAGGTCATTCGGTGGTCCTAATGTCACATATTGAGGCTGAGTTGAAGAGATGAAATAAAAGCAAACTAAGGTGCTGAAACTTAATAGGAATCAAGGGTTGAGGTTGCTGAGTTTTTCCTGCACTAGAAGGACAGCCAAGAGCTTGTGTATTTTCTTGTTTTCAAACCTTCCCTCTCTCTAATACATTCCTAATTACACAAGCAAGGATTTAGAAGTGATCAAATGGAGATAAACAAGCTAGAGAGTCAACCAAACAGAAACTAGTAGGAAGGAATCAATTGTATAAATTTAGAGGAGGAAACGCATTGCAGAAAGAGTTTGCTGCAATGCTACAGTTTTGGACAGAATTAAAAGAGGGATCTTACCTGCTGCTTTGGTGGCTTCTATGGTGGTTGTGCTACCTCTTAAGGTGGTCTAGAATGAGGCAAGTTCAATAGCTACAAGAGGCTTGAGTTGAGTAGTTGAGGAAGAGGTGAAATAGGTTGTTAGTTCACTGCTGCAGATTTTACTGGTTTGGTGTAATCTATGGTTGTTCATGTTGGTTTAAGCTTAAGAAGGTGGCTCACAAACAAAAACTGATTTCTAATGGTTTGACATATAAATTGGAGGGTTTGAACCTATTGAAAAGGGATTCAGGTAAAGGAAATGATAGAGCTAAATCTTAGTAGAAACTATTTATTAGAAACCGAATTGCCTAGACCAAAAACAGAGCAAAATTTTATTCTACCTAATCAAGTAGTAGGTATTCCTCTACTTATACACTCGAGTGTTTTTTAATGATGTTGTGAGCTTGGAAAGTTTATAAAATGACATTATCCAAAGCTTTCAGCCTTTTAATGGTGACATTCATCTAGCATCCTTTCCAATACGGGAAGTGATCATCATAGTCTCATAGAAAGCTGAAAAGGTGAAAAAGGGATAAGAAATCAGGTCCCTTCTTATGGTCATTAGGTCTGTATAACATAGTTTTCAAGGCACTTAAATCTCCCTTTATAGATCCGGTCTGGGTCTAAAAGCATATTCTTTGAGGCCTTTGAGCCTGTTTCAATATTCCTGGTGTATATATATGTATTGAAATTCCAGTAAAGGGGTCGAGGAGATTACTTCGCTGCAAATTCCACAAGCATCCTGTGAATGCAAGGTTTGAGCTATTGCAAAAACAATCGAGATAGGTTCATTCCATGTTCACTTAAACTAAAAAATACCTTTAAAAGAGTACTAATTTCCCATAAAAATGTTTTCTAAGATACATGGAATGTCAATGGATGCTTATTCACAAGTCACCATGAGATAATGCAATTGAAGTTCTAAACATGCTAATAGTGAAAGAATTTTTTCCACAAACTTTTTTCATATCTGGTTTTGTTTGATAAATATGCATGCAATACTTCAAAACATGCCTTGAGCACTCATGCCTCGTGACGTCCAGTAATATGACATAATCATGCTTCTTTAAAGGAAAATCAATCTGTCTTCAATCTTGGAAGTATATTAGGCATACCAATCAGCCTTCTTCAAACATTTATTTTTCATCCCTTTTACTGTTCTAGATCAACTCCATAATAGCTCGACAAATATCACTTTAGAAGTGAATCAAGGCTCCATAATAGCTCCATAACAGACACAAAAACATGCTGAAATAACATGCTCAAAAGGAGTACTGTACAATACAAACATAATTAAAAGTTAGCAGGTAGAAATAGAATGTGAATCAAGCCCTGTAGGATCAATCCTCTGCTGGTTATGGTACATTTTCCTTGAAGGCACTCTATAGATCTTGGAGTTGAATCTCTGTGTTCTTGAGTCTAGATGCAATATCTTCGAGCAGTCTCCTCACTGGAGCAACATGTGCATCCATCCTACAATCCATCTCCGATAACAGAGTTTCCATCTAGGAAGGTCGTGCCACCTGTCTAGATGAGCTTTCACCAGCCTCATGTGAAGTTGGCTAAGACCAAGTAGTCTGTTTCTGAGCAAATGGTGGCATGATGTGCAATCCTAAGAAAGATTGACAAATTAAATTTTTATCCTAAGTAACCTGAAACTTGTTCACAAACATATATGCATACGTGAATAGAGTAATCAATAACCCTAACAAGAGTGCTTTATTTCGAGAAAACATTTCTCAATATATTTTGAGTTTAAACGCGTCCCGTAAAATTGTGAAGAGTGGAGATTGGATTTCCCCCTAGGATTTGAAGACTATTCTCAAGAGAAAAACACTTGGTCTCTAAGTCATTGTTGGTAAACGCTTGAGATTTAACACGCGACACATGAATCACTTAGACTCACAACTTAAATCTGAGCTATTAGTTTCTTGTATAGGAAATCTGCCAACACAAGTATGGTTGCATATAGTCCTAACGACCCCCATCTTGAGTTGTTAACTTTGGAACATAATAAGAATTGTAGGTTCCTCAGTGATGAAAACTAGCAAGTGTGTTTTAGTGTTAGGAGTGAGATTTGAAAGTAAATCTAGAACAAAATAAGCATTTGGGTGATGAATGAAGAAAGGATGGTAGGTTGATCAATGGTATGAGTGATTTGATTAGTTTAGTAGGGACTCACCGAGTTGAGTATCCTCTAAGTTCAAATTTTCGATATCCAAGGTTGTAGAACGCCTTTTCTGTTGTGGATAATAATCAGATTCCAAGTTGCAATCATGCTCATAGAACACATCTGAATGATCTTTAGCATTATCTGCATGCTTATGCACCAACTGGACTCCACAACGTTTAAGGGATATGAGTTTGAATAACAAGTAAACTTAACATTTAGACTTTTCCCTTTCAGCTGGAAAGGTTCTAGAATAGAGTACTCCAACCATTCATGATCTAAACCCCATGAGTGAAGTATCCTTTCTTGACAAAGCTTTCTTATGCCGTTACAGGTGATAAGAAGATGAAGGGGAGTTTCTGTAGAGATCGCAAAAATAGGTCCAACAGCAGCATACACAGCAATTCCTAAAATCTCACCCCAATATATTTCACATGATCGAGTATTTGAAGCCTCCTTACAATGGATTAACCAGTCAGGAATCACACTTCCCAGAAATATAATACCGCCAAAATAGTCATTAAGATGTCCCTGTTAAAAAAATATATTTCAAAAGGTCACAGAAAAGGAAAGCAAAAAAGAAAAGAAAGAAACATCAGAGACACAGAGAGAGGGGGGGAGGGGGGGGGGGGGGGGGGGGGGGGCGAAAGAGATACCTCATCTAATAAAGGATTTGCCACATGAATCCGTATATTCACAAACATTTTATAGCATCTGAACAATCCAATCCATCAAAGTGCCCTTAAGTTGCAAGTATTGAATTGAAACTTTCTTGATACTTCAGGAAACCTTTCCAATGAGATGCATCCATTAGCATACACCTCTTCTATATTGGGTGGAAGCTCTAGAATTTCTTGAAGTTTCTTGCAATCCTCCAACCTAAGTTGTTTTAATCCATTAACTCTTTTGATAGATGTGGGAAGACTAACAATATCACTACTCGATAGATCTAATTCTTCCAAAGTAGAAAAGCAATTTTGTTTCCTAGCAAGAGCAAAGAATGATGTATTTTGTCTGATCAGAACACACACATATGTATACATCACTATTTCACTTTGTAAAAATTTATAACGAAGAAACTTAAACTTCATTCATCTATCTTTATTTACACTACTTCAGATCGACAGTTTAATACGGCTAATGTTTCTGTGTCCCTTTGTATTTCTAATTCCATTTTCTTCTAAAACAAAACACCTAACAGGTTCACTAGAGAAAAAAGAAAAGAAAAATTAAAAATTAAAGCACATTTTATAGTGAATCTTACCGTATTTTCTTCAAGTACGTAACGAACGTCTTCATGAAACCATAACCTACCACGTCTGCCAGGCTCTCTTGGTGACTCTTGTCGACCAACTTCTCTACCCATATCTTGCAACAAGTCATGCATGGTCAATCTGTCATACTTATCAATACTTATGAGGCATTTGTTGATAAGCTTTTCAATACCAGCATTTGGAAAGAAGCCACAACTATCCAGTATTTTAGTGACATATCTTGCATCCTCTTCTTTTCCTTTGAAAAAACATGCAATATCAAGGAAAATATTTCTCTCATTTGGCTCTAATCCATCGTAACTTATTCTTAATTTTTCTTGAATATTTTCCTCCGGAATTCTTTTGTATTTTTCCAATACACTTTTCCAATAAGATATATCTCTACCGTATAGATCCGAGCCCACCACTACTAAAGCAAGTGGAAGACCCTCAACATAGCTTAGTGCATCTTTTGTGAGTTCCACAAAATTATCATTGGGTTTGTCACTTTTGAAGGCATTCTGGCAAAAGAGTTGAATAGCTTCATTGTGATCCAATTCCTTCACGTTATATGTCAAATATATATCATACATAGTTAGTAGAAGTTTATCCCTTGTTGTTATGATGATACGACTTCCCAAACCAAACCAATCACATCTTTCACATAATTTTTCCAATTGGTCTGGCTGATCAACATCATCAAGAACTAAAAGAATCTTTTTGCGGCAAAGTCTTTCTTTTATCAAATTGATTCCTCTCCCTCCCTCTATTTTCTTTTTTCCTTTTTCTTTTTTTTGACAAAACTAAAAACCAAAAAACAACTTTTCAACTATGGTACAAAAAGCATGTAAGAGCTTTGATGCAATCAGATAAACAACAAATGAAAAACTATGACCAACAACTTTCACAACACTCAAATATGGGACTTCATGAATGAAATTTATACACTAGTATCTAGGAAACTCATCATGACTTTATTTCTTTTAAAAAAAAAGGTCTTGTTACTAACAAATTACACGTCTTGTTATAATTCGAACATATGAATCAGTTAGCGCTAATAACTAACTGATTCATCCATTGTACACATATTCTAACAACACAAGAATTAGAAAAGTAAATTCATAATAAAAATAAAAATAAATAAATATGTAGGATTTCCTACCTGACAGATCTTCAGGGGCAGAACCCATTTAACAATCTAGATCATGCCTGTGGTTCTTGACAATAAATTCAATGTTTTGGAATGAAACGGGTACAAAAGTATGATAATATAGCCCTGTATTTTGACAAATATAGCCCAAGAAGATCGACAATTATAGTATGTGGAAAAAGAAAAAAAAAACAACACAAATGTAAAGAAAAACAGCTCCATGCACATTACCTTCTTCCCTCCACACATAAATTTGGTCATTAATTTCAGCCTTTTAATGGTGACCTTATAACGACCTCCAATATGGGAAGAGGTCATGATAGTCTCATAGAAAGCTGAAAAGGCGAAAAAGGGATAAGAAATCATGTCCAATACATATCCTATTTGGTTAACTCAGAAAGAATCCTAGAAAATTATAATTCCTTTTATGTTATGCTGTACAATTCTAACCTTATTCAAATTACCCTTCTTATGGTCATTAGGTCTGTAAAACATAGTTCTCAAGGCACTTCAATCTCCCTTTACAGATCTGGTCTTGGTCTAAAAACATATTCTTTGGGGCCTTTGAACCTGTTTCAATATTCCTGGTGTGTATATATGTACTGAAATTCCAGTAAAGTGGTGGAGGAGATTACTTTGCTGCAAATTCCACAAGCATCCTGTGAATGCAAGGTTTTAGCCATTGCAAAACAATTCGAGATAGGTTCATTTTGTGTCACTTAAAACTAAAACATACCTTTGAAAGACTACTAATTTCCCACAAAAATGTTTTCTAAGATACATGAAATATCAGTGGATGCTTATTCACGAGTCACCATGAGATAATGCAATTGAAGTTCTAAACATGATAATAGTGAAAGGATTTATTCAACAAACCTTTTTCATATATGGTTTTGATTGATAAATATGCATGCAATACTTTAAAACATGCCCTGAGCACTCATGCCTCTTGACGTCAAGTAATATGACATAATCATGCTTCTTTAAAGGAAAATCAGCCTATCTTCATCGTTGGAAGTACATTAGGAATACCAATCAGCCTTCTTCAAACATTTATTTTTTTCATCTCTTTACTGTTCTAGATCATCAACACCACAATAGCTCAACCAAATATCACTTTAGAAGTGATTTAAGGGCTCTTACCTAAGAGGACTTTTATCAAACCCGAGGAGAAAACCAAGAGTGGTAATTTTTATCAAAATTATGAATCAGGCTCTC